>CM075886.1:7260634-7583134 GCA_038021265.1 Cyprinella venusta
TCAACCTCATTCGAAAGACAGTGTTAATAAGCCAAGAGAAGCTCGTACAGGATCCAGGAGTGGGTTGGGGATCAACTTCAACAGGCTGGGTAATGTCAGTGTCAGTCTTGCCTTTCTAACACCTCTCTGCCGCCATCCGCTCAGGTCTCAAGTCTTGGTAAAAGCATAAGATTGTATTACAAACACATACAAGCTCAGTTCACCATCCCTGCCCCCAGCACATACATTTTTGTACATACTACACCCCCACAGCTGTGCCCGAGACGGCAGGGTCTTGTTTACCGTACCCAATGCAGCTGTCCATGAGGACAACTGCCAGCGGAGGATTAAACAGAAGACAAGAAGTAGCAGGGAGGAAGAAATGTGACGGAAGCAAGATAAAAGGGTAGTTCCTTTAGGAATGTTCTCAAAAAATGAATAAACAAAAATCCCCAAATTAGATCACAGAACGGGACTAAGACAAAGTGCGTTCCCTGTTATTCATACAGGACATTACAGAGAGTGGAAAGTATCAGAAAGTACCATCAGCCAGGATTTGAACTTGGGTGGTTCAAAGCACATACACACTTTGTGTGAGTTTTTCAGTTCTGACAGGAAAAAGTCTGAGATGGTGGACAAAGGACAGTAGACAAAAAATACCCGGATAACCAATAAGATCTCCAGATTCTGAAGTGAAAATCCAGAGATCCCAGACAGCAAACTGACTTTGAATCAATGTGGAAACAACGTCTCTCGTGACATCAAAACAACGTTGATCTGGCATTTTTTTTGCTCATCGAATTAACGTTGAACCAACGTCAGACGCGTCATTCTTCAAAGCTGGTTGGTAATTGGTTTGCTTTCCTAACGTTGAAACAACGTTGATTTCAAGTTGATTTTCTGTTAGTTTTGAAGAATGACGCGTCTGACGTTGGTTCAACGTTAATTCGATGAGCAAAACAATGTCAGATCAACGTTGTTTCGGTGTCATGTTTCCACGTTGATTCAATGTCAGTTTGCTATCTGGGATGTTTCCCATTAGGCAATGGTAGAGGAGTTATCAAATGCAGGGAACACTGACATGGCTAAAATTTGTAGGTCTTGTTGTGACAGTGTCAACATGGCGAGTTGGCAAGTTTATCAAATCCAGCAGAATATGTGAATATTATGCTGAGTACATGCTGATTTTTGCCTATGAAACCACATAATTTTTAGTCAATTACATAACACAGTCTCATCCCAGGACGTCATATAATTGACGTCTTGGATTTCTTTTGACCATATGTCAACATCTGCCATTTTAGGGTACCCTTTAACATCAGTTACATGACGATCCTGGGACGTCATACAACTGACGCTTTACCTTTAACGTCAGTTTGGTGACGGGGAAGGTTTAGGTCTGGGGTAGGGTTAGGATTAGATAGCATCATCTAACCAACATTAAAGGGTACCCTAAAACGGCGGATGTTGACGTATGGTCAAAAGACGTCCCAAGACATCAGTTATCCACAAGTTTCCTACGCCCCATGACGCCTTGCATCAAAAGTGGGCGCGTCTTCCGGTTCGAAGTAAACAAAGCGCGACTTGACATGCTTGACACTCGTTCATTCAACAGTTGACAGTCTTTCAAGTTATAGCGATCCAAACTAGCTAACGATGTGGGAACACAACCTCAACGAAATTAAAAAGGGTGAAATAACAGTACCTTTACCCTCCGCAGTAGTTGGTTGGGAGTATTATAATAATATTATCAATAATCAATACTCATCAAGGCATGGTGACAGACAGTTGTGTGAGCTGACAAACAATTAAAATAAAAAATACACACTTAGTCATTGTGCTTTGGAGTTTATTCAAAATTATAAATGAATGTGCTACTTGAATACATTAACTGGCACATTTGGAATTCTGTCAACTCAGGCTTTGATCGTGAGTTTAGGTGTAACATCAGTAGCGAACAGCCAAACACATGCTGATAGATTTTATAGAATATTAAGAATTTAAACAAATGTACACAGGAAGATTCGTCGTCTTTTGGGAGGTGATGGAAACTACAGTCGTTGGCAGGATCAGAGATGGGCTCTGGCAGGATCTCTCTGATTCCATTTTCAGCTTATGTTCAAAACAATCACATTTAAGCCACTGAATTAGTTTAGTCCGGTTATACATACAACCGCGAACAGCACATGTTGTCCCTGAGCTCCGTAACGACATCTCTCATAAAGATTTGCGTCTTTAAATAGTAAAATAATTCTCCGAAAAACAGCTAGCCTCTTCGCTAACTAACACACAAAATACCATTGGAATGCTACTTCCGCCGCCTCACCGGAAGTTTCACCCACTTTATTTTACAGGAGCGCCCCTCGGAAACTTGTGGATATGACGTCTTGGGATGAGACTGCGCTGAATTACACTGTAAAAATGCATATGCTATATCTAATCAATAAAATTGTGACAACAGATTAGAAGTCATATAATTCATTAAATTTAACAAATTAGAACTGACTGAGTAATAATTAATCAAATTAATTCCTTAAAAGTTATCCATTTAAAATGAGTACAATTTACAACAAAAATATCTGAATAACAGATAGACGTCAAATATGAATGAAGAACTCCTGATGTTACACCTGATGTTAACAAGCAGAATCACTGAAGGCGAAAACCATCATTTAAGTCACCATTATGGTGATCAGCGTGTGTTTTAGTTGGGCTCTTGACCCTTAAATCATTCACTTTAAGTTTTGTTTGGCTGATATACTTGGGTAAAAACAGTCAGATGAACAAATAGAAAAAGGTTATCTGATGGTGTTGGTTATGTTTTAACATAATATTTTTTTTCCACAATCATTTGACTGGTTAACTTTTAAGGAATTAATTATTACTCAATTCTAATTTGTTAAATTTAATTAATAATATTGCTTGTAATCTGTTGCCACAATTGTATTGCTTAGATATAGCATTTTCATTTTTACGGTGTACATGAGCCATAAATATCATGTGACTCATCACTCTGGCACTTCAGGAAAATTACATCACAACAACTGGCTTGATGGCCAAATGGCCCAACAAAAACACAGTCAGAACTACTACTGTATCATGAGCTGGACCAACTATAATGCCATTTCTTGCTTAGCTCATCACATTATTATATTTATGTATTATGTTGTATATCACTTGAACGTTGAGTTCACAGGCCTGTCCTGACATGCTGCAGCTTTGTATACACTCAGGCAATCATACCTCTGTCCCACACCATTATATTTCCTGGTGCAGTGGGTTTAGTGCTGGGCTGTCAACAAAGGGTTGAAGGTTCCTACAAGATGCAATCCTTGAGCTCTCACCACGGTGCCCTTGAGTTAGGCACTCAGGTTACTCCAGTTGGATTGTCCCTAAATAAGTGTGTTGTAAGTTGCTTTGAGTAAAAGTGTCTAGATGATAACTTCCTCCAAGTTGTAAGTGAAGTTTTTACATTTCACAGACATTTTTGTCCAAACACAACTTTTAAAATGTATACATTTCATACTTTCCTTGGGAATCGAACCCACAAACTTAGTGTTGCTAGCAACACATTCCACTGTTTGAGAAACAGGAACATGCTGAATGGGTCCCAGCCAGGAACCTTTTAGCAGTCCTGACATATAGAGGTGGTATAATTACAGAAGCTTGTGGTTAACTCCTTTTTGAGGTAGATTCAAGAATCTGAACATTATCAAGTGACAGAGATGCCGGTAGACCTTTAGATCTGCTCTTTCAACGGTCACTTCTTTGAAGACTCGGTGGCTTGTCCTTGCCCTATGTAGCATACCTACGAGTGTAGTAACAGTATTGAATTTCGTCCATTTGTCAACTTAGTGCTAAGAAACCCCTTCAAGTCCTCTACGGCTTCTTCCGAGGTCCTTTGATATCTCTTTCAGTGTGGCACATTGCACCTGAGGCACCTATTTCGAAAATAGATCATTTAATTGCATGCTTTTATTCTATATATGACATACCACTGTTTGTTTTAGCATAAATGAGATAGTATAATAGATTTTATTAGTAGTTCGAATTAGTTTTCATTTTCTGTTTTCATTAGAATTTTTTAAAAAACGATATAAATACTGTTCGTTTTCTCACACAAACTGCTCATTTCGTGTCTTAGGCCATCAATGTGTTCTTACATTTACGAGTCATTAAATCATGTTTAATTTGGACTTCTCTGTGCATCCTCTTTGAGGTGGTGACCAGACCTCCATTTTATAGACCAAAAAATATCAAAATTGAAAATACTGTGGAAACAAAGACACCTACATCTTGGATGCCCTTGAGGTAAGCTAAAACATATCAAAAATTAATTTCAAAGTGAACTATCCCTTTAAGTGACAGATTTTTTTTAACATCCATTTACACTGCAACGTTTTGAAAACAGGTTTCAAAGTACAAGTTTTTGAAAATGATACGGTTATCGTCTCCATGTAAACTGAAAAACGCACATTACCGAAAACAGTGACATCATGCACATACGTATAGCTTGTTTTCATATGACGTCACGCCACTGCGTTGCCATGGCGCGAAATACAAATGGAGGGCAGGAAGTGATTTGCTGTATTTAGAAAGCACTATAACAAACTCAAAATGCCTGTGTTTTGCGTCGTTTATGGTTACTTGAATCGATCAAACCACAAGGAGTTTTTATCGTGTACCAAAAGTTGTTGTTCATAAGGGGGGAAAATGCAAGAAATTGACTGAAAAACTCTGGAAAAACAGCTTGCAAAAACCTATGTCTGTGGTCGGGAGTAGTCGAATGGGATAATGCTCGTCTGTGTAACGTTAGTGATCACTTCATCAAAGGTGAGTTAATACTTAAACTTAACTTAAATGACTGTTTGTGTAACGTGTAACATTTCCGAACTTTGTAAAGTCAAAGTATGTCGGTAAGACGAGGTAGTTGCTGATATCTACCGCCTCGATGGCAGGAAAACATTTAAATTCAGTTGGAAAATCGCTCCTCTTTATGACGTAAGATCACGTCTAACATGTTTGATTTTTTGTTTATATCTTTCTCTTGTAATAGCGTGTAAAATAGTACAGTACGGACTTTCCTCCATCTCGTCCATTGCGCTCTTCACTACCTGCCCTCCATCTGAATTCCGCGGGTCATCATAATCACGTGACTGAAACCAAGCTATTACATATTGAGTATACAGGCCCGTAATGTTTTCTTTTCAAAGTGAGATCGCCATCTACTGGCCTGGCATGAATAATACAGCATAATTTTTGTGGATCCGTGTGAACGGGATCGTGTTTTTTTTTTACAATGGAGTCGTCTGCACGGGAAAAACGCAAAGGAAAAACGTTCCCATTTTTTAGGACATCGCTGGCGTGTAAATGGTCCTTAGTTTATTTATAATAAAACTACAGTATATTTTCTTTCAAAATCCCTTTCAAGTACTTGTCAAAACAAACCGTCCTTTTTCGTTGTGGGTGTGCTAGCATGACTGTGTATCTTAGCACGAGCATGTATTTCTCCTTGCAGGCATCACAGCAAGTCGCTTTGCAAGTCATTTGTTCTGCAACAAGACCTGACAAGCTCAATTCAGTCAGTCATGACCCACCCTTCTAATGGAGGATCAATTTCTCTTTCAAAACAGGACACAGCAATCTGCCATGATGCCCTACCCGTGGCGTCATGGCAGAAGAAAACAAATGGGGCCTTGTTTACCAAAACCGCTTTATCTCATCTTCCGGTACTTTAAAATATGGGCAGCTCACAAATTGTGTTACAATACATTGCAATGAACTTGAGTTTGAGGAACGCTGATATATAATATATTATAAATAAATAAATATGAATATATGTATGTTTTTGGGTACACCAAAATTTAACAATGTTAACTCCTGTCCCCAGTTCGAATCCCAGCTGAGCAAAGCAGACATGTTTCTGATTGCCAGTAAAAAAGACACTAAAGAACTTTTGTGCTAAATAAATACTGATTAATAAAATTATCTGCCATTTTCATCATGTTTGCCGTGACATATTTATTTGTGGAAAATGTGTTTAGAGTTTACAATGGGAAAAAACTTCTTGTATTAAGTTGCAGGAACTATGTGACAGGTATTATTTATTGCCTACTTAAATATACTCAACTTTTGCAAGGTTATTTAGACAAACACAAAAAAATCCACTTCTGTTTAACATGCAAATTGAATGTCCTAGTGTTGGTTTTTTATTATTTCAGAGTTATACACACTCAATTCTGTGTTGTTTTAATGTTGATTGAGTGTTGATTTGCATTGATTCAGAGTTTAATGCGTAATTCATTGAATCGCCATTGTTTCGCTGTTGACTTATCCTAGATTCAGCTTTGATTCAGTATTTATAGTGTGGGTTGAAAGGGGATTCAGTGTTTCCCTGAGCATACACTGTAAAAATTAGTATGACTGAATATGTTCAATCTAATCAATAAAATTGAGGCAACAGATTACAATCAATATTATTATAATAAAATAAAACTGAGTAAAAATTAACCAAATGAATTACTTAATGGTTATGTTAAAACACAACCAACACCATCAGATCACCTTATATTTGTTCATCTGGCTGTTATAATTCACGTATAACAGCCAAACAACATCTAAAGTTAATGATTTAAGGGTCAAGAGCCCAACTAAAACACACACTGATCACCATAATGGTGACTTTAAAATTATGTTATCAGGTGTCTTCAATGATGGCAATAAAAAAAAGAGTTCTTAATTCATATTTGACATCAGTCTGTTTTTACGATATATTTGTTTAAAAAATGTGTAAATTCTACTTATTTTAAATGGTTAACTTTTAAGTAATTCATTTGGTTAATTATTGCTCAATTCTAATTTGTTAAATTTAATTAATAATGTTGATTGTAATCTGTTGCCTCAATTTTATTGATTACCTTTAACATACAATCTTAGAAAAAAGGGTTCTATATATGTAGCATAGGGTTCTTTACTCAACTCCAAATGACATTTTATGCTAAAAAAGGTTCTATAATAACAAGAAAGAACCCGTTTGGCACAAAGGTTCTTTATAGGCTATTTTTCATTCATATATTACATTATTCTCCAATATTTTGTAGTTGTAATTAAATTATTGTTTATTAAACTTAATATCACATTTTAATCATGCTGATTTTTGGAGGAGAAAATCTGAAATGGCACTATTTGTGGTATAACTACATAAAATTATATAAATATATACATTTTCTAACCCCCATATCTTTAATTTCGATACAGAAAATTTGCAGGGGTTCCAAATACGTAGCGCTTTAGAACCTTTTAAGTTTCTATATAGAACCTTTTCTTCTAAGAGTGTATTCAGTCGTATTCATTTTTACAGTGTAAGCACCGATAATAAAACATATAATATCTGTGTGCCATTGCACAAACAGCAAAGTTTAATACTTGGGCATGTAGCAATCCTAAATATGAAAAATAGTAATAATAATGTTTTTCTTATGCTTAATTATACTACACAGCATTGCTCCTGTAGACCTCAATGAATGTGTCTGAATTTATGATTCATAGCAGAGCTGAGCATGTCTGTCAGTACACAATCTCTACTTTGACCTATAGTGAACATGTCAAGGCATGCCTCTGATGCCTCCTGTGCTGTAATCTGAGATGGCTCAGGGGAAGCACAGGAGTGGTAATTACTAGGCAAACATCCGCAAGAACAACCCAAACTTTGTCCTCCCAACACACCTAAGTCTACCATTAGTAGCCTGCCCTCTCACCTTATTAGCCATGGTTGTGGTACATAATAGAAGAGTTGTAAAGTTTTGTAGTTATTGTAACAGTCTATTAAGCGGAAGACAAATACTGCCGAGAAAAGGGAGGGGGTGTAATTTGGAAATGACAAAATCAAAATCAGCTTTAAACTCACATCACTTGCATAAGCACCATGTCTAAACGTGTCAAAACGTGCATTAACTAGTACAGTATAGGTCACTACTCCAACAATGTAGTGGATTCTCATATCCAGAGTGTGATTATTTAAAGTTCAGTCTAGTGAACAGTAGTTATTTGTCCAACAATTAAGTCGTCCATCAGAATGGTCAACAAAGCGAGTTCTTCCTCTGGATCTAGAAGGGTAATTTGACCCGTCTTGCATGTATTTGGATTGAGAGGAAACCCCCTGCGACATGAGGAGAACATAAAAACTCCACACAGAAAGGCCTCCAGTGTCCAGGACTCAAACTGAGGACATTGTTGGTGTAAGGCAGCGCGTTAGCCATTAAACCACTGAGCTGGACTAAGAGATCTAGTTAATTGTAACTTTATCCAGCATGTATGCAAACTACAACGCCTTGGCTTTGTGAGACTCTTAAAGGGATAGTTCACTTCCCTTTAATTTTTGGAAATTAATTTTTGGTATATTTTAGTTTACCTCAAGGTCATCCAAAATGTTGCTGTCTTTGTTCCCACAGTATTTTCAATTTTGATATTTTTAGGTCAAACCGTTCTTGTCTGTCCATATAATGGAGGTATATGGGGTCCACCTCAAAGAGCATGAAGTCCAAATTAAACATGATTTAATGACTCGTAAATGTAAGTACACCGAAACGAGCGGTTTGTGTGAGAAAACGAACAGTATTTGTATCGTTTTTTCTAGGGATGCACCGAAATGAAAATTCTTAGCCGAAACCGAAAACCAAAAAAGAGGAAACCAAGGCCGAAAACCGAAACACCGAAAGAAATTATGCCAATTATTAGTTTCATTGCATTTATGGCTATGACTGTGTACAAACGTTACTAAAATCAAGGCAATTGAATAAATTAATATAAAATTTTCAAAGAATAAATCAATTACAAATTATGCAAATATTTATTTAGCACAATGCACAGTATAAAATAAAAATCAAACTAAAATGTTTTTGACCCCACTCATGTGTACATCAATAATAATCTACTGGCCTGCAGAAAGGTTTTAAAATTAAATGTTCTCTCATGAAAACAAAGCAGAGCGCGAACTTCTCATCACACCAGCACCCAGTTTGCACGTCTAAATTAGTTTCTTACATAGTTACATGTTAAAAATTTAGGCTACAATAGCATAAAAAGCCTTTTAAATGAACAAAGGTCCATGTTTAATACAAATGTTCATGAAACTTAATGAAACATGTTTGTTTAGTGAATGTAGAAAATATTTAAGAGAGCATTAATTTAGTTCTATACATACATGTTCCCATATATATTTTTTTGTAATGTCACAAGTAATAATCTCAGGGTTTACTGGGTTTTACCTGATTATTTTTGTATTGGTGGTGGAATACTAAAAAATAAACATTGTCATGTGTTTATCTTTCTTCTTCTCGCCGATTCCTAATGGTCAGAGGACAGTTACTCGAGTCGTCCCCTGTCGTTTCAAGTACAACGGCGAGCGGGTCAAGTATAAACCCCTCGACCATTTGGAGCGGTGCGCCGTGTCTCCACAGACAGCGCGCGTCTTGACCCGCTCCCATCTGGAGTCGTCGTCATGGCGGCGCGCATTGTTTAGAGCAGATATAGGTGGATAAACAAGGCTTCCGTCTCCTCGCGGTTTCAGAATTCACTGAAATACGTCCACACCGCAGACATGTTGCTTCAGACAAGCACGTGCGGCTCGCGGTTTCTGTTTGCGTCATCACAACATTTCGGCCGTATTGTTTCGGTGATAAAAGTCGAAAATTTTCGGTGGCCGAATATTCGGTGCATCCCTAGTTTTTTCCTCTTGTAACCACAGCCACGTTCAAGTGATCCGAAGACACGGGCGCTTCGTTCTGTGCAAGCTCTGGAAAGCGCCGGAAGTGATCTCTTGTGCGGTTGCGGAAAAAAAATCAACGTTGTCTGTTATATCAAAATCGTCTTTCATTGCAATTTCCTGCATATCTAAATATGTTTAGATCTTCACAGTGAAGGGCAACACTTCTGAAATCTCTGTGTAAACAATGAGTATACGCGCGAGAGATTACTTTCCGACGCTTTCCAGTGCTTGCGTAGATCGAAGCGCCCTCGCCCTCAGATCACTTGGACGTGGCTGTGATTACAAGAGGTAAAAACAATATAAATACTGTTCGTTTTCTCACACAAACCACTCGTTTCGTGTCTTAGGCCATCAATGTGTACTTACATTTACGAGTCATTAAATCATGTTTAATTTGGACTTCTCTGTGCATGCTCTTTGAGGTGGTCACCATAGACCTCCATTATATGACTGACAGACAACAAAGGCTTGACCTAAAAATATCAAAATTGAAAATATTGTGGAAACAAAGACACCTACATCTTGGATATCCTTGAGGTAAGCTAAAACATACCAAAAATTAATTTCAAAGTGAACTATCCCTTTAAGACTGACTAGTTGTCCAGGAAACTGAAACGTTATTTTTGAAAGGATGTAGTTTGGAAATACATTTCAAAGTATTTCCATACACACAAATGACTCAAACCATGTGGAAAAGACTTGCATGACACTATGCTATACTCCCTTTTCATAGCATTTACTAAAACTAGGAACATATTGTCATTCTGACTGTCACAAGTAAGTCCCTTCACCAACTATCTTTGAATGGGACACTGTGTACCTAATGTGCATAGCAACATGAAGAAGACTACACAGACCACCTTGTGGAAAGTTACATTCCGAAGAAGCAAATCGCCAAATGTATGACTACACTGGGCACATTACAGCTGAACAAAGACGCTTTGCAGGCCCTGGAGGCACGCTAAGAGCATTCAGAAACCACTAACAAAGAAAGGTGTGACAGTAATAACCCAAGAGGACCACCATCCCTCAGAGGGTTTAGACTTACATACTGTAAGTACTGTCTGAACACCCACACCCGCTCTACTGCCAATCATGTTTGGTTTGCTTTCACCTAAAAGCATCTATTGAGGTTCAACCATTTGATAGACATATTGTCTTCAGGCATCAAATCTTATGTTCATGTTTTGTAGTCCCAGAAAACACATTACACAGCTGTAGGAGGATGGAATTCTTTTGTGCAGAGTCCAACACACATGTGATCTAATTAGGCCTTGCCTTTACAGAGCGCTTCCGTCTTCCCCCGCATGTATCCAAGCACAAAGGTCCAGTGTATGCGCCCACTCGCAGATATGTAGCCTGTAGGCCTTGGCACTGTTGCAGCCACTGTTGTCCCTCCTGAACTTGTCCATCAGTGTGAAGGGTTGACATATGCCTCTATGAACTGAATGATCACCATGTAGACAATAAACAAACAGTTACCGTGTAAACATTTATCAAATGACTCAATGCTTACAAAGTGCTGGTTAACAGTAAATTCTCTTTGTGTTTCTGTATTGGATACAGCATAAATTTGGGCTCATGGAAGGAGGAGGAAGGAACCGGCGAACATCCAATGTAAAGTTTTATTTATAAAATGAACAAACAAAATGAAGGTAAAGCGGCAGCCCAGATAGCAAACTGACATTGAATCAACGTGGAAACATGACATCGAAACAACGTTGATCTGACATTGTTTTGCTCATCGAATTAACGTTGAACCAACGTCAGATGAGTCATTCTTCAAAACTAACAGAAAATCAACTTGAAATAAACGTTTCAATGTTAGGAAAGCAAACCAATTGCATCGATTTTCATTTGAAGAATGCCGCATCTGACGTTGGTTTGTTAATTCGATGAGCAAAACAATGCCAGATCAGCGTTGTTTCGATGAGAGATGTTGTTTCAAGTTGATTCGATGTCAGTTTGCTGTCTGGGAGCCCATCATGGACGACTGCTGCACAAACATAAACAAAAATGTAAAGTCCAGGCTTGGTCTTAGTCCTCTACTCCTCCTTTTATCCATCTGGAGCTCCTCTGTGAGACTCGAGACTGGTGTGGCGTACAGGTGACGCTCATTAGCACTTGTGACACTGCTCCGTTCCCACGGCTCTCTGCCCCGCCCTGCTTGCCACATTGATTTAGCAATAACCTAAAACCAAGCAATCATGATTGAGATGTACTAAAATAGAACTTATCTCCTAACCTACAGCTTTATTTGACAGTGTATTGCATAAAAATAACCACTCCCAAATAACCACACCCAACTTCTGCCTGGAGGCCTTTTCTACATTCAGTTTCCATGAACATTTTACCAACATAAGTAGGTTGAGTAAGTCTCTTTTGTTTTTCTTTAACCAGATAAGACAGCAGACCGGAAATAATGGACTTTTATTCCATAGGCCTGCATTTACTCAGGGAAGTGAAGGGGATTTTCAGACATTACACACTTTTTGCCATGTCACAACAAGCCCTAGCACTGCTTGCTGTGACAACAAACAGAAAACTCCAACCGCGGAGACCTTTGAACCAGAAAATGAACTTGAACTTTCATTCAAGTTCACAAAACTCACCATCCCAAAGCAAGGATTTGTGGGTAGTTGACAAGTGATTGCTAGGGTTTTTTGTTGGGCAGCTGCTAAGGTGTTATTAGCATGTTACTAAGATGTTCTGAGTTTTGTACTATGTTGTAGGTGAAAAATGAAATGTGAGACAAGTAGCATGTCCGAAACTTATGGTATAGATTAAAAGGTTGACAAAACTACCAAGATGACTCACTTCCGGTGAGATTTTGAAGTCCATAGGAAAAATGTACTAACCATGAGGCCATAGGAGAGAAGCTGAATGGCTGTGAAGTGACACAACTGATGCGGGTCACAAGATAATGACAACATGACAAATGTAGTACGTCCAGCTGTCATATTTAATACAGTCAATAGAATATGCATTTCAATTAATGAAAAGTTCATTCTCATCAAATGAAGTATAGTCACAGAATATGCACTTTAAGTGAATTCTGCTACTAGCATATTGCTAATGTGTGTCTGAGTGGTTGTTAGCATGTTGCCAATGTGTTTTGAGTGGTCGTTAGCATGTTGCTAATGTGTTTTGAGTGGTTGTTAGCATGTGGCTAATGTGTTTTGAGTGGTTGGTAGGATGTTTCTAATGTGTTTTGAGTGGGTTTTAGCCTGTTGCTAATGTGTTATGAGAGGTTGTTAGCATGTTACTAATGTGTTTTGAGTGGTTGTTAGCATGTGGCTAATGTGTTTTGAGTGGTTGTTAGCATGTTTCTAATTTGTTTTGAGTGGTTTTTAGCCTGTTGTTAATGTGTTATGAGAGGTTATTAGCATGTTGCTAATGTGTTTTGAGTTGCCAATGTGTTTTGAGTGGTTAGCCTGTTGCTAATGTGTTTTGGGTGGTTAGCATGTAGCCGATGTGTTTTGAGTGGTTTTTACCCAGATAGCAAACTGACATTGAATCAACGTGGAAACATGACATTGAAACAACGTTGATCTGACATTGTTTTGCTCATCGAATTAACGTTGAACCAACGTCAGACGCGTCATTCTTTCAAAACTTACAGAAAATCAACTTGAAATCAACGTTGTTTCAACGTTATGAAAGCAAACCAATTTTCGATTTTCATTTAGCTTTGAAGAATGCCGCGTCTGATGTTGGTTCAACGTTAATTTGATGAGCAAAATCAACGTTGTTTCGATGTCATGAGAGACGTTGTTTCCACGATGATTCAATGTCAGTTTGCTGTCTGGGTAGCATGTTGCTAATGTGTTTTGAGTGGTTGTTAGCATGTTGCTAATGTGTTTTGAGAGGCCACATTTAACCACTCCAGACACGTCGACACATCTGCCGTCTTAAAACGATCAACATTTCAAATGCTATTGTAACTCATATTAAAAATAAATGAGTTTTCCAAGATGGCACAACATTAAGCAGTATCTAGTTGTAAAACACATATTTCAGATTCTTAAATGGGGACAGGTGAGAATGTGTTAGTTTAGCTAAATCATCTGCTTTCAGTCTTTTGCAGATATGAATATTCATCCATGTATAGGCTATACAGTAACTAGGTAGCAGACACACATTCAACTTACCGTAGGCAGACCGACCATATGCTACAGCAACCATTTACATCCAGTCTTTGTGCTAAGCTAGGCTAGCGGTGGGTGCGTCAGACAGAGTTACAGCATGTACAGAGATGAAAAAGGTATGTATGGACTTATCTAACTCTGGGGGATATGGTGAATAAGCCAAAGTCCCAAAATGTCGGAGTGTTCCTTTAAGCACCATTAAAGCACACTGACTATTCAAAGCACTGTAAGGCAAAGAAAACATTTTCAAAATTAGCGCCATATAGCCAAATGCTGGTAAAATGAGCAAGTGGCTCCCAAGTCATATTAAAGGTGCAATGTGTGATATATCTGTGGATCTATTGACAAAAATGCAATATAAAATCCATAACTATGTGTTTTGTGGTGTATAAAGACCTTACTTAATGAACCGTAAAGTTTATATTACGTTAGAATTAGTCATTTATTTCTCCATAGGCGCGGGAATCCCCTTCTATGAAGGTAGCCATGTTGTGACGTCATATTTCTACCGTAGCCGACAGTGGACAACAGAGCGCGTTTCGTATATAACCGGAATAGAAAGCAGTAGAAAAAGACGCGGCAGAATTTCCGGAAGAAAGATGGACCAAACTTATTGTTCAGGTATCCGAAAACGGGTAAATCTGCTTCAAAGAAGAGAAAGTATGATGAAGCTAGAAAAATAAGGCAGAATGTCAATATTTGCTAAACTTGTGTAATATGGCTTCATATAATCGTTGTTGCCCAGTAAATGACAGGTTAAAATATGAAAACATTCAACTACTAACTAAGGTTACAGTAACAGGGGTATAAGTGCACAGAGCTACTATGTAAATAACGTTATCACTGTGTGCTTGGATGTTATAAAGTGCAGACCGGTCCGTATATAATAACGTTACAATAACTTCATAAATACAAACCTCGGTAACAGCTCTCCGGTTCCTTTGGAGGGCTAACACTCTTTCTTCATCCCCTGAGCCATCGATCCGGCGGGTAGGTCCTCCTCTGCCTCTCCCTTCCCTGACTGCACCTACAACACCTCTGCCTCTCCGTCCTCTCCCTACCTCTCCCTCTTAGTTAACTCTGCGTATTTAGGTTGTTCATGACTCTGAAAACGTGTATAAACAATGCTGTCCGAGTGATGCCTCTGAAATCATAACGTTAACTATTTCCCCTTACGCAGCTGATTTGATGCTCTTATTCTTAGCTCTTATCTTAGCATAGAAACAAGCTATGGTAAAATCAGTGAATTAAAACACTAACACAATAATGATCAAATAACAATCGCAATAACATGTTGATTTACTGAATAATTAAGTAAATAGAATTTAATAAATACAAGATTAAAAAACCTCATTGCTTGTCTTGCTACTCTCTGCAGATTCAGACGACGACAAAGTTTATTCGCTTTGACATTATCCTACGTTGGCCACCGTAGCTTCAAAATAGAGTTTGCAATTGGAGGGGGAGGCCGCGAGTGACTTGCTGTTTGCAATTCGCGAGTCTCACCACTAGATGCCGCCAAAAAGCTACACAATGCACCTTTAAAGATTCGTTCAAAATGAACTAATCGTTCATGAATGACACATCACTACAGAGCAAGGCGAGCATTTGTGCTAATAAAACAACTTTTTTATTTCTTTTTGAAATGAGCGATCGTTTCTCTAGATAAGACCCTTAAGGCCTGTTCACACCGGGACGAATTTCGCGCGCGATATTCGTCGACGTTTAACGCCTCGTGACTAAACAATGGGCGCCAATGTGAGTGTTCACACCGACGCGAAAAACGCCACGCGTAAAAGCGTCATTTTTAAAAAAACGCCTCGGGTTTGTTTTTTTGGTTTGACGCGCCGCGTCAAAACCTATCCGACCAACGAGATTGGCGGGTTTGCTCACGTGTCTGGTACTTCTGAAGTTACAGTAAAACACAACTTGGGGGCGCTCAAACACAAAACGGTCTTGCCGAGCACACATAGAAGAGAAGATACCTATGGGCAAGTTGAATGTTGAGCTGCTTGTCTCGGAGCATAAAGAGCTATATGATAATATTTATATTAGTATTTCTGTAATAATAGTACAGTATAGGGTGACCAACAGTCCTGTTTTCCCGGGACATGTGTAACGGTCACTTTGTGCTTTATAGAAATCTGAGTTGAGATGAGAACTGCGCATTCTGTGCGTAGTGTCAGTTAGATTTTGACAAGTGTGGAGAGGAGATAACCGCTCTGCCGACTCTTTGTATTCTTTCTTTTATTTTATTAAATACAGACAACTCTCGTCCCTTGTGCAACTGTTCATCCGACAACTAGTGCTATGTTTTTATCTGGGCAACATCTCAACTTTGTGTTACACATGTACTGTTTCCACGTCCTGTCCTGGCTGTTTTTAAGTGACATGAATATGATCACCCTAGTTTAGTATTCTATTATTATTTCTGTTTTACATTAAGCGCCATCTAATGTCAGGGAATGAATTTGCATGTTCACTCAGCTCATCGTCAGCGAAAAACGCTTGGGTGTGAACACAAAAAACGCGTTGAAAAACGCTGACGAATAACGCGCGCTGATATTCGTCCCGGTGTGTACGGGCCTTTATTCATCGTCTGATGTCATTTAAAGCCCTTTGAAGCTGCATTGAAACTGTCTTTTGGACCTTGAACCGTTTGGTTCCTATTGAAGTCCATTATATGGAGAAAAATCCTGGAATGTTTTCATCAAAAACCTTAATTTCTTTTCGACTGAAGAAAGAAAGACATGGGCATCTTTATTGACAGGACAGCTGAAGACATGAAAGGGAGAAAGGGGCCGAAGCTCGGAGTCAAACCCGTTGGATCCAAGAGTACACCTCTACATCTGAGCGATACCTTATCAACACCACATAGATATGATAGACACTAGCCTGCAGCTGACGGCACAGTGAATGAACCACGCTCAAGGATTCGAGAGTAGAGATTGTTCTTGATATTTAAAAAATAACTCTTTAAACCTTTGATCGGTTCATACTTTGAGTAAAGAATATCCATTAAAGGCGCCATAACTTCTTTTCCATAACTACATGGACTAGGACCGTATACAGGTACACCAACACCACATCCTTCAATTTCCTTATTATACATCCAACATGGCTCAAAGTCCACCGGTATATCAAAAGAATACCATTTATCAATATCTATAAACACATCTGAATTTATCTTGTAGGTCTTGTATTTGTTCAGCAAACGATCCAGGTAGCGTAAATACACATTGATTGCAGCTTTGATTTGATGAACACAGTCTGGTGCGTTTTTCCCAGCCTGAACACCCAGCCTGGCCTCGTGGATTAGCATCTGCACGTGGAAGGCAGCTCCGTTGACCCAGATCTTGAACCCGCGGCTGCTCATCTGTCCGTCCTGCAGAAGGGAGTTCCTGAGGACGGTGAGATCTTTGCTCAACTGATGTTCCAGTCTCCTTATATCCTCCCTTAATAGTTGGGTATTGTTCATGTACACTTCATGACGTTTCAGATACTCTGCCATTGTGTCTCGGACACCCGAAGCTTTCTCTTCCCCAAACACACGTCGTAACAGGCTGTATGTGTTATCATCAGTTGTCTGAGTGCTGCTCTTGATGGCGATCTCTATGATCATGGAAATCACCAGAGCTCCAAGACCGACAGCATTCGGGACTGTATTCAGTGCACCAATAGCAGATCCTAAACCGCTGACGTAACCCGGCATCATGTTCAGCATCTCATTAGAGAACTCCTGCAGCACCGCGTTAGAGTCGTTACCAGAATACTTCAGCAGAGAATCATCTATGCCTATATCTGGTAAAAGGCATGGTACATACTGTACAATTCTACTATACGTCTCAAGAGCACACCTCTCAAAGTCCCCTTGTGAGAATGAGCCGCCCATGATAATTCCTCCCAATCTGTGATCGCTCACACAGAGTTCAGATGTCCCCCGTAGAGCAGACTGACTACTATAACCAGAATACTGAGAACAAATCAAGCATCTCACTCACATATAACCAGTATGACAACTCCAGCAGCCAATCAGAGCTTTGGGAAATGGTTAGGCGTATTTGTTGACTTCTCTCTAAAATCCAATGTGTTCAAGGTCCAGAAAAACTCATTGTGCCGCACAAATCTACATTTACAGTTTGCTATTCCAATACAACCCTAATGCAATGATTTGGGATTGTTCCTTCGTGTGCATTATAAGTGTTTTGTAAGCTACTTAAATAAAGAAAACCTTCCCAGAATCCTCCTCAGAAACAGGACAAAGCCCAAAACATAATTAGGATATTGACTTAACCCTCGTCAGCATTTATACTGTATAATATTGTGTGATAAACGGGATTCTTTGACTTTTATTCAGGTCTTATAACAGCATCATGTTTTTTAACTGGATATGTGCAACTGAGGATTTTTTTTCACGTGATTAGGTATTTTGGCGACCCAGAGAAATCTCAAAAAGAGAATAATATCTGGTTATCTGGCTCAGGCCATTGGTATCATAAGTGTAGAAAATGTGCCCACATCTCAGTGTTCACCCCTACACACAAGCATGGTACCCATCGTGTCTCTCACTCTCACAGAGCCCACTCTCATAAAGCTGGCAAATGGCACTCGAGTGTTAACCTGACTCCGCCAGATGGATTTGCTCCGCATATCCATCTGGAAACCTTCCGTTGAAGTAATTTTGGTAAGGGGCGAAAATACTGGTTAGCTGATTGGCCTATGTTGGTGATAGACGGGCCAAATCAACCAATCAGATCAACGAAGCATATGACTTACCGTAACTCTTGCCGAAACCAGTCGGGAGAAGAGCAAAAACATCTTTTCCTCTGAGAAAAGCCTCCAGAGCAGTGTTTTGCTCTTCTTTCAGTGAAGAAATACTCTGTAATTCCGATAAAACTTGCTCGATAGCCACGCTGATGCTAGTTTCATCCGCTGAAGCCGTCATGTTCTTTAGACTGAACTGTCGCGCTTCTCGTTGCGTCACACCTCAACCCGCCTCAAAGCCAACGCTGATTGGACGTTCGTTTGGTGAACTGCTCCCAAATTTTCTTTAACGGAAAGTATCCAGACTGATCTGCGAGTGAAACCTTGAAAGCTCGCGAGATCAGGATGGTCTCGCGAGGCTACTCGAGTGTTAGATGTAGCAAATGTGCCCACGCCTACTCTCTGCCCGCTCTGTTACGCGGTCAAAACAGCCTCATATTAGTCAGGTTATGAATGTAAGTCCCGTGCCCGCTTACGCTTACTAACAAACACTTCGCCCCAGGCGCTCCTCGCACATCACAAAGTTATCACAAAACATTCCCCATTCAAAGCAATTGGGACGTCATATATGAAACAGCCAGCCACCACTGTCAGCGAGCCGCCGTTTTCAAGCACCGAGGGTGCGTGTGCCACGCCCACACCTTCGGTTCAGTTTCTCGAGCCCACGAAGTGCGGTGATCGAAACCCGGAGAGCATTCTGCCCCTAGCTGCACATGTAAGCATTGGGAAGCGATCCCAGGGATATCAGAATGGATGCTGAGCACAATAAAACAGGGCTATTACAGTTCGCTCGCCGTCCCCCGCGCTTTCGAGCACGGACCGAGTCGACAGTGAACGCGAAAGTAGCATATCTACTCAGCACAGAAATAGGGAAACTTTTGTGCAAAGGGGACATAGAACGTCTCGGTTATGGATGTAACCCTCGTTCCCTGAGTAGGGAACTAAATGCGTCTCGCATGCAGTGTGTTTATCGTGCAACTCATACGCGAAAATTTGTTTTTACGTGCATAGGAAACACACCGTGTGTAATATATGTTTGGCTTGGTTAGGATTATGGCAAGCCAAGAGGTTCAGAATTAGCCTACACCATAAATTAATCTCGTTTACTGCCAAACATAGTTATTAACATATAGTAAGGACAAGCATGGTGTGTATATTGCCTAATTGCAAGCTTGTTTCAGAAATGGTGACATTTTTTTCCATCATTATTGAACATCATTATAGGAGTAGGCTATTAGGTTGAATGAGTTAATTAAATGTTTTATTAATCATTAGAAAATAGACATTAAGAGAATAAATTGTTATGCAAGTACTTTTACTTTTAATACTTAAAGTACATTTAAAATAAGGTACTTTTAACTTTTTACTTAAGTATGGTTGTCATTGTGTTACTTCTACTTTTACTAAAGTAAATATTTATCTGGGTATTTGTACTTTTACTTAAGTACTGGGATTCAGTACTTCCTCCACCACTGAACATGTATTTGTGTTTTTTCTTTTTTAAAAAGTCTTATTTTTCATAAACTTCACCTTTATTGTCAACCGCTCTCTCCTCTGTCCCCTGAACGAGCGGTTGACTTCCTGATTCTATGAAAACACTCCCTCAGAAACACGTCGTGGGCTCAGATTGGTTCGTTTGGGCGGGTGTGTTGTGATTGGCTAAACTGTCGCTTACGTTGTCCGGAAGGTTAACGCCCATCGCCTTTACGGGTGGAACGGGCATGCCAAAGATAGACGGTGGATACCATAGACAGGTGGATAGGCCTACACGTAAATAATGATGTCGAGACTGCAGTATCAGTGAGGCAGAATCAGACCGAGAAAGCCACGATTAAGAAAGGCCAACACAGCCAATGAGCGAGCCAGATGCTTGATGTTTTAGCATGTGCATAAGCTTCAGTAAATCGAGGAAAAGGAGTTTCCCTCCCTGCACATTCACTATATAACATTCACTGGAGGAAAAGGTTCACGTGGCCGTCGTCAGATTTGGAAGTCACTCAAAAGGCTCTTTCACGGTGGCTTTCAGACGACTTCAGTGAGGCGCAGTGGTTTATGGGAGGAGTAGTTCCTTTGCTCGGAAATGAAAATATGTACACAGGCTTGTACCTTTGACTTTTTTTTGGATTTTCTCTTCGTTTTTTCACTCGAAATGAAATATTGTATGCTTATGAGTTCAGCCGTAGCCGGTTATCCTCAGACATGCTCTAATACTCTTTAGATATGGATTTTACAAAATGTCAATGGGAAAAATGAATGGGAAATTTACTTCCGGCACCAGCGCTCTCTCGGGCTGTGGGCGGGACTGTGATGCTCTATAAAGCCAGCACTGGCATTTGAAAAAAAAACAAAAAAAAACAAGGCTAACGTTACGTCTGGAATTATACATGCAATTACATTTAAAATGATGAAGTCCTGCTTACAGATTGTGGCCCAACAACTGCTGCCTCTTGTTTTAAAGTCGGAACTGCTTCATGTTTTAGAAACAGTTTCTTGTTGAATCCGGTGTTGAACTCGTGGAGATTCTGGCAGCTGTCTTCCGTAAAATGCGCAGCACAGAGAGCTAGATTATGATCGTCATTTTCAGGAACATAATCAATCATAAATTGTATCCATTGTTGAGGAAGTACAGCGTCCATGGGAAGCCCGAAACACAGAAGACCTGACAGCTGCATGAATAACACACTCGACGAGTCGACGTGCCTCAGAAATATGCGCATGTCATTTTCTGCATATTCTGAGGGAGGGGTTGATGTGTAGGTTAGTGACGTACCATAACCTAGCTGTAGTCCCAATCCAGTCGTTTTTGTAGGTGTTTACACTTCCTGGTTTTTAAAAGACGATATCTCTGTTTACACTGAACTTTCAGCACTGCAACTTTGCAGATACTGTTCATGCACCAACAGCAACATTACACACTATTTAAAATCAAAAAAGTGAAACGCAGTCAACCCCCCCTTTAACCACTCCAGACACGTCGGCACATCTGCTATCTTAGAACGGTCAACATTTCAAATGCTATTGTAACTCACATTAAAAATAAATGAGTTTTCCAAGATGGCACAACATTAAGCAGTATCTAGTTGTAAAACACATATTTCAGATTCTTAAAGTGGGACAGGTGAGAATGTGTTAGTTTAGCTAAATCATCTGCTTTCAGTCTTTTGCAGATATGAATATTCATCCATGTATAGGCTATACAGTAACTAGGTAGCAGACACACATTCAACTTACCGTAGGCAGACTGACCTTGACAGTCCCAAAACATTTGAACAATCTTCTCAAAACTAATCTAAATGCTTTCCTTATTGTGTATGCGAATGAGTCAAAGAAGACAAAGCAACACGTCGAAATGTAAAACTTTACTGTGGTGCTGTAATTGCAACAATCGTTAACAAACAGTGAGCCATTCATTTCATTCAGGCAAGATAACTGTACTGAGTGCTCTGTCTGTAAAAAAAGGAAAAGGCAAATGAAAAATGATTTTTAAATTTCAATGGGTTGAACTATGGCTCAAGAGCACAAGCATCATTCAAGCACAAATTTCCTATATGAATCCTGCATTGGAAGCTTTGCACTTTGACCTTAACAGTTCCCCACTAAGGGGTCAATTTACGACACAATAAAAACCTTGAGTTGAGTAGAGAAAGCAATATGATGCTCTACTGGACTTGCTCCCAGAAAACCTGAATGAACGTGTTCTTAAAAACAGTATGATGACATACAAAACAAATCAAGTGAAATGATCAAATAAATACATTCTCAATTTCAAATATTTACACTTTCGATTCCCCAGTCACGCCTTCGCTTTCGAACGCATCACACTTCATCGGAGCAACTTCAATGAACCGGAACTTCCCAGAAGGCCTCGCGTGTCTCTTTTGGGACTGACAAACCCAATGCCTAACAAACAGACATGAATATGAACGCCTAAGGGTGTGTGTTCACATGTTTGGCTCGATTAAAACAAACCCTGGTGCGATTGCTCTGTTAGTGCGGTTCATTTGAATAAGTGTGAACGCCATCCGAACCCTGGTGTACCAAACAAGCGGACTGAGACCACTGAAAAGATGGGTCTTGGTTCACTTCCAAACGAACTTTGTTGTTGTGGTTCGACTAGTCTGTATCGCGTTCATATTTCAAAGACGTAAACGAACCAAAAACAGGACAAAGCTCAAGCATTTGCCAACCAATTAGGTTGTATCCCTATGTCTTTAGGTTTGGTGTCAAAATGCCAATCTGAACGCTAGTCCGGACCAAACGAACCAAACTACAAGTGTGAACCCACCCTCAGTCTTATGGCTGATTGTTTGTTCTGTTATCATAGTGCTACCGTCAATTCTTCATCTAAATCTACACTACGCATTTGGTGTCGGAGCATTGTTTTCCATTGTGTAGTGTACAATCAAGTTTGTAAACATGTACTCTTCTTTGTATTGTTCTATACAGAAACACTGTTTTGGTAAAATAATAAAATGAGCTAATTTGTGTGGTTGAAAGCATCAAGAAATCGCACTGGCGGACTTCACTGACTTATCTTTTGTTTTTTTTCCTCGTTTTTTTCCCCCTTTTTGGCATCAGTATTAAGGCCCGGTGTGTAAATGGAAGAGGAGTTTGTCGGTAACGCACAGACACACAAAAAATGTGACACAAATGGATGACCAATATTGCCAAGAAACAGTGCGTAGGGAAGAGGGAACACATCAGTTGACAAGAATGGCAGTACAGTATCTTACATCCACTCTTAAATGATTATCCGTCATATGAATTAAAACAAGAGTCTCTTTCTCTCTAATTGAAGTGCTTAGTGCTTGATGGTGGGCTACGGTTGGTAGCAACATCATGGTGGGGCATTCAAGGGGCTGTGTGATGGTGATAGTTTGGCTGTGTTTATTGCTAGGCAACGATTGCTAGGCGATGGTCGCTAGGTGAGGCATCTCAAGTGAAGACGTAGTTGATGAGTAGCTGAAAGAGCAACAGCATGCAGAGGATGAGACAGTGGCGGCCGCTCAAGGACTTGCTCTCCTCCTCCGTCTTGTGTCGCGCTATCTGACGACCCAATGCACTCAGGTTTCTAAAGATACAGGGATCACGGTTAGAAATATACAGTATGTAGGCTATATACAGTATTTCAAAAGGTGTACTTGCCTCTGTATGTCTTGCTGTGTTTTCTGTATCGCTGCTACTGAGGCCTCTATGAGAGCGATGTCCTTCACTTCTTTAGTACATCTTCCACACTGGCTCAAAAAACCTGATGAAGTCAAGATGAGACACATAAAACACAATCTCAAGTCTTCAATTCTTTTTTCAAGCATTGAATTGTATTTGATAATAAATAGACATTTTTAAATACATTATTTTTTTTTTGTTTTATTATAAATATTTTATTTATTTTAGTTTTGGCATTTTTTAAAAAAATCACTTGTTTCATTTGTTTCATATATATATATATATATATGTGTCTTTGTTTTAGAATAAATTATTTATTTATATATATTTTTAGTTTGTTTACTATAATTAAATATTCATAATTAAATATTTTTCTCTCTCTCTCTCTCTCTCTCTCTCTCTATATATATATATATATATATTTATTTCACAATAAATATTTTCTTTGTCTTATAACAAATATTTAAATGAGTTTTTGATTACATATCTTTTTTTATAATAAATTATTTGTTCTTTATATTTTTGTTTTATATTTATTTTTGTTTAATTTAATTACATATATAATAGTACTGTAAATATGTACTTGTTTTATAAGAAATATTTATTTTTGTATTAAATATTAATTATTTTATAATTTATCTAATTATAATAATGTATGTGTTTATTTTTTGTAGTATTTTTTTGTTCAGTGTAATTTTATATTAATAATTAAATATTATATTATAAATAAATATTATATATATATATATATATATATATATACAGATTTATTTGTTCTTCATATTTTTGTTTTATATTTATTTTTGTTTAATTTAATTACATATATCATAGAAAATATGTTATTGTTTTATAAAAAATATTTATTTTTGTATTAAATATATTTTTTAGAATTTATCTTATTATAATAATTGATTTGTTTATTTAGTTTTTTGTAGTATTTCTGTTCAGTGTAATTTTATATTAATAATTAAATATTCTATTATAAATATATATATATATATATATATATATATACACACATTTTAATTTTTTATTTACATTTTATTTTAGAATATATTTTTTATTTTATAATACTTTTTCATTTCATAATAAAAATGTTAAAATACACATTTATTGTTTGGGATATTTTATATCAAAAAAACATTTTATTTTATATTAATTTAGTTAATTTTATTTTCTAATAAAATATATATATTTATATAAAAATGTTATGTTTAAATAGATTCTTTTTACATTTTATTTAGATCGTTATATTGTATAATCACTTAAATATATAAGCGATTTAATCAGTTCTTTGTTTTACTTCATGTTCTTTTATCTTGTTTTTGTTGATGTTACTTGCTAGTTGTCTTAAATGGTCAAATAGTGTATCCATATTTTAGACAGGGGTTTAAAAA
Organism: Cyprinella venusta; assembly: GCA_038021265.1. Classification (NCBI taxonomy): domain Eukaryota; kingdom Metazoa; phylum Chordata; class Actinopteri; order Cypriniformes; family Leuciscidae; genus Cyprinella; species Cyprinella venusta. The sequence goes on from CM075886.1 coordinate 7,285,855, forward strand.
AGTTTCATCCATATTATATTTGTAAATGCAACTAGTTTACTCTAATATACAGCAAAAGAAGTCAATCATTAGTCCTTTATAGCCAGCGGATCAGAGAAACGTCCAAATCTGCCTGGATTCCATATATTTGAAGACTTTGTAATAGTCAATAGTCAGACTCACAAACTATTTGAATTGCCACAAGCACAGTTCATTCACCTCTTAACACCTCTGTTTGCTCATGGCGTGTGTGAGTGTGCCGGGACGATGACTTGCCTTCGTTGTCGGATGACTCGTGGTTGGGCTCTGGTGTGGTGCTGCTGCTTTCTGTGTTCTGACTGCAGCTGGACGGCTGGCTGCTAGACTTCCTGTGTTTGCCATTCACCCGCAGCTGAGAAACAAACACACACACACTAGGGCTGTAGTCAACCAAAGAAATCCTTAGTCGACCAAAGTCTTGTCCTGCGCAACGATTAGTCGACTAAAAAAAAAAAAACCGTGACGTTTTGATTGAACATTTTTTAAACAATTGTCATTGACTATTTATAAAACAAGAACGAAAAAATATCACAAATAAATAAAACTATAATAATAATACAATTATTTGAAAATAAGTGATTTTTTTACTGCAAAAAGTGAGGAGCTCTGTCCTAGGTCTATAGTAACAGTCACAATCGCGCACCTGACCACATCACACGCTGCAAAAAATATAACTGCTATCTGCCACATAATGAAAAATCCTAACAAAAGCTTTCGTTTATACAGGCTTTATATTCTTCTTTACTTTCAGTGGGTTAACTTTCGTCCTGACGATCAAGGCGTTTTTAAACAACACACAAAAAACCCAAATAGCCTAAAAATAATCATAATAGGCTGTAGGGCCGCGTATAGGTTTATTTTCGTTCTGTTGCATTATTTAGGCTATTTTCAAATGATTCAAGTGTACAAATAAAAACGAAAACATATTAAAAAAACACAATCTATTGAGTCAGCATGATAGCCGTTAAAAAGGCACGTCTTTTGCGCGCTCAAGTTCTGTAGGCGCGCGACTTGCTGCGCGCTCGCAATGGAGCAACGCGGTCGCCTCCCTCCACAGTCTTCTCGTCTTTGTTTTACAATGCAGCTAGACAAAAGATTTAGATTTCCTGGACATTTTGTCGACTAAAGCCAAAACAAGCAGCGTTCTAACTGAATGAATACACTGAAAAAAATGATTCTGAGTGCATGTAAATATTATGTAATTAAAATGTGTAATATTAACAATAAAATGTTACGTTTGTATCTTTACATAATATATCTGGTTTTGAATTTATCTTCATTATTAATCTTAATTATGACAAAATTAATCTAAGTAATCCCCGCCAATCTTTTTAGATACACGCACTCAACAAACAATTCCTTGTTTAATTTACTCAGTGCAAAAAATTACTCCCCTTCCTGTTTTTCTGGTCTGGAAACCCCATTTCAAATGAAGAGGAAGCCTACACGTGGACTGAACCAAAGGTAAGAATAAAGTTAGAAAAGTAGGCTAACAATTAGTGTTACTTGGGTTTGTACATTCTTTACAGTGTTCCAATTGTTGTACAAAAATTAGGCTTTAAATGTAATTTGAAGATTGCTTTGTTGTACGTGGATTTTCTGTTGATTACCATGTGGCAACGCTGGGATGGCTAACGTTATGTTGCTTTACGTGTAGTCTAACATTAATTGAAACTTTGCAAGTGGCCATAGAATGGTTTGTTCTAGTGTAATTCAAAGCCAGCGTTATAATCTAGCAATAAGATAATGTAATGTTAGTGCAAGCACGTCGATTTTTAGAGCAGCCTTGAATAAATTAGTGTAACATCATTCGTTTTTTTTCCCCAACCTGGGCCTAATTTTATTCTTTAAAAAAATATGTATTTGTGTTTAAGTGACCGATGGGAACAACAATCTTTTAAATTGGCCAGGCTTAGACCGCTTCAGTGTGCAGAGGCGAAAGAATTAACGTTATGCCTTGGCAAATCGTACGTTATATGGGCAATTGCGTTCTTTTACATCTACAAAACCTTCTTGTTTTACCACTGACATGCTATTCTAAGCGTCTGACAACATTACAAGATCGCGGACAGCTCCTTGCCTTAAAATTCACACGTTAAAACATTTTAAAAACTGACTATCGATTCATATTAGAAAGATTTAAGATTCCAGCTTGGATATTTGGCCACTATTTATGACAAAACTGAGTTGCAACGACTTTCCGTCTTTCTTTCTTTTTTTTTTTCTTTCGTCAAATAGTGCAAATCAGGGACGGATTATGGCGATGATGTGCCCTGGGCACGGATGTCTCAAAGGCCCCCTTCACCATTTTTTTTTTTTTTTGGAAAACAGTGTTGCACGCACCTGTATGCATGCACAGGCGCCGCAATTGGACAGTCAAGCCAGGCATTTAGGGGACCCCTGAGGGCTGATCATTTAAACAATCAGAAATGTTAATATACAGACAGCAACATCTCTGCATTCCCCTTATCCCCCTCTCTCGTTACGCTCGTTATGCTTTTACCTCTTTCAAACTGGTGCAGCGCTTATCGCGGTAGGTAGAAAATGCATGATTTGATTTGTTAAACATGAAAAGGACTTATCCATCTGGCATGGCAGCTCGCTCTAATTTTAACCTAGATAACACATATCCAAAGTGTATGTGCGGACTGCGGAGTGTGAGTGCGCACTGCATGGCAGATCGGCGCGAACACTTGCACTTTCCTTTCAAAGGTGGAAACAACTTGAAAGTATTACGGAGCGCTGGAAGTCACCTGTGGAGGAAAAAAAAAAAAACAATCCGTGGCGACGGTTTTGCAATCCGTCCCCTCAGATTATAGACCATTTCAAAAGATGTAAACAACACTGGCCCAGAAGCACTTCCTGTTTCAGTTTTTTAACACTACATAAAAACTGGGATAAAATACAACCAACAGAACATTTAAAACTGAATCAAAAAGTAAAACAAACATCTTTAAGAAGTTTTCTTTACATGTGAAATAAAGAAAACAGTTACAAACTGAAACAGGAAGTGCTTCTGGACCAGTGTTGTTTACATCTTTTGAAATGGTCTATAGTAGTAGGCTACTCACGAATTCTTAACTGTTCCTTCGGGTTAACAATTCGTGCCCACGGATTAATAAACCGTATTCACGAGTTCCTAATCCGTGCTCTCAGATTTGTAAACCGTGCCTTCAGTTTTTGCAATCTGTAGCCTACCCACAAATTTATAAACCGTGCCCACGCTTTCGCAATCCGTACTCACGGGTTTGTTGCGCGTCCCCCAGAATGTGATTCACACTCATGATTCAGTCGGGCCTCCTGCTTAGATGCGGGATGCATTGCATTGTTTTTAAAAGGACTTCACATACAAAAAAAATAAATATAACACAAACACAAAGGTTATACGCCTATAAAAATAAAACATTCATAAATTATTTTATGATTAATATTCCTGTCTTAAGTGAACTCATTTATAGTTATAAACGCAAATAATAGGCCTAATAATAATAATTAGGCTATTATTACATTTAGGCTACATTTAGATATAAGACGCTTTTATCCAAAAAGAAACAAAGAAATTCGTCAAATGTCAGTCATAATACATGTTAGACAATAATACAGGGCTGAGAATATCACAAATAAACACAAAAAATAAATAACATTGACTTTTTGCCTTTATTAAAATATTCACAAATTAATATGGAAAAAAAGATTTTACTTTCTAAAAACTATTTTGCCCGCAGTGCTAAATGAGAAGAGCATGTCTCTGGAACCAGAGAGATGATTTATAGCCTAGGTGATTTATAGGCTAATCATAATAAATGTGTCTGAAAAATAACGATGGATTTTTATTTCTTAAATAAACAGTTTTCTAGTGACGGGCGATCTCCATCTCCGCTGTAAAGCAGATGCACCTTTGAGAAATGCACCTTTCGGATTCAGACGGTATTTGCTTTCGATTCGAATTTGTTCGTTTAAAAGTGGACATTTCAAGCTTTAGATAGGCTATAGGCTTTTGTTTCAGCTCATTTATGAGACGCGCTCCGGAGATCATGAAAGCGCGCCTGATTAAACAATAGCCTATTTTTAACAAAACAAAAATATTTTATTTTACAAATAGGCCTAGCCTACACAACGTTTTCTTGTTATTGTGAGTTTACACAAATAAAAGTAGTTGCAAATAATGTATTATGTTTAAAGTATTTTTTTCTGTATGACCAGAAATGCTATTCTTTTAAATTGTTCCACTGTTGATAGGAACATGCAAGTGTTTGCTGCCGCGGCTCAGTGACATGCAGTGCGCGCTTCACACAAACAGTTGGATATGCGTTAAAAAACCTGTTTGTTTGTTATAATCTTAGCCCATTATTATTGTCTAAGACTTATTTGACGAATTTCTTTGTTCTTTTTTTTGTGGATAAAAGCGTCTTCTAGGCCTATATAAAGCCTATGGATTTTGATAGCTAACGTTAATTATTAGGCTACTTGCGTTTATTACTAGAATGAGTTCACCGAAGACAGTAATATGTTTAACATAAACTAATTTATAACCTATAACCAAATCTTTTACAGTTTTTGAACTGTGTTATTATTATTTTATTTATATTTTTTAGCTTATTATGTAGGCTACTGAGCTTTTTCCTCTAAAAAAATGGACTTTAAAGATAAAAGTAGCCTAAATGTAGGGGGTTTTTTTTGTTTGTTTTTTTTTTAGAAAATGCGAGAAATTATCCATTTTAAAAAAGGATTTTAAAAACAATGCAATGCATCCCGCATCTACAAACCCGTGGGTACGGATTGCGAAAGCGTGGGCACGGTTTATGAATTTGTGGGTACAGATTGCAAAAACTGAGGGTCTATAACATATACATATACAGTCTATAAACTGAGGGGACCGATTGCAAAACCGTTGCCTCGGATTGTTCCCCCCCCCCCCCCCCCCCCCCCCCCACAGGTGACTTCCCGGGCCGCGCCTTTAGATGTTCCAGCGCAGCATCAATACATTAAAATTATTTATTTGATTTATTTACTAGTTAATTTTTTTTTTGCAACTGCAAAAAAACATACATTATAACTCAATATTTAACAACATTTTCCTGAAAATAAAAATAAAATAAAAATAATTATTTTAAAAGAATAGACAGTAAATTTTACAGGGCCCCCTGCTGGCCCAGTGCCCTGGGCAAGTGCCCAGTAGGCCCGTGCGTTAATCCGTGCCTGGTGCAAATAACCATTATAATATCATTATAATTTATTTGTGTTCACATCTATGGAATTGACAGCATCCGCTAATGACTCCAACGTGGGCGCATTTTTTGAAATATTGATTTAGTTTGCGCGCTCTGTTTTTCTTCTGTTAGTAGTAATGTGATGTTTTTTACGTTCTGGTTAGAGCGGTTTTCAGCTGTCAATCATCTCGTGACCATAGTCCCGCGTTCAGCATGACGCGGTTCGCTGCACGCTTCCCCATCTGAGCTCCGACGGAAAACAAATCCAAAGTAACAATTAAACTGAAACTGAAGAAAATGTGCTTTCTGATAAGCAGGTCAACTAATTGCAGTGTTGTGGAGAGAGTAAAATGTTAAATTTTTTAATTAGGCTATATTTGTAGTTACAATTTTTTGCTATGTTTTTGGTTTCGTGCATTGGTCAGTTAACCATAACACTGTGTCCTTACCAGGTGATTCTCCTGACAAGTAGGCTACACTGGATAAAGGTTTGTAAATTTCTCTAAATTGGTTTATTGTAGTGAGAAACCTGGGGGTATAGTTATAATGTCAAATGGCAAAATTCCTGTTGTCCTGTTTATATAGAAAGTTTTAGTGCACTTCAATACAGTACAAATATGTGACACACTTACTCATGACCAGTGATGCTGGCATTTCTACTAAAAAAATGACAAAAACAGTAATGCACAGTAACTTGGATAAGTAACTGAAATCTGAACACGTTTGTCAGTCACAAGCAATAATCCGCTACTATTTCCAAAAAAGTAATCAGATTAAATTTACTTATCCAAGTTACTGTGCGTTACTATTTTTGTCATTTTCTTTAGTAGAAATGATGGCTGATATGCGATATGAAACCGAAATTGCGACACTCCCTGTGTCACTGTGTGAGAAGGCAGAATCACGACACAGTTATCAGTTATCCGTCCAGATCCAATGCTACCACATTTTTAAATTACTATCAGTATTCTTTGAAGTTAACATTATATAATACATAGACCTACACAACACTACACATTCTTCGAGCACATGCTTGCACAAATGTACAAAAGCATAGAACAAATCTACCACAGCAACCGTGTAATCCCACAAAGATTTCTGTTTAGAGCAAAGAGCTGTATGCATTTTTCACATTAGCAAACAAAAAGTAGGTTAAATTCTCTCTTGTATATTTCACAGTTTTGTGATGACAACGATTCTGCAGCCATCCAAGAGGACATCACTTCATTTGTACTCAACATGTTTGTGGTCACCAAAGCCAGGGATGGAGGTCTCGAGAAACAAGCTGGAATAGCCATCAAAGGAGAAGAGGTCCTTTTTGTAATTCCCAGTGTAGCACATGCTTGCACCTATACCTTATGGGCATTATTTATGCCTTGGAACTAAGCTATCCAAATAAACTAAAATACACTTTTGGAGGATGTTAACAAAAACATGCCCTCCAAAATCCAGCTTACTGGCCTAAAAGTATGACAGACGTTGTTGTTTATCGTTGTTTAACTCTGTTTGGACTTTTTGGGACTTTGGCTTATTCACCATATCCCCCAGAGTTAAACAAGTCCACGTATACCCTTCTCATCTCTTTGCGTGCCGTAACAGTCAGACGCACCCTGTTAGCCTAGCTTAGCACAAAGACTGGAGGTAAACAGATCCAGCTAGCGTACTAATCTTAAAAAATTAACAAAATAACACCAACATTTCCTATTTACATGTTGTGTTTTTTATAGTCACAGTGTTTACAAATAACAAGGTCATGTGTGGCACAGCCATCTTCAAAACCGTATACATACAAGGAACTATATTCTCAGAAGGTGAATCACTTCTACTTGGTCGGAGTGATTAGCGCAACTCTCTAAACGAACTCTCTGCTCCTCACCACGGGGCTTCTCAGGTGCTGTGAGAAAATCACTGCATAGAAGTAGAAGTAGGCTACTTCACCTTCTGAGAATATAGTATCTAGTGTGTATACGGTTAGAAGATGGCTGTGTCTCATGTGACTTTGTTATTTGAACACTCTGTGACTATACAAATCACAACATTTAAATAAGAAAATGTTGGTGTTATTTTGACACTTATTAGGATAAGTATGCTAGTAGGACTGCTGACTTACTGACTAGGTTACTTAGGTAAACTGCTGTTTACCTCCAGTCTTTGTGCTAAGCTTGGCTAGCAGTGGGTGGGTCAGACAGAGTTACAGCACGCACGTAGATGAGAAAGGTATGTATGGACTTATCAGACTCCGGGGGATAAGGTGAATAAGCTTAAGTCGGAGTGTTCCTTTAAAGTCTTAGAATATGTTACTGTACATGACTGAAAATCACAAATGTATAGAAAATATTCTGTAAATGGTTATTTTTATTGAAAAGTCCTTACTGAGAGTGTTGAAATATAGTTAAACATCTGGTTGGTTGGTTGAGACTGACATTGTACTTTTAAAGGGTTAGTTCACCCAAAAATGAAAATGAAGTCATTATTTACTCACCCCCATGCTGTATCAACCCCGTAAAACCTTCGTTCATCTTCAGAACACAAATAAAGATATTTTGATTAAATTTGAGAGGTGGATCACTGCTATATAGGCTGCCTAAGACATTGAAACTTGACGGCCCAGAAAATCAATTAAGAAAATGTTTAAATATTCTATGTGACTACAGTGGCTCAAGTATAAGTTTATATAGATCTTGAAGATCACAGTTCTCGCGCATACGTCGTGGAAATCTCTTGAACTCTCGTCTCAGGCCCACAAGGAAGAAAAGGAATAGTCGAATAAAGTCGTTATTTTTGTTTGTTTTTTCCGCATAAAAAGTAGTCTCGTCGCTTGATAAACTTATACTTGAGCCACTGTAGTCACATGGAATATTTCAACATTTTCTTCATTTATTTTCTGGGCCGTCAAGTTTCAATGTCTTAGGCAGCCTATGTAGCAGTGATCCACCTCTCAAATTTAATCAAAATATCTTCATTTGTGTTCTGAAGACGAACGAAGGTCTTACGGGGTTGGTACAGCTTGGGGGTGAGTAATTAATGACTTAATTTAGATTTTTGGGTGAACTAACCCTTGGTCACAGCATGCATATCTTGAAGTATTGAAGGGGAATTGTGTTACCATATTCCTGAAGACAATAAAGCCTGTCAACCTCCACTTAATGTTCCACTTCCATTCCTTTAGCACCACCTTAAAGCACAATTTTCTATTGTACACAATGTTTCAACCTGTGAGGTGAATATATTTTATTATATACTTTAAAACATTTTATACTGACCTTATCAGTTTTTACTATTAAATGGTGAAAATGTCAACTATTTGATTAGCACATTCCACGGGGATAGTACCAGTGTTGAACTAGTAGTAGTAAAAAATAACTATTTGCATTTATACTTTCAGTAAAAAAATAAGTTTTTAATAATGAGTAAATGTAACTTTAAAATACATTAACATTTAGTCTAATATCAAACAAAATAGATCCCACTTAAAATTTGTAATATGGAAATGAAAAATGTTGTTGGATTCAATCAAAATTACTCATTCTGAACTATTAAAGTTATGTAGATCACACCCATAAACAAATTACTAGAGCAATGCTAAAACTAAGTTAACTTTATGTGAAAATTCTATTTCAACAAACAGAAAAAATAAGTAGTTTCAACAAAGACTTGTCTTGTTGGATCTACGTAATAAAGTTATGCAAAAAAATTCATCATATTTTTTAAGTAAATCAAGCAGATTATTTTTATCAGTGTACAGCATCCCTTACCGAGCGCGAGCAGCAGCGCAGCCGGCCACATGCGGTTCCCGAGTGTTATGTGTGTGCGCTAAACTGTGGCGCTGTTAAAAAAATAGCCTAAATTAAAGCATTTTAAAGTTGGGGACAAAACATAGGCTAATTATATTTAGAATACAGCAATAAATAACTGCTTATAAAGTAATAAATATCAATGAGTAAATTATTGAAAAATTCTTTCTATTGGTAAAAAAAAAAAAATGCGACTGGTCGACCAATAAGAATGTCAGTCGACCAAGACGGCATCGACCGATTAGTCGACTAAACGACTAAAGTTGACAGCCCTAACACACACACCTGTCGAGTCAAACACACCCTGAAGGGCCATCGGCTCACCTAAAGGAGCCCATGAAGAATCCTCCTTCAGAAAACACTAGCTTTCCTGTGTGACTCACCTTCTTCTGTCCGGCCCAGTTCTGGCTGTAGGAGAAACTGTTGCGTTGACGCTGGGATTTCTCTTTCGTTTGGATGATGCCATCTTTCTCAAACTGTACCAGGCAGAGCTCCGGATCCCACGGCTTAGTGCTGAGAAAGCAATCGTAAAGAGGAGATTATCAATGGTGGAAATGCTGCCAAATTTGGGGATTTGTAACCAATGGAAATTAGGGTATTAGCTTTAAGTCACATTATTTTTCTGCAGCGTTCTCATTAATAAGTGGCTCATGGTGAACGTACTCGGCATATTTGTAGTGCCACTCATTAGTGTCAGCGTTGAGAGTGAAGAGACGTGGGTTCCAGGGTTTCTCGCTCCTCTCTCTGGCTTCCTGTCGCTGGGCTTCTTCCAGGACAAACTTCTCCTGGGTGGCACTGTTCTGGTCTTTATCGGTGATCGCTCGGGTCACGTGCTGCCACAGTCTGCAGGGAAATACACCGACCTTTTTACACTAGAAGCTCAACGTTTAATAAAAGCCATTATTGGTTAGTCACAACATATTTTTCACATTTTTATTGGTTTTCAACACATTTTTCACCGCGATTTGATGTGGCAATAACATAACCCAGAACGTTTTGGTCAGTTTGATTGACACATTCTCTGGTGATTTAGAGGTCAAGATTCAGAAGATCTAGGAAGTGATTTGTAGGTTTTATCAACGGGTCAAGGTTTGGCTGGTTAGCATGAAGTGGTGGATGCAGTGACCACACCATCTGGGTAAAACAAAAAAAAAAAGCAGTTTTCTCCATTGGCAGCCATGGAAATGACTACATTCTTGCCAGCTATAAAATTGCAGAAAATCAGTTTTATACTAAGTCAGGCCCGATTGCTCTTAATCTTTTCCTGTTTAAAAAAATAAATAAAATAAGCACAATATTCATTACAGTATGTTTTACCTGAGCTTGAGTTTGTGGAAGGCTCTTGATGTGAAATTCATTCATTGATTTTATTTATTAACAAAAATTGCATAGAAATATAAAAATAATGCCTATATATTTTTGTTATAAATGTATAAATCATCATATATTTTTATCAATTAAAGTGAACAAAAACAGTAAAACAAATAATGAAACAAATACATCTATAAAAAAATAATCGTAAAGCTTTATTTTAGTCTTGTTACACATCACATGTAGTTACTGTAGTGCTAATTGTAAATGATGCATAATTACATGCTAATTAACTAACATGTGGTTAATTATTATTACATAGTACTTAAATGCATAATTACATTGTAACACGGATACCTTAAAATTAAGTTTATATATATATATATATATATATATATATATAGAAAGAGAGAGAGAGAGAGAGTACTTTTTGTGTGTGTGTATAATATATATATATATATATATATATTGTTTTGGTTAAACTTTATTTTAAGGTATCCGTGTTACAGTATAATTAAATATTTTTATTTGTTTAATTTATAAACATTATATAAAATATTTATTTAATATATATATATATATATATATATATATATATATATTTTTATTTGTTTAATATATATATATATATATATATATATATATAAAAATTAAACAAATAAAAATATTTAATTACACTGTAACAACTGTAATTACACTGTAATAAAATATTTATTTAATATATATATATATATTTTATTTGTTTAATATATATATATATATATATATATATATATATATATATATATATATATATATTAGGGCTGTGCAAAAGTTAATTGCGATTAATCGCATCCAAAATAAAAGTCTGTCTTTATACATAATATATTTGTGTGTGCTGTATATAATTATTTTGTATATATAAATACATATGCATGCATGTATATATTTAAGAATTATTTGCGCTTAAATTCTTTACATATATATAAATACATAATCTATATTATATAAATATAAATATTTTATATATGAATAACACATTTTCTTAAATATATACATGCATGTGTGTGTATTTATATATACAAAATAATTATACACAGCACACACAAATATATTTTGTAAACACAGACTTTTATTTTGGATGCGATTAATCGCAATTAATTTTTGCACAGCCCTAATATATATATATATATATATATATATATATATATATATATAAAAATTAAACAAATAAAAATATTTAATTAAACTGTTACACGGATACCTTAAAATTAATAATGCCTATATATTTTAAATAAATTAAAATAAATTAAACACATAAAAATATACATATATATTAGATAATATAACCATTCTATAATATAGTAATATAGTATATTATAGAATACAATAATTATTTATAATAATAATAATACAATATATGTATACAAATGATAATTATTAATATAAACTTATATACATACAAAAAACAACAACAAATAAATCAGCTTAAACAATTGAGAAATACATAGTAAATAACAAATAAAATAGCATATAGACAATCCATTTTGCTGGCCTTTCTTTTCAAGTTGTCTGTTTGTGAATGAGTGTTTGTGTACCTCTGAGACTCGAACGCCTCCTGCTGGTCCATCTGCACAACCTGTCTCTTCAGCCTCTGTCTGCGTATGTCTGGCCCGGGGTTCCACAGCACCTCCTGCTGGCCCGTCTTCTTCTCCGTCAGGTGCACTTTTCCATCCTGGGGGAAGATGTGGATTCAAACACACCTGTGAGATCATGTGCTGTCAGACACTGTGATGAGCAATGTTGTATCTATCTATCTATCTATCTATCTATCTATCTATCTATCTATCTATCTATCTATCTATCTATCTATCTATCTATCTATCTATCTATCTATCTATCTATCTATCTATCATCTATCTATCTATCTATCTATCTATCTATCTATCTATCTATCTATCGATCTATCGATCTATCTATCTATCTAGGAAATTGAAAGTCGGATTGACGTTTAAATCCAATGTTTGTTTAAAGTCAAGCTCCAACGTTGGGCAGTCGTTGAATTTTGGTTGGAATAAACCAAACAAAAAGGTGAAACGCATGACCGTACACTTATTACCGGCTGCACTTAAAACTAACCAGATTAACTTTATTTCATTTCAGAAATCATATTTTGTATTTTAAAGTCACCATGATGGTGGTTAGCGTTTGCTTTAGTTGTGCTCTTAGCCCTTGACACTTTAAAATAAAATTTTCTCTGGCTGCTATACACGTGTGTTTATTAAGCACAAGTATAGCTCGAAATGCCATGAGATCAGGTGATGTTGGCTGTTTATTGATGATATCATCATGTAATTGCCTGAATCCTTGATCTTATTCAGGGGTTAATGCTTTGATTATTTGACTAATGCTTGTGGTTTTAATATTGTTGTATTCATAATAGGAGTCATTTGATTCTACAGCATATCTAGCAGTGTTTTCACATAATACATTTGTTTTTGTATTTTCTATTATTTAGTGCACAATAACCTTTCATGTATGGCATTACTTAGATGCACACAGACATCAAGAAACAGTATATGAATCTCAACAATGGTGACAATCAAACAAAATATGCAGATAATCATTTGAACTCACTAGCTACAAAAAAAAAAAACAAAGAAAAGAAAAAAAAATCAAGCTGCATAATTTATTAATGCCACAATGCATGCTGGGATATATTGGAATTTAAAATACTACAATTGATTTCATACAAAACAGAAAAAAAGTACTTTTTGAGAAAAAAAGTTTACTCATCCTCTGCTGAGATCATCACAGATTTAATGTGCTGCTATGCATGCAAGTTTTGTTTTGATTAAATCTATATATTTTTGTTTAGATCAAAAATAGAATTTAAATTAATTGACTTTCTACAACATGAAAAATGTACTTTGTACCAAGTTTTATAAAATCATTTTCATAGACCGAAAATATTGGTTAGGGTAAGTTATTTATTTTTCATTGGTTCAAGTTATAAAATATAGATGTGAACCATTTCCCTAATTTTTTTTTAATTGGGTGAATGAAAATATTTTTCAGCGTAGGCCCCGCCCACTGGCGTTCAGTCACTTAACGGCTGACATTCTCCTACACTGCATGTGTGCAAAAGCATTCACTGATGCTGTCTATACTGGATACAGATGAGAGTTCAGTTTGTAGCTCTCAACGCGCTTGAGTCTGTCGACAAAATAGTCCTAGAGTGGAAAGAATGGAAGAGAAAGAGCGTTCGCTTTGACACGTCCAGTTTCAACACCTCATAGAGACTTTAGAAGGATCCCAGCATCGGAAACAATCAGATCGTTTATTTTAACGGTGTCCTGGATCGTGTCGGAGGATTATATACTGTACTTATGTAAACAAGGCCCAGTTTAATGGAGAGTTTGCAAAGAAGCTTTTGTTGAAATATGAAGATCAAAGTGTATTGGATCTGACAGCAGCGGCATCACAAACCATAAGTGATTTGATACTGCTTAACATTTTAAGTGAACGTAAAGAAACATATTTAAAATAATAATAAAAAACTATACATGCCATGACCCCTTTAAAATGTATTATTTCAAATATTTACCCAGTGGCCATCTACTGTAGCCAGAACGTCATCCCCCATGCGTATCTTTCCAGAAATCTGGTTAACGTTGCACGAGCTGCCAAGAAAAGGCTGGGACGGAGAGAAAGACAACAGTTGTAAGATTATGATGAAAGAAAATAAATGAAGAGTCATTGGTGAGGTTTAGAACTCCAGAATACCTTCAATTTGAATTCAAGTTCTGTATAACATTGTGTTTTTTCACACTCAATTGTGATTTTCCCACCAAGCTCCAAAGTCATTGTACCATACAGAATACCTGTAAGAAATCCACAGTTTCTGTTTATTAATGTTTCCTGAAAACATTAAAAGTTTTCTCATTATTCACTCACCTTAATATCATCCCAAAAAAAGAACTCAAATATCATAATATGGTTTTGGAATAAAATGGTGGCGAGTAAATAATGATACAATTATTATTTTTTTTTTGTTACAATTACAGTTATTCATTTTTTTATGGGTGTACTATTCCTTTAAGCCATAATTCAAAATTCAGCATGGTTTAATTATGAAATTTAGATTCAGATTGAAGTCCATCACCTTTACAGTGAGCGTACGGCATTGTGATGATATACTCTTCATCTCGGGGCAAAAACAAGAGCCTGGCCTTTCCATCGAGTATCGCAGACAGCGAGTTCCCTTTAAGAAATGACACTGAGATTATAACCAGTCTCAAACAAGAGAAGCACAAAGGTTGTGTGTTGAAATCTCTGCATGTCTGTATTTGAACTTCAGCATGAAATTTACATACCATAAAATTTGGATTTGGCCAGAATGCTTCCACTAATACAGAATCCATCTTTCTTATTGCTGATGTAGAAGGCTGAAACAGGAGGGTGATGAGAAACCTGAAAGTTCAAAAGTGAACTGCTTATCAGACGAGCTTATCGGTTTCCATTGGCGACAGAGATTGTAGTCATGTTTACAATATATGCACAGCAAGACAAATGTCCTCAACACTGTTCATTACATTAAGATTCACTAGAAAGTGTCATACTTGTTTTAATATCAGTATATTGTTTTAAAATGTCACTTGGATTAATACCTTGGATTTAACCCTCAGGTGCTCTTCGTTTCAGAGTCACACTTGTTATCTTCCCGGTCAAAAGTGACCAGACACTTTGTTCTATAATATTTACTCTTTGTAATTTAGTATTTTGAGAATATGTAATTGAATTTATTAATATTTATGCAAGATTTATGGTCTATTTTTGCCATGGAAATATATATATATATATATATATATATATATTTTTTTTTTTTTTTTCTATATATATATTATATTGTTCAAAAAATTATTAATGCAGTAATTTAGTTTAATATAGAGTCTAGGCCTTCAGAAAAAAAAATATTTTTGAAGAAAATTAGCACCATCTGGTTACAGTATAGAGAAAACACGTAGAATCATGGTGTAACCACTAGATGGCATGTACAGCTCTCTATGGAGAAATAAATTCCCCAGATGTTTATGAACACATTGGTTTTTTTTGTGTGAATTTGAATATATACAAATTCGAATATTTACAAATTTTTGAAACAATCTCATAAACGTTTTTTTTTTATATATATATAAAAAAACCCGTAAAAAAAAAATAAATAAAATTGTGTGAATTTGTGTTTTTGTCAATTTCCCATTCATTTCCTATGGGGGTCATTTTTGACCAAAGACCACAAGTGTGACTATTTTTTTAAGACCACTTAGCATGCTCAGATCATGACCTCAATTTTTTAGTGTGTTCACATACATAATGCCATAAAAGTCACCAAGTTTCGTAACATTCTGATGAAGCTGTGATTTTTAAAAATTCAAAACATGCTTTTTGTAATTAAAATTTATTGCTGTTGTGTATGTGTATAAAAGTGTGTTTGTGTGTGTGTGTGGGTGGGTTTGTCTGTTTTGCACTCTAGATGTTGTAGAGTGTCACCCCTTTCCTGCAGTGTACTTTTTTTAGAATTGTGGCCGATTTGTAGATTGTACATACAAAAATTCAGAGAATTTTTTTTGTCAATTTCCCATTCATTTCCTATGGGTCGGTCACTTTTGACCGAAGACCACAAGATTAACTATTTTTTTAAGACCACTTAGCATGCTCGGATCTTGACCTCAATTTTTTTGTGTGTTCACATACATAATACCATATAAGTCAACAAGTTTCATAACATTCTGATGAAGCTGTGATTTTTAAAAATTCAAAACACACTTTTTGTAATTAAAATTTATTGGTGTGTATGTGTATAAAAGTGTGTTTGTATGCGTGTGTGTGTGGGTGGGTTTGTCTGTTTTGCACTCTAGATGTTGTAGAGTGTCACCCCTTTCCTGCGGTGTACTTTTTTTTAGAATTGTGGCCGATTTGTAGATTGTACGTACAAAAATTCAGAGATTTTTTTTTTCAATTTCCCATTCATTTCCTATGGGTCGGTCATTTTTGACCGAAGACCACAAGTGTGACTATTTTTTTTACGACCACTTAGCATGCTCGGATCATGACCTCAATTTTTTTGTGTTCACATACATAATGCCATAAAAGTCACTAAGTTTCATAATATTCTGATGAAGCTGTGATTTTTAGAAATTCAAAACAGAAAATTTTTCGGTCAGAAATGACCGAAGAGCACCTGAGGGTTAAAGGGACACGCCGACTTTTTCCTACCTTATGCTACCTTTTTGGGACTTATTCACCATATCCCCCATGAGTTAGATAAGTCCATACATACCATTTTCATCTCTGTGCGTGATGTAACTCTGTCTGACGCACCCACTGCTAACCTAGCCTCACTTATTTGGGATTAGTATGCTAGCTGGAGCCATTTACATCCAGTCTTTGTGCTAAGCTAAGCTAGCGGCGGGTATGTCAGACAGAGTTACAGCATGCACGGAGATGAAAAAGTATGTATGGACTTATCTAACTCTGGGGGATACAGTGAATGAGCTAAAATCCCCAAAAGTCGGAGTATTCCTTTAAAGGGATAGTTCACCCAAATATGAAACTTCTGTCATTAATTACTCACCCTCACATCCTAGATTTCATTAAAAATCTCTTCATTTGTTTTCTGAAGATGAACAAAAGCCTTAAGTGTTTGGAACAACATAAGGGTGAGACAACATAATTGATGACAATTTTGGGTGAACTACCCCTTTAATGCAATGTCGAATATTTGTAAGTGTGACAGTCCAAACACTTTTTAAAATGACATAATTCTAGAGTCTCACCTGCTCTGCTATGTAAAATGTACAGCTGTCTGTTTGTGGATGCAGCCAACAGCATCGAAACATTTCTCCTAGAATAGGGTTGTATGGTTTCTTCAGACCCTGAATGACATACAAATGAACATTCGTGAGACTTTTTTTTTTTAATTTACAAAGGGAGCATTAAATTGACCAAAATAGACAGTAGGAAAAATTATAACAAAGGTTTCCTATTTATAAAAAAAAGCATCAAGGTTTCCACAAAAATATTAAGCAAAGATTCAGCATTGATAATAATACAAATGTTTCTTGAGCAGCAAATCAGCATATTAGAATTATTTCTGAAGGATCATGTGACTGGAGTAATGATGCTGGAAATTCAGCTTTACCATCCCAGGAATAAATTACATTAAAATATATTAAAATTAGTTACTATATTTCATCAAATGAATGCAGCCTTGGTGAGCATAAGGCACTTTTTTTCAAAAACATATTTAAAATATTACCGACCCCAAACTTTTGAATGATTTTTAGGTGTTTTCATCCAATTTCTCTATGAGATATCCCCAAATGTGCATACAGCCACGTATGGAAGCCTGGTTACTGTGAACTGGTTTATGATTCTCAAATCTCAATCCAACTTGCCTTTGGTTTCTTGTAAAAGCCTGACAGATACCAGCGCAAGACCTGCTTCATCCTGCAGTATGGGCTCTCTTCCGTCACAGCCCTAAAACAAATATATATATGATGGTTATTTCTTCTCCAACAAACCCTGTGAACCTAGTTTTAGTAAAGTGGGTCTGGCTGCAGTAGATATGCTAATGAGGTGCTTACTGGGACAGCAGGTCAGCATGGTAATAGTAATCTGACAGCTTGTCCAGAAATGAGCGCGGTTCCAGGATAAACGTTGGTAAAACCACTTTAGACAGGTCCATCCCTGGCCTCAGCTGCTTCAGGAGAGTCCAAATTAAACCCTTATTCTCATCTGAGACTGTCTCCACCTGGGACGCCTCACCAGCCTGTGATGACAACAGAAAATATATATAATTACACTGAATGGATAAAAGCATCAGCTAAATGCAAAAATGTAAAATGTTAATGCAACTGTTAAAAAAGATAATCATTGTCATCCATAGTCTTTGCTATATTCCAGCAGTTTCACTTAAAATGGGACTCACAACAAAAGGCGCCTTCACACACCAGAAACACAGGAAATTATTGAGGGGATAGGGCACAAATGCCAACAAAGTTGATAAAAAAAGCCAGGCTGATCTCATGAAGTAGCGTGTGTATGACACGCCAATTCGTATTTGCATTTTTGGCGTGTTATCAAGACGCATAATCGCTTTTCAGCGTGTTTATGAACGCCGTTGACTTAACGTTATATAAATATAGGACTTACCTCAACCCTGTCCCTAAACTTAACTGTCACTGGGGTTAATGGCATTTATGACTGTTCCCTTACCATCCTAGTGAGAAAAAAAAGATATGACTTACCTCAACCCTATCCCTAAACTTAACTGTCACTGGGGTTAATGGCATTTATGACTGTTCCCTTACCATCCTATTGAAAAAAAAGATATGACTTACCTCAACCCTATCCCTAAACTTAACCGTCACTGGGGTTAATGGCATTTATGACTGGACATTTGACGCGCGTGTTCTGACACGCGGGATGCCGCGGACGTTAATGGCGTAGACATACACGCATACACGGGGATATACGCGAATAGCTCAAAATGCGTAGAAATAATACGCCACTTGACTCGAAAGTGGCGTGTATGTTTACGCAAAAGTCATGATGTCATGTTGAAAAAGCCCTCAAAATTCAAGGTATGAGACAAAAATGTCCATATACGAGTTCTTGATTTTAATATTTATAAGCAATATGCTACCACACAAGGAAGAGTGCTGTTTTCCTGATTATAAGCATGGCTGCAAACACAATATTAATTTTATTGCAACAGTTCAATAAACAAGAGGTTAATTAATACTAGGTGGCCAATTAACCCATTGAAAAGGCATTTTAAATTTAGCTGTAGCTGTTACAGTGGAGGCTCCCGCTCTGTCTCCTCTCCGCCACCAGAGGGAGCCTTCACCAGAATACTGATCATTGGCTTCAAACTCAAATTCCCATCATGCCGCTTACCTGGGACTGATTGCGTCACACACCTGCACGCCATTAACACACACACATAAAAGCCACGTCCACACACCACACCAGTGCGAAGTCTTGATTTGCCCCGGTGATCATTTCTGAGCGTTTGTATCCTGATTCTGGTTTTCTGGTTTTGGACTTTGGACTGTTTGTCACTTCTACGATTGATATCTGCCTGGCCTGAACTCGGACTGTTATTGACTACGATTATTGCTGCCTGCCCTGATCTCTGCCTGTCTCCTGTTGATCCTGTTGTCTTGTCTGCATTGCCCTGTCTGCCTCGTATTGACCCTGCCTGTACGACCCTGTTTAATAAAAGCTGCAAATGGATTCCTCTGTGCATCGTGAATCATTACAGAAGACTTCGCCGCTAAACAATCCAGCAGCCGTCATGGAACTCACCTCTGAACTCACCTCCCAAGCTTCTCGTCTGGATTTACATCATTATCAGCTCGGCCACCTGACCACGCTCACCGAACAGCTCGTACAGGGTATGCAGGAGTTACGCACCGCTGTTGGTACTGTACCAAGCGCATCTGCTACACCATCACCACCATCGAGTGTTCCCTCTGAAACCGTGAGTACAGCAGTAAATCCTCGACTCGCATTTCCTGACAAATTCGACGGAAATCCAACTAAATGCAAGGGATTTCTTTTGCAATGCACACTCTTTGTCGACCAGCAACCGACATTATATTCCACTCAAGCCAGTCGCATTGCGTTTGTTTGTTCCCTGCTCACCGGCAAGGCGTTGGAATGGGCTACGGCAGTCTGGAAACCAGAGGGGTCTTCATTCACCACATTCCAAGAATTCCTTCAACAGTTTCGTCAAGTCTTTGAGCATACTTCAGAAAGAGGAGACGCTGGAGAACAGCTTCTAAATCTCACCCAGGGAAGGTGTACCACCGCCGAATACGCCCTTACGTTTCGCACCCTCGCTGCACAGACGAACTGGGTCGAAGATACATTAAAAACGCTGTTCAGGAGAGGGCTCACTGCTGAACTTCAATCTGAATTAGCCTGTCGAGATGAGGGAAAAAACCTGAATGAGTATATAAGTCTGGCCATTCAAGTCGATAATCTCATGCGTTCCAGACGCATTACCCGGGCACACATCCGTCACTCACTCGAGGCAGCTAACGCTCACGAACCCATGCAGATCGGGTTCACGCACATCACTCCAGAGGAACGGGAACGCAGACTGCAACATCGTCTCTGCATGTACTGTGGTCAACCCGGCCATATGAAGCTCTCCTGTCCAGTCCGACCTCCAACTCGCACCCTTTCGGTGAGTTCTGTAAACCAATATCAAAGATCTCCATCCAGTTTCACTCTCCCCATTCGTCTAATTATACAAGACCAATGTATTGAATCTACAGCCCTCATAGACTCCGGAGCAGCTGGCAATTTCATTTCTCAAACTTTCGCCAGACAAATCAAGCTCAAACTTCATCCATGTCATTCTTCCTTGTCAGTGGAGGCGTTAGATGGTCATCCCATCGGAGACGGTAAAATCCAGTGTGAAACGGAGAAGGTCCAAATGCAGATTGGTTCCCTTCATTCTGAACAGATTCAATTTTATGTCATTCACGCTCCACATCATTTCATCATTCTCGGCCACCCGTGGTTGCAAACTCACAATCCACACATTTCCTGGAAGGAGGGACAAATCATTCGTTGGAGTGAGACCTGTAACAACCAATGTCTGTCTAAAGTCAAACGAGTGACCAATTCCAAGCCAGAACCAGACACCTTAAATCATGAGCTAGCTGAGCTACCGGCAGTCTATTCTGATCTTACGGAAGCCTTCAGCAAGGAAAAAGCTTCCCAACTCCCTGAACATCGTTCAACAGATTGTGCCATTGACTTAATGCCCGGCGCTTCACCTCCTAAAGGTAGAATCTTTCCCCTATCAAAACCTGAGTCTGAGGCCATGAAAAAATACATTGAGGAAGAGACAGCCAAAGGATTCATTCGACCTTCCACCTCACCTGCCGCTGCTGGTTTCTTCTTCGTCAAGAAGAAAGATGGGGGACTCAGGCCTTGCATTGACTATCGTGGGTTAAATGATATCACCATCAAATATCGTTACCCCTTACCTCTGGTGCCAGCCGCTTTGGAACAGCTGAGACAGGCTCAATATTACACCAAGCTTGATCTACGCAATGCATATAATCTGATTCGCATACGTGAGGGGGATGAATGGAAAACAGCCTTTTCCACCACTAGTGGGCACTATGAATACTTGGTCATGCCTTTCGGCTTATCAAACAGTCCTTCCGTCTTTCAGGCGTTCATGAATGATGTGTTTCGTGACATGCTGGATAAATGGGTGATCGTGTACATCGATGATATTCTGATTTACTCAAACTCACTGGAGGAACACATTCAACATGTCAGAGCAGTGCTTCAACGTCTAATTCAGTTCCAGTTATATGCCAAGATAGAGAAGTGTGAGTTTCATCAAACAAGCGTCTCATTTCTGGGTTACATCATCAGTCAAGAGGGAGTGGCCATGGATGACAAGAAGGTGAGAGGAGTGCTGGATTGGCCATTACCTCAGACGGTCAAAGAATTACAGAGATTCTTGGGATTTGCTAACTTTTATCGACGATTTATTAGAAACTTCAGTCTCATTGCTGCTCCACTAACAGCTCTAACCAAACGCCACAGCTCTCGAATTTCTTGGAACCCCGAAGCACAGCGAGCTTTCCAGGAGTTGAAAACCCGGTTCACCACTGCACCCATTCTACGTCATCCCGATCCAGAGCGTCAATTCATTGTGGAGGTAGATGCTTCGAACACAGGAGTCGGGGCCATATTATCTCAACGACAGGGAGATCCAGCCAAGATGTACCCGTGTGCCTTCTTCTCCCGCAAACTTTCTCCAGCTGAGCGGAATTATGATGTTGGGAACCGCGAGCTTTTAGCCATGAAACTGGCTCTGGAAGAATGGCGACACTGGTTGGAGGGAGCAACAGAACCGTTCATCATTCTTACTGACCACAAGAATCTGGAGTATCTTCGATCCGCCAAACGCCTCAATCCTCGTCAAGCAAGATGGGCACTGTTTTTCACACGATTCAACTTCACTGTCACTTACCGCCCAGGCACCAAGAACGTCAAAGCCGATGCCCTCTCTCGCCAAACAGAAGAGACAGTCCACAAAGACAACCCCGAAAACATCATCCATGAGAATCTCTTAGTAGCTCCAGTCCAGTGGGACATTGTAACCGAGATCCAACAGGCCAATCTTCAGACTCCTGCCCCCATTGAGTGTCCAGCCAACCTCCTCTTTGTTCCAGAAATATTTCGACCCCGTCTCATTGATCAAGTCCATTCTAATCCCAGCTCAGGTCATCCCGGAATCAATGCCACAATCCATCTTCTCCAAAATCGTTTCTGGTGGCCCACGCTTACATCCGATACCACAAACCATGTTCAAAACTGCACCGCCTGTCAAACTTCCAAATCACCCCGAAAATTACCCGCTGGCCTGCTTTGTCCTCTCCCCACACCTCAACGACCATGGTCACACATAGCCATCGACTTTATCACAGATCTTCCCACTTCTCAAGGACACACCACAATCCTCACGATAGTGGATCGATTTTCCAAAGCCTGCCGTCTCATTCCCCTCACTAAACTTCCCACTGCCTTCGAAACTGCTGAACTCTTATGCAACCAAGTATTCAGATTTTACGGACTACCTGAGGACATACTATCTGACAGAGGACCTCAGTTTACTTCCAGAGTCTGGTCCGCATTCTTCAAACATTTAAACGTGAACATCAGCCTTACTTCTGGTTATCACCCCCAGTCCAATGGTCAGACCGAACGTCTAAATCAAGACATCATCCGCTTCCTGAGAACCTACTGCCAGCAACACCAACATGACTGGAGCAGATATTTATTCTGGGCAGAATATGCTCAAAATTCATTGGTCAAACCTGCTACTGGTATCACCCCCTTCAAATGTATACTGGGTTTTCAGCCCCCTCTCTTTCCATGGTCCGGTGAACCCACTGAACTCCCATCTGTCACGGAATGGTTGCACAAGAGCGAAGAGGTCTGGGACCAAGCACACACCCATTTGAGGCATGCTGTCAGGCGTCAAGAACAACAAGCCAACCGTCATCGTCGTCCTGCCCCAGAATACCAGAGTGGTCAATGGGTATGGCTGTCAACCAGAGACTTACGCCTCAAACTTCCATGTCGCAAACTCAGTCCCAGGTATGTTGGTCCCTTCCAAATTATAAGACAAATATCACCTGTTTCATTCCGTTTAGACCTGCCCGCTAACTATCGTATCTCTCCCACTTTTCATGTTTCCCTGTTAAAACCCGCTGGTGGTCCGAGGGGAGAGACGGAGGAGGGGGCCGCCTCTCAGGGCCCTCCTGCCTTTCTGGTTGACGGCGAGGAGGCCTACAGAGTGCACAAGTTGCTGGATTCCAGACGTCGGGGTAACATGCTCCAATATCTGGTCGATTGGGAGGGGTACGGTCCGGAGGAACAGTCCTGGGTCAATTCAAGGGATATCCTGGACCCCACTCTCACTGAAGAGTTCCATAGGACATACCCGGAGAAACCGGCCCCTCGACCCCGTGGGAGACCCCGACGACAACCGCCTCCTCGCGTCAGGAGCCGCTCGCAGGGGGGGGGCTCTGTTACAGTGGAGGCTCCCGCTCTGTCTCCTCTCCGCCACCAGAGGGAGCCTTCACCAGAATACTGATCATTGGCTTCAAACTCAAATTCCCATCATGCCGCTTACCTGGGACTGATTGCGTCACACACCTGCACGCCATTAACACACACACATAAAAGCCACGTCCACACACCACACCAGTGCGAAGTCTTGATTTGCCCCGGTGATCATTTCTGAGCGTTTGTATCCTGATTCTGGTTTTCTGGTTTTGGACTTTGGACTGTTTGTCACTTCTACGATTGATATCTGCCTGGCCTGAACTCGGACTGTTATTGACTACGATTATTGCTGCCTGCCCTGATCTCTGCCTGTCTCCTGTTGATCCTGTTGTCTTGTCTGCATTGCCCTGTCTGCCTCGTATTGACCCTGCCTGTACGACCCTGTTTAATAAAAGCTGCAAATGGATTCCTCTGTGCATCGTGAATCATTACAGTAGCCTACGGAAGCATATTGCATTCACTTGAAGAAAAAAAATCTTCTCAGTTTTTCTGATTTAATGAGTTAATTATCTCAGAATTACGAGATATTTTTTCATGGAAAAAATGTTTTTACTTTCATGGAAAAAGAGATAATTAACTCGTTAATTCAGAAAAACAGAGCAAAAAAAATTTTTCCATGAAAAATTATCTTGTAATTCTGAGATAATAATTAACTCGTTAATTCAGAAAAACAGAGCAAAGATGTTTTTTTCATGAAAAATTATCTCGTAACTCTGAGATAATTAACTTGTTAATTCAGAAAAAAAGCAAAAACATTTTTTCCGTGAAAAATTATCTCGTAATTCTGAGATAATGAACTTTTTAATTCAGAAAAACAGAGCAAAAACGTTATTTCCATGAGAAATCATCTTGTAATTCTGAGAAAATGAACTCGTTAATTCAGAAAAACAGAGCAAACATTTTTTCCCCGAAAAATTATCTCTTAATTCTGAGATAATTAACTTGTTAATACAGAAAAAGAGCAAAAACGTTTTTTCATGAAAAATGATCACGGAATTCTGAGATAATTAACTTGTTAATTCAGAAAAACAGAGCAAAAACGTTATTTCCATGAAAAAATATCTCGTAATTCTGAGATAATTAACTCGTTCATTCAGAAAAACAGAGCAAAAACATCTTTTTTTCCATGAAAAACTATCTCATAATTCTGAGATAATTAACTCGTTAATTCAGGAAAACAGAACAAAAACGTTTTTTTTTTCTCCATGACAAATGATCTCGTAATTCTGAGATAATTAACTCGTTAATTCAGAAAAACAGAGCAAAAACTTTTTTCCTCCATGAAAAATTATCTCGAGCAAAAACATTTTTTCCATAAAAAATTATCTTGTAATTCTGAGATAATAATTAACTTGTTAATTCAGAAAAAAAGAGCAAAATTTATTTGGTGCACAACTTTCACAGTGCATTCTGGGTATTCTCTAGCTTTTGAGCGTAGATCGGTTGTACGCTCATTATCGCGGTGCATTTTGGGATTGCATGAGTGCACGCAATAACGTCCACTATGGTTACCCTATTTAAAGGTTTCACTGCATAACCGAAACACAATTAACTGTTCTGGTTACACAAAACACTTCATTCAGGCCAAACAGAGACTGTGATAAAGCCATATGAAGTTATCACCTCTCCCATCTCTTCATGGGCTTCTTCGATGAATGCTGTTGCCTGAAGGCACACGTCATCTGATTGGTCCATATCACTTTCCTCAGTCAATCTGCCTCCATTCTCATTGGCTGCATTGTCCGAGTCTTCATGCGTCTCCCTCTCCGATTTGTCCGAGTTGGCGTCGTTCTCCATGTGGTTTTCCAACATGGAGTCATTCAACCTTTAAAAAACACAAACAAACGACCATGTGAGATTTGTTCCGGATGCAATTTGTACATTTTATATTTATTTTTAAACATGCTTAATTATTTTATGACTTCATACACACTTAAATTTGTTCATTTAATATGAATTGTTCTGGGTCTGCCTTTGAAATAGATGTTATGTACATGTTCAAAGCCTGTCGAGATCAGTTGCCAAAGCAACAAATCACACGACGATCATCTTCATAAGTAATTTGAAGGACAGGGCCATCGCCATGGTCACAAGAGGTTCATTATATGAGCATGAATTCAAAATTCCTGTTTTGTCCTATTAAATGCTTCAGGCAAAACATCTCTGAAGAGAAATATGAGGCATCTGACTAGTAAAAAGGTCTTACATTAGTAATCTGACCATGAGCAATATGCATGACATAAAACAATCTCTTTGTGTCCACCACACACAGAGATAAGAGGAAAACCAGCATATGTTCTGCGTCAATGGCTGTCAGCAGGCTAGCAAGCCAAACAAGAAATATGTCCTTACCTTGCTAAGGATATTTTATTCCTGAAACTTCAAAGATTGGTAAGTCAAAAATACCAAGCACAGACACGGTCTCAGTTTGCATTCAAAAGATTTGCCACTACAGTTCCTGTTTCGACTGGTGTTTGCATGAAAGCTACGCAGTAACGTGTTTCCAAAGCTGTTTTTCCAGCCCCACAGCTTCTCTGATGCATGTACGCGCTTGTACGAGTGTGTTTGTTTGTGCCGCTGGTGGTGTTGATTTTACATTCTCCTCATCTCTTCCTGCTCCTCTGCCTTTCACGTAAACCTTTAGGGCAGAGTTGATTGGACGAGAGCTTCAAAGTGGGCAGAAAGAGGCAGGGTTTGGAATAAATGATTGCCAGCTCAAGCATGTCACTGACAAACAACGTCTACTATTTCTCTTCCTCGTAGTGTCAGGTATGCAAACACTACGTAATTTAAACACACTTTGAATCTTATTTGATTATTTTGTGGAGAATGTAAAAGAATTATTAATGTTTGGTGATATCTCATGTCATGGTTATAAGCATGAGCAATGTGTTTCAGCTCCTTATTTTGAATGATAGCAGCATTAAATCAAAATATTTGTATTTAAATTTAATGAATAAAGGTATAAAAATAATAAAACGAATAATAAAATTGTATGTAGTGGAAATCAGTCAATCTAATTTATAACATTTTTATATGATCACATCATTGCTAATAAACCAGACAGATTTACCAACTGTATAGACCCTTTTACAGCCCACGTGATCAAATAGATGTGCGCGAATTTTGGCAATGGAAATGGTGTTGTTTCCCACTGACTGTAACGTGTTAGCAACTCCGAAAGTTTATTAAAACAGTTTCCCAGCTTCAAAATGTCTGGTTGTTGCGTTTACGGTTGCACTAATCAATATTCCACCAAGCGGCTTAAGTTTTATATTTCCGACAGAATCACGGCCGTTTCAGAAGAACCGGCGGCGCCTGTGGCTGCAGGCGATTAAACGTGTTGATTGGAGCGAGGACATAATAAAAATCCGCTCACGTAGCTTGACCGAGCTTAACACACTGCTGATTCTCGCCATACTTCCATTGCCAATATGCGCGCGGATGCGTTGCCACGTCATCATTGTGTACAAACCGTAAAAGGGTCTATAGCAACAAGCTAAAAACCAAATCAAAACCAGATCAGAAAACCAACATAGCTACAAAAAATATCTTGGGTTACAACTGTAACCCTTGTTCCCTGAGAAGGAACGACGCTTTGGGGAACGTCGGGATAGAATCTGAAGCACGTGTGGAACTAGTGTGGTGTTGCATCATGACATCACTTGACGGAGTACACACAAGCTACAAAGTGAAGCCGGCACATAACAGTGTCAGCTTCTAAAGGCCCGTACACACCGGGACGAATATCAGCGTGCGTTATTCGTCAGCGTTTTTCAACGCTTTTTTTGTGTTCACACCCAAGCGATTTTTCGATGAGCCGAGTGAACATGCAAATTCATTCCCTGACATTAGATGGCGCCAATTTGCTCTGCAATACCACTCCATAGCAGTTTTCTTTTATCAAGATGTTTGTAGTCGCTGTCGCGTTTGTCATATAGTTCTTTATGTTCTAACACCAACGAGACCAGCAGCTCTACATTCATCTTGCCTTGCATTTTCCTCGTCTTATTTCTTCCTGGCTGTGTAGACAGTGACGCTACTTGGCCTATATCTTCTTCGCCGTTGCAAATGTGTGCTCGGCAAGACCGTTTTGTGTTTGAGCGCCCCCAAGTTGTGTTTTACTGTAACTTCAGAAGCTCCAAACACGTGAGCAAAAGCGCCAATCTCATTGGTCGGATAGTTTTTGACGCAGTGCGTCAAACTAAAAAAATGATCCTGAGGCGTTTTATTAAAAAATAACGCTTTTACGCATGGCATTTTACGTGTCGGTGTGCACACTCACATTGGTGCCCTTTGTTTAGTCACGAGGAGTTAAACGTCGGCAAATAACGCGCGCGAAATTCGTCCCGGTGTGAACAGGCCTTCATAGGTCGAAACAAGTCGTTCTCAGGCACTCAGGAGGTGTGGCACAGGGACACAGTGTCTCATCACTGTCGTACTCTTACCATCGTAACCAGAGACGTTCCATTTCAAGGAAACTCACGTTGTGTCAAAGACGGCACTTTGGGGTGCGAAATACCCACTGCACCACAATGACTAGTGCCTGCCCTGGTGTGAAGCTTGTCTGGCATAGTGGAGGGCAGATCCAGGCTGTAATACTTATGAAAGTGTGTGGAAAAGCCCAGCCATCAGCATTACAGACTTCCCCGATAGCAGGGCTTTGGAGGATGCCAGTTCTCTAGTCGAGTGGGCTCTTATAAGGAGAGGTGAAGGCAGACTGCAAGCCTCATATGCTGAATAAATAGTCTCCACAATCCACCAGCTAATAGTATGCTTTGAGGCAGGGGAACCCTTCTTATGTGACCTGAAACAAACAAGTAGCTGGTCCGACTTCCTCCAGCACAAGGACCTAAGTACATAGGCCTCCAAAACCCAGACAGGGGATGTTAGATCTTTTCCTTATCAGCCGACACATGTGGTGGAGAATGAAAAGCCTGAAAGATATCAGACCGTGCCACATTAGGTGGCACCTTGGGTACGTAACCTGACCTAGGGTGGAGAATGGCCTTTACTCTCCCTGGAGCAAACTCGAGGCAATAGGGAGCATCAGATAGGGCCTACAGGTCACCAACTGTCTTGTGGAACATAATAGCTTGCAGGAAGCCCACCTTGAAAGAGAGAAACTTTTCCGACAGCTCATCTGTGGATTTGAAGGTTGCCAGGGATGACTCTTCAAGAACCACAGCCAGGTCCAAAACAGGAACCCTGGCGTAGACGACATGCCTCATCCTCCGAGCACCATGAAGTAAACAAACAATTAGTTGGTGCCTCCCACAGGACCATCGCTTAAAGGCGTGTGGAAGGCATCTATGGCCACCACATTGACCATCAGTGTGGACAAGGAAAGCCCATCAGATTAATGACTTTGGAGGAACTTCAGCACTGAATCCCAATGGCAAACCTTGGATCAACTGCGAGGTACTATGTTACGTGCTCACTCCACCACATTCGCCACCGCAAAGGTGGGTACAATCTACGAAAATCAATCAGAAAGGCCAAGACACATTACAGTTTGAAGCTGGAGCGGAAAAAAAAAAAAACACAGCAGATTCCTGGCACATTTGGCAAGGCATGCAGCACATCACAGGGTACCAGTAGAAGATAAGCTGAACAAGTTCTATGCTCGATTTGAGGCCTTAAACATCAGCCATCAGCATAGGATTCTGGACTTAGAGGGGGCATTGGACATGCCGCTCACCATGTCATCAGCGGAAGTGCGAATGGCTCTGAAGAGAATGAACCCACGGAAGCCACCCGGCCCAGATAACATCACCAGGCGAGCACTTAGGGTTTGCTTGCCGGAACTGGCTGATGTGTTTACAGACATCTACAATCTGTCCCTCGCTCAGGCCTCGGTGCCTACCTACTTCTAGTCCACCACAATTGTGCCCCTCCCAAAGAAAAACACTGCGACCTGCCTGAATGATTATTGTCCAGTTGCACTTACACCAATTGTTATGAAGTGCGTTGAAAGTATAGTTATGTATTACATAAAAAGGATCATTCCAGCCACTTTGGACCCACTTTAATTTGCACATCGCCAAAATCTGTCCACTGATGGTGCTGTTAATACTGCCATCAACACAGCCCTCACACATTTGGAGGGTAAGAATACATATGTGGGATTCCCATTTATTGATTACGCCTCAGCATTTAACACAGTCATCCAACTATGGCTCTCCAAAAAGCTCCTTACCCTCAGACTGACACCCTCCCTCTGTAACTGGGTGCTAAACTTCCTGACAGACAGACCGCAGTCAGTCAGAGAAGCAAACCGGACATCAGGCATCTGAACTGAGTAGGGATCCCCCAAGGCTGTGTCCTGAGCCCGCTGCTGTTTACCATATTCAGCTATGACTGTGTGGCCTGTCAAACCAATTCCAGGATTATAAAGTATGCGGATGATACTAAAGTCATCGGACTGATCACTGGTGGAGAGGAAACATCACACAGAAGAGAGGTGGCAGGACTGTTGGCCTGGTGTCAGGAAAATAATCTCACCTTGAATGTACAGAAGACCAAGGATTTTTTTTCTACAGATATTCAGTTGAAAGTGTGATCACCAGTTCAAATCACAGTGTGGTATGGAAACTGCACTTTTCAGGATAGGAAAGCACTCCAGCATGCGATAATAACAGCACAGTTCATATGTGGAGTAGCCTTCCCATAACTTCAGGATACTTACAGCAGGTCCTCAGGAGGGCCCACAACATCATCAGCGACCCACCCACAACACAATCTCTTCACACTGCTGCTGTCTGAGAGACGGTGGATGAGTGTGAAATCAAAAGCAAAAGACTCCAACAGTTTTTATCCACAAGCCATTAGACTCCTGAACAACACACGAAGCACCTTTGCACTTTATGTATATTCTGTCTGTATTTATATGGCATATTTTGTGTAAGGTAGACTTGCAAAGTAAGAATCTCATTGTGTGGTCAAAACCGTGGAGTTTTACTGTGCATATGATCTTGTGTTTATTGGTGGTATCTAGGGTTGTGTATCGTTTGAATTTGAACGATTCTGATTCCGATTCCTTGTTTCGATTCGGGTTCCCAACGATTCTCGATTCCGATTCTCAAAAAAGTTTAGCTAACATTGCTAACCAATGGTCTTTCTGAAGGAAATACTCCTTTCTAAAATGAAACACTCCTTTTTTGTCACAAATTTTGCATTTTGTTGAGATTTTGTTATTTTTAGAAAAGTGAAGCCACACTTTGGACCGCCGACGTAAGCTCATGTTCGACTCACGCGGTTATGCCAACACTTCCAGTAGGCGCTTCTTCATTGGTGTTGTTCAGCGGTTTCTTCTTCTGGTCGGCGGACTGTGAATATCGAAACTAGGAATCGAAATTTTAACTTTTGAACGATTCCGGGAAAAACGAAAAGTTAGTCCCGGTTCCAATCGATACTCGATTCTCGATACCCAACCCTAGTGGTATCCATTAAGTGGTATCCACTATTCATTTAAAGGTTTTGTAAGAGCAGATAGATTACTGTTGCTGTAGAAAAACTCTGAAGGTGGCTGATAATAACGTAGGTTTAAAATGTTCAATTGCTACTCTACAGTTTTAGTATTAAACCAGTATATAGACAAATATGACAGGGAGACAAGACTAGGAAGGATCTAGATATGTCGCAGATTCAAACCTGATTTTCCCACATGAGCACCAAATGGGGATACCATGAACTAACCATTAAGAAATGAGCCCAAGATACAAGAGAAGATATATGAACTCCTTCACACCAAATTTTTTGGAGAATATTTTATGTCAACGTAGTCATATTTGTCAAAAATTCTCCAAAAATTTGTCCAAAAATAGTTTGAGAAGTCTTAGGCAAATATTTGTGGTACTAATAACTTTTCTCCCAAAAATCTGAACAATTTAAACTTTCATGTAATTTAGTTGCACTGTGTGAAAACAACGCAACATTTTATGAAAACTATGAAAACAAACTTTTTTTCCATAAAAAAGTTAATGCAAATAGTTTTGGTTTTGGTTTAAACAAAGTTTTAAGTTTTATAAGCTCAAATGGTTGCCTGAACGAATCTTGGTTCATTCAACGAACGAAATGAACGAATTGACTCGGAAAAAAGATTTTGTTCATTTTGATGAACGAGTTCGAACGGGAGAGTCACGAACGCGCATCACAGAACAGAGCAAGGCGAGCATTTGAGCTTATAAAACTTAAACTTTATTTTTTTTTAAATGAGTGATCGTTTCGCTTGATAAGACCCTTATTCATTGGAATTGTTTAAACCCTTTGAACAGTTTGCAGTTTGTACTGAAAGCGTCTTTTGGACCTTGAACCATTTGGTTCCAATTGAAGTCCATTATATGGAGAAAAATCCTGGAATGTTTTCATCAAAAACCTTCATTTGTTTTCGACTGAAGAAAGAAAGACATGGACATCTTGGATGACATGGGGGTGAGTAAATTATCAGCAAAAGTTTTTTTTAAAAGTGAACTACTCCTTTAAATGATTTTATGTCATGTCAAGTGACCAGCTGTAAACACTATGGTGATGTAGAGAGTTGTGACAGCTGGGAAACACTTACTGCAGGAGGTCCTGGTCTGTGAGAGGCGAGCACTGCAGCAGCTGCAATATGTGTGAGGACTCCGAGGAGCTGCTCAGATCTCCATCCCTGCAGCTCTTCGCCGTCATCTTCGACAAGCTGGAGCAGCTGAGAGCCAGTTCCAGAGCGTCCATCCAACAGCGCCCTGGAGCAAACCACATTAGGCTTTAGCCCTCACTATTGAGAAGGCAGTTTTCCAGAAGATAAATGCCTATGCTCACCATCAGATTCAGATGCTGCCCTGAAGATCAGGTAATTACTAGGCAAGGGTTGAGTGATGGAACCAACGGTTTCTCCTTTAGGACCCTAAAAAAACACAGAAACTAATCAATCCCTACAATAAGGTCAAGAAAACATGTTCTAGAAGATGTTCTTGTCTAACCTTCATGGCCCATATGGACTTATCCAGCGGATGGTAGAGTTTGAAGCAGAACCCGTCCTTCTTTGAGGGTCGTTCGATGAGTTTGCAGGCGTTGAGAAGAATCGTTCCCACCCAGTGATCCGAACCGGGCGTCTTGTATATCAGGAGAATGCCAGGCTTCAGGATGCACCATAACTTCGTCCAGCTCTTCAATGTTCCCCGAATCTGACACATCCAAGAACCACATCTTAAAGCTGTTGCGAAATGATGAATTGTTGGAATGAAAACCAATGAGGTTTACTAACCTTTAGCCAGTTGGACATAATAACCACACTTGGATCCTTTAGTGCACTGGATAGTTCATTGGCGACCCTCTTCTTTTCCTGCCGATAGTTCTTTTTCTGAACCTACAATATAAAGGTTGAGGTTTAATGCATTGCTCAAACATCAGCTAGAGGGCGTAAGTGGGCAGCAAGACATTTAAAATGTCTGAAAACCTTGTTGAACACTAGAGTGCAGCATTTACAATCCTAAAGGGCAACAAACCCGCAAAAGATATACAGAAGCTGCAAGCAGAAATTGGTGGAATAAAAAAAAAATGTTTTCTATGAATTCTCTGTTGAACAATTTATCTGAAGATTCATATACCTAATAGAGAGTGGGTATTTAAATTTTTATAGCATTGCAGATAACATTCATATTGATTGCATGTACAAAACTTAAATTATATACCTCTTTTAATTTTTAAATCTCTCTTTTAATGCTTTTATTTTAGATAGAGGAGAAGAACTCTGCCAGTCAATGCAAACATCACTTGTCTCGAACCTAGTCATTTTTGTTTTCGTAAAAGGATAACCCAAATTTAATATTAGAGTCTATGAGTTGCACTCACTTAATGTCTAGATTCGCAAAATCTCAACAAATCTATGTAAATTTTACAGTTGGGAACATTTAAATGAATAACAGCTTTTGCCAAAGATGATGAAAAAAAAAAAAGTAAAAAAAAAAAATTAAAAATCTTTTTTTTAGTAATAGCACTGACAAGACCAGTTTATTTCATACAAATCAGTTCTTAATGTTTTGAATTGGCTTTATTCTGGCTTTTATTATTGGCTTTTTATACTCTCGGTTCAGTTTTTTTTTTGTTTTGTTTTACAACATTTTATGTGCTCTTTTTATTAGTTTTTTTATAGCTTTAATTTATTTCAGTTTTAGCTTTAGTAATTGTAGTACTTCAATTTAGTTGCTATGTAACATTTCAAATTTTTGTGTACATTTTTTAATTGAATCTTTTCATCAAATACTTAAGTAACAAAAATGGATTTAATATTTATAGTTAACAATAACAACACTGAGTATGGAAGCTTGTTTCCGCCACTGAATAAAAAAAGAAAATAATAATTGCGACTTTTTATCTCACAATTGTGAGATATGAAGTCAGAATTGTGAGAAATAAATTAGCAATTTTGAGATATAGTCGCAAATTGAGTGTTATAAAGTCAGAATTGCGAGATTTAAAGTCAGAATTGCAAGATAAAGTCCCAATTCTGAGAAAAAAAGACAGAATTGCGACTTTTTATCTCACAATTCTGACTTTTTTTCTCACAATTGCGAGTTTACATCTCGTAATTCTGACTTTATAACACGTAATTGTGAGTTTGTCTCACAATTCTGACTTTATAACTCGCAATTGTGACTTTATATCTCGCAATTCTGACTTTACATCACGCAATTCTGAGAAATGAAGTCAGAATTGTGAGAAAAAAAGTCTGAATTGTGAGATAAAAAGTCGCAATTACCTTTTTTTATTTTTCATTTTGTGGCGAAAACAAGCTCAAGCAATTGCGACTTTATATCAATCAATTCTGACTTTATATCATGCATTTCTGACTTTATAACACGCAATTGCGACTTTATATCACGCAATTCTGACTTTACATCTCGCAATTCTGACTTAACCTCTCGCAATTCTGACTTTATAACTCGCAATTCTGACTTTACATCTCACAATTGTGATTTTATTTCTTGCAATTGTGACTATATCTCATAATTCTGACTTTATATCATGCATTTCTGACTTTATAACACGCAATTGCGACTTTATATCACGCAATTCTGACTTTATATCTTGCAATTGTGACTTTATATCACGCAATTCTGTCTTTATATCTCGGAATTCTGACTTTATATCTCACAATTCTGACTTTATAACTTGCAATTTTGACTATACATCTCGCAATTCTGACTTTATAACTCGCAATTCTGACTTTATATAATGCAATTCTGACTTTATAACTTGCAATTTTGACTATACATCTCGCAATTCTGACTTTATAACTCGCAATTCTGACTTTATATCACGCAATTCTGACTATATCAAGCAATTCTGACTTTACATCTCGCTACTCTGACTTTACATCTCGCAATTCTGACTTTACATCTCGCAATTCTGAGAAATAAAAATCAGAATTGCGAGATGTAAACTCGCAATTGTGAGATAAAAAGTCGCAATTACCTTTTTTATTTTTCATTCTGTGGCAAAAACAAGCTTCCATAACTGAGCGAGTGGTTCATTAGATTCATTAGATTTTTAAAAGATTCACAGAAAATTCGTTCAACAGAACGTTCAGAAAGGTCTTTAATTGAGGCAAATGTGTTCCCAGTGAGATGTTTCCGAACATCCGTCCCAAAATGACAAAAAAGCCCTAACCAGTCCCTAGCCACAAGCAGAGTTTGGTGGAATAACATTTGTAGCTGTTCAAACTTCAAAGTAAAAAGATGAAAAACAGGCCAGATGAAAAGCTGGATTCAATATTTTAATAAATATTTGAGTACTTCTGCTTAGAGGAAGTGCCTGTACGCAGGTTCTGTGCCGTGCACCTGTTGACACCGCAACCACGCTGCTGTTTTAAGAAACTGGGTCAGGATCTCAGCCTTGAGTGGGAAGCACATCATACCTTAAGCGATTCTTTCCTTGCCAGCTTCTCCGTGGGCGAGGACGACTCCTTCTCCAAACCAATAAACATTCTGGATTCCGACTGAGGTAAAGAAGAGATTGCGAAACAGAAAATCCCATAAAAATTCATGTAAAGTCCACATGAGATCAAAATTGACCTTTCTTAATACATGTCCAATGCACATTTATAGATTTATAGTCATTTTGCTCCACCTATTAAGTGACTTGATAACATTTGACATTTTTTCCTCATTGAATATCCTTATATTACAGAAACAAAAAGGGTTGCGAATGCCGTTTCATGCTCACTTTCCCACCATAATAATTATATTAAGTGAGTATTTTAATTTAGAAATTGTAATGCAAATGAAGCAACTTCCAGCTACAACTCTTTGACACTAACTGCAAAAGGAGCCAGGCTAAATGCAGCAGGTTTGTTTGGTCAGCTGTGGGTGTCAGATGAACCAAAATATGGAGAAGACAGCTTCCCTCTTAGGCTCAAATTAGATATATGATTGAGTGTGGAGTCCAGAGTAACACCAGTAATGTTATTTCACAGTTTTATATTCAAGGATGTTATAAAACAATGCAAATATTACAAAATGTGACATGAAAAAGTATATAAATCACTACTTTTTCTAAAATAACACCGTCCCAACAACGACATGAGCAGGTAAAGTGATGCCCTCAAGGGCATCCAAGATGTTGGTGTCTTTGTTTCCGTCGTATTTTCAATTTTGTTATTTTTAGGTCAAACCGTTCTTGTCTGTCAGCCACATAATGGAGGTCTATGGTCACCACCTCAAAGAACATGCACAGAGAAGTCCAAATTACACATGATTTAAAGGGTCATGAAACCCCAAACCAAATTTTCTGAGATTATAACAGAGGTATGTGTGATGAAAACCATTGAAGACAATGTTAGCATCTGTTAGATTTAATAATAAGGTTAAAATGGTTATGATTTATGAAAAAAAAAATGATTTGAGTTTTTTTCCGCTTTTTTCGTCTTCCGGTTTTAAAATTTTCATTGTAGCCAGTGGTGGAATGTAACGAAGTACAAATACTTCGTTACTTTACTTAAGTACATTTTTCACGTATCTTTACTTTACTTAAGTAGAATAAATAGTGCATACTTTTTACTTTTACTTCGTTACATTTTGCAGCAATTATTATACTTTCTACTCCACTACATTTCTACAACTTCTGTTACATTTTCGTTACATTATCTGATCAGTTTTTCCCTGTAATCTGACCGTCTGTTCGTTGCACGTTTGTCTCACCAGTGACGTTGTTTGGTTGCCATAGATACATACATCAACTAAATGCGTCTCGCACGCAGTTTGTTTATCGTGCAATTTATACGCGAAAAATTGTTTTTACGTGGATAGGAAACACACCGTGTGTAATATACGTTTGGTTAGGATTATGGCAAGCCAAGAGGTTCAGAATTACACCATAAATTAATCGCGTTTACTGCCGAACATCGTTATTAACATATAGTAAGGATAAGCATGGTTTATATTGCCTAATTGCAAGCTTGTTTCAGAAATGGTGACAACATTTTTGAACATTTTTTTTTTTCAAAAAACATTTTTTTTCCATCATTATTGAACATCATTATATGAGTATTAGGTTGAATGAGTTAGCATTAAATGTTTTATTAATCATTAGAAAATAGTCATTAAGAGAATCAATTGTTATGCAAGTACTTTTACTTTTAATACTTAAAGTACATTTAAAATCAGGTACTTTTTACTTTTTACTTAAGTATGGTTGTCATTGTATTATTTCTACTTTTACTAAAGTAAATATTTATCTGGTTATTTGTACTTTAGGGATTCAGTACTTCCTCCACCACTGATTGTAGCGGGTGACGTGGCAGTGCCCTGCACAGTGCGTTGATGACTCATCGGTGTTATCCTATGAGAAGACACGGCCTCTTAATAGGCTTGTTTGAGATGCGCCTCGCCTCGCCTGCAATGTAGTCGAGAGTAGGCGGCTGCAGTGAGAGAAGGAGTGAAAAAAGCGGAGTCAAGCCGGACAGATCTCGGTTCTCGCAGTGGGTCTGACCGTCTGACAGCTGTGAGATCAAAGACTGTTATCGCGGGATTCACGGGATTCACGCTCGTGGACGTGTTGCTAATAAACTGGATGTAATTTTAAGTTCTGTTGCTTTTATATGAAAATAAAATGAACAAAACACCCAAAATACTTGTTATTTAATTACATTCCTAATGTGTTTAACAATATTTTTTTCATTAATACAGACATGTGTTTTTATATATTGTTTTAATAAAAATATAATGTGCACAAAAATATCATATGTGACATCACATGACCCATCTGAGAGCACTGTCAGAGAGTTTATTCACCCATAACAAATATGTATACACATAAAACATGATATCAGAGTTTTTAAAATTAAACATGTTAAAAGAGAAAAAATACATCACGGTTGTTTAAACCAATGAGCATTAAGCTGTGTCGTCAGCAAGTCGTTTCCCATCATGCTTTTGATCAGCGCAGTCGGCGGAGAGCAACTGCGCGCGACTGCAGAATCCGACAGGTGCGCCTTGCGCTCGCGAGAGTTTTTTGACATACGTCGGCATGACATCAGAGCCAGGCGGTACGCTCTCGGACACATTTCTAACCGGCATGCATCTCGCGCTGATCACCGGTGATCGGTTCTGCGCAGATTTTGCTCATCTCAAACAAGCCTAGTTATTCATGACTCCACGTGGATCTTTCCAACGACAGACATGACAAACTGTGATATCGCGTAATTACTAATAACGTTTGATGAGAGAGGCAATCATGATGGGACGCAAACTATTTGTTTTCATGGTGCAAAGTCCAAGTGCGTTGAATATGTTCCCCGCGATGCTGCCAGGGCTAGGCGGTTGGTTTGCCATCAAACACGGACACGTCTGATCTAAACGAACATTTTCGCGAGAGAGTTGCGACAAGTGGAGAATGATGGACTTCGCCTTGTTGACAACTAATTCAAGTTGCGTCTTGCGAGTGATGCGGTATCCCGAGGACTTTCTATCCCTTCAGAGGTGTGTGTGTGTGTGTGTGTGTGTGTGTGTGTGTGTCTAAAATGAGAAGTGATTCAGTTCAGTTCAGAGGACGCGTAGACTAGACTATGCACTTTCTTTTACTGTGTATGACTATGCACGGAACGATTTTTAAGCGGAAAATTAATAATTTTTTCTGAAATGTATTAATAGTGTCTATATAAAGAACCATATATTTTATAATGACAATATAATCATACATGTAGCCTACATTAATATGTTTTAATTAGAATTACGATTACTGTAGGCTAATATTTGTAGCAGGACATTCAGTTACTTTTGAAAGGACAATAATAAAGTGTCAGTGTACTTCATGAGACTTTAAAGGTTCTCTAAGCGATGTGGGGCCAAAACATTTTTTTTGTCACATACATGTGACAAAAAGTGACAATTGCGTGAGTCTCACGGTCAGTGGGTCTCATTCATGAAACATTCGTAAATATACGAGTAAATATGAGAGTGATTTGCGCGTAAAGAGAACTTCCCGAAAACTCTTCTCCTGATTCACAAATACTTCGTAAATGTCAGATGTGATAGTAAAATGTGTGTGTGTGCTAATGAATTCCAACCAATCGTAAATGGGATGCGCGTGCACGTTCATTCTCAATTATACCATTAATCAGGCCCATTATATCCGACTGACATCTATATGCATATAATAACATGAATGCGAATGAAAAAGAAAGATTTCTCGGATGCAGAAATTGAAGTTTTATTATCACAAGTTCATACAAAACGCCACATTTTATTTTCAAGCGTAGCCTACATAGTGGCGCATCAGGTCCTAAAAAAGGAAGCAATTTGGCAGCCTATTACAGATGCAGGTAATGGAGTTTCATCTGTTAATC
Organism: Cyprinella venusta; assembly: GCA_038021265.1. NCBI lineage: Eukaryota > Metazoa > Chordata > Actinopteri > Cypriniformes > Leuciscidae > Cyprinella > Cyprinella venusta. The sequence continues at coordinate 7,325,667 of CM075886.1, forward strand.
GAACAGTCCCAGAAGTGAGAAACAAATGGTTTGACATTAAGCTTGACAGCAAAAAACGAATTAGTTGACTTCGGAAAAATCGTATTCAAACTGGAGAAGGACCGCCATCGATCACCAGCTCTGCTATTACTGGCTCTCATAATAAAAGTAAAAAGAAAAACCGTATGTAATTACTATATTTTTTTTTTCAAAATGCTGTTTTAATATGTACCCATTAGTGAATTAAAATGCAGCCTTATTAATGAGCAAAACGTTCGAATGTTAAGCGCACCATTTACGCGTGGCTGGGAGCAGGTGTAGATTTCTTGCGTACCAACTAACATTTGGAAAATACAAACATTTTAATGAATCCGAAAATTTTCTCCAGAACCATTTTACACACGATTTACACACAATTTCGTTCTGCTCGTGTTTCATGAATGAGACCCATTGCGTGAAAGTGGGCAGCCCTTTTTTGGGCAGATTTTGTAGATGAGGCAGATTTGTCAGAGTTGAAGGGGTTGGCACAGAAATATTAACATTGGATGAATCATACTATTTAGGACATTATTAAGATTTCCTACTTTTGACGACACAACGTTCACCCGCTATAAACTCCTCACCCATTGTTCATTGTCTCACATGGGTGAATGAATGACAACACATGATTCAGACAAATGCGTTTTATATGTGCCTGTTTTAGCTCTGATTTACTAAAAGCTTTTACCGCATGTAAAACGGTTTGAGAGAAATGAATGAGGAAGACTGTAATTTTTTTGAGTTTTGACAAGCACTGATTGCAGGTCATTTCGGTCTAGGGAGTGAATCCTGTAATCTTCCATTCAGAAATAAACTCTAGTTAAAATGTTAACTAGTAAGCGGGTTGAAATAACAGATGTGTAATGGAAATGCTCTTCAACCATCAAGTATCTGCATTATTTTGTTGTCATATTCCATGCAGGCAGTCAACAAAAAGATGAACGCACCATGCTGCTGGGCGACCGGGCCGGGCTGACCTCATCCCTCGGTAAGGGCAAACCGTTCCGCTCCGTTTCATTACCTGAAGAACACACGCATGCACACACACGCACACACACACCCACACCAGCACACGAACACCACATTAATATCAAGGGCAACACATTATAATCACCAGGACTATGAATACACATTTTAGCAGCGGATTTCAAAACATAATCAGCTCATTTAAAGATGAAATACGTTCTTTTTACACTTTCTTTTTGTAGGACATGTCCTTGTTGTGTAGTTGTTTGTAGCATGTGGTTTCTATGATATTCTAAGTGGTTGTCAGGGCATTGCTATGCTGTTGCTATGGTGTTCTGAGTGGTTGACAGGGATGGTTTGTAGCCGTTAAAAACAGAGACACTCCCATAGGCTTCCATAGGAATTGAGGTAAAGCATGTAATGGAGCAACCATAGTTCCAAACAAACAATAGTTCCACCATTGAACCCCTGTGTGTCTCAAGCACTCTCACTGGAAGTTGATGAAACGACTGCATATTTCGAGATCTTATCACGTTCGTTGATTAATTAGTTGAAGCGTGTTATAGTTATAGACTTTAATTACAGTTAGATAACATAAGCAGCACTGCAACAGCTAGTAACCAGAAGCTATCTGTCATATTTGAACAGTTTTTAGTCTCTCTGAGATCTTTCTCTCCAAGTAGGAGGTCGAAGGAGGTTCTATGGAGGCCATTCAAGCAATAACGTGTAGCGCAAGAGTTGAATCCAATTGTCTTGTTTTTTTAAAAACGTATTTCTTGGGTTAAATTCAGTTTGCTAGCATCATTCGTTTATATTCACCCGTCGTGAATGCTTATGAGTATCATAAAATAACATTGGGACATTAACAACATTAAGGGCCCTATTTTAATGACCTAAGCACATGGTCTAAAGCGCAAGGTGCGAGTGAACTTTTGACGTGTCCGAGTCCACTTTTGCTAGTTTAACGACAGAAAAACGGTCTGCGCACCCGGCACATGGTCTAAAAGGGTTGTTCCTATTCTCTTAAAGGAGACATATCATGCAAAATCCACTTTTTTAGCCTTTAAATGCATTTTGTTGTATATTTGGAGTGTTTATAAGTACAGAAAAGATGAAATTATTCTCTTCAGGTGCTTCGTTTATATCTTTATATTCTGTTTTGGTCATATTTTTCAACCTGTTTGGATTTTCCTGTTGTCTATTACGTTTTTTGAACAATTACGTCACAGTATTTGCAGCGGAACTGACAAATAAGGACATTGACTACCGGTCCAACACTTCGAGCAATCCGCCATTATTATTTCTCGCTCCGATTTTGTAGTCCAAGCTCAATGATGCAGAAGTTACGAGAGGGCTAGTCAAAATGTTCGGTTGTTGGATGTAGTGACCTGAAGCACTTCAAGGATCCCCAATCCAACAACCTCCGCCAGTATAAAGAATGGTTTGCCGATCGACTTCGTTTGAATGAGGGGTAAATTCCTTCTATCATTTAGCTGCTGTGTTTTCTGACGCGTTCTAAACGTAAGTTATCATATTATTATCAATACAGATTTTTAGTGGTAAGATTAGACTGTAGTCATTTATCTTGTCAGTGTGCTTGTTTTAACAAGAGAAATAGTCGACTTTCACTAATAACACAACATAGTTAACTTACATACCACTGCATCCATATGAAGACGTTGTTCTGCAGGTTTGTCGTCGTCTTTTTCAAATCGCTCGCTCTGGCTCGAATATGTAACGCTTGATGGACAAGTCTTCCGTTGTTGACATTTTGTTAACGTGTGAATAAAAATGTTCTTTGAAACTATAGTAATCGTATATCTCTTATCAAACTACAATAATGGCTGAACGCGGGGAGTTGAACCGACCGTGAACTCAGCGACCTGGAGAGCGGGCGGGGAAAGACGCAACTCCTTTTTATTTAAAGGAGACGCTTCGAAACGGGTTGCTCACAGAAGCACATCAGAAAAGGGGTAGAAAAGGGGCCTGTTGAGCTATAATAATGACTCATTCAGACCCAATTCAGACCCAAGCATTGCAGTTATGCTTTATATAGACCACAAATGTATGATTTATAAGTAAAAATGAATGATTTAAAAGTACGATATGTACCCTTTAATGAGTAATGGGTGTGTTTTGGGCGTAACGTGCAATAAACCAATCAGAGTCTCATCTCCCATTCCCTTTAAAAGCCAGTTGCGCTCGCGCCACGGCAGATTAGCTATTTACATGGCGGAATTAGCGAGCGGAAAGACTGAAGGTTTCTCCAGAGAGGAAACAGATCTGCTCGGGGACAGGTCGGACTCCACCATATCTTTATGTACACAATATTAACCCTCAGACGGTCTTCGTTTCCGAGTCACATCCTGCTAGCCTGACTTCGTCATACTCATATTCTAATGAGAATATGAGTCTGAAATCACTCAATTGAACTTTAATTATGAGGCGTGTCGTAACCGAACCAGGACAAAAAAAACCTCTGCACTCAATTGGATAGTCGGTAGACCTACAACCAATCAGAGCAACGCATAAGTCAACTCCTTTGCATAGCGCAGTTTTCAAATACAGAACGTAGCCTACTTTATTTATTTTAGAAGTTAAATAACGAGTGTTACTTCTTTTACTTACTTCTCCATGAGTGCCACCAAAGGAGAAACCACAACGACCACAGGCTTTTCATTACGTCCCGTCTTCTTAGCGACCGTCAGAGCCAGCTGATAAGTTACACTTTTCCCGAATCATGTAGGAAGGACGCCAAAAATATATTTCCGTTCCGATTGCAGTTCTCTGTTTGTTTATTAAAATGAATGCGCTGTCGATTTATTTTACAAAAGACGCGACAGCGGAATCTATACATCTCAATTCTCCAGCTGCACTCATCTTTCACAAGCGCTCTTTGACGACGTGAGGATTACGTTACTGAAGACCACCTGTCAATCATCGTATAAAGCCCGCCCTGGCAATTTGATTGGCCCGATGATCTCTGAACCGTTCATAATTACTCCTCAATGGATTGAGTCCAGACCGAACTTCCCGTCCAAAAAATGTTGTGGGCGGAGTTCGGGCTGGCATCCAGGCTAACATCCTGCGCCTTTCCGGTCAGAAGTGACCGGACACCTAAAAATGGAATTTCCTCCATCCCAGTAAAACCAATGCAATTTATTTTTGTTCTATAATATTTATTCTTTTTAATTTAGTATTTTGAGACAATTTGATTGGATTTATTAATATTTATGCAATATTTATGGTCTATTTTTGCCATGGAAATATATATACACACACACATATATATATATATATATATATATATATATATATATATATAAAATTGTTTTTTATTTTTTTATTTTTTTTTTTTCAAAAATTATTAATGCAGTATTTTAGTTTAATATAGAGTCTAGGCCTTCAGAAAAAAAAATGAAGAAAATTTGCACCATCTGGTTACAGTATAGAGAAAACACGTAGAATCACGGTGTAACCACTAGATGGCATGTACAGCTCTCTATGGAGAGGCATGTGAATTCTCCAGCTGTTTATGAACACATTTTTTTTTTTTGTGGAATTGAATATATAGTTGAAACAATCTCAAAAACGATTTCTTATTAAAAAAAATTGTAAAAAAATAAATAAATAAAAAATTGTGAATTTTTGTGCTTTTGTTTATTTCCCATTCATTTCCTATGGGAGTCATTTTTGACCAAGACCACAAGCATGACTATTTTTTTTAAAGACCACTTAGCATACTACTCAGATCATGACCTCAATTTTTTTTGTGTTCACATACATAATGCCATAAAAGTCACCAAGTTTCGTAACACTCTGATGAAGCTGTGATTTTTAAAAAATCAAAACATACTTTTTGTAATCAAAATTTATTGGTGTGTATGTGTATAAAAGTGTGTTTGTATGTGTGTGTGTGTGTGTTTGGGTGTGTCTATTTTACACTCTAGATGTTGTAGAGTTTCACCCCTTTCCTGCGGTGTACTTTTTTTTAGAATTGTGGCTAATTTGTAGATTGCACGTACAAAAATTCAGAGAATTTTTTTTTTGTCAATTTCCCATTCATTTCCTATGGGTTGGTCATTTTTGACGAAACACCACAAGTGTGACTATTTTTTTTACGACCACTTAGCATGCTCGGAACCATGACCTCAATTTTTTTTTGTATTGACATACATGATGCCATAAAAGTCACCAAGTATCATAACATTCCGATGAAGCTGTGATTTTAGAAATTCAAAACAGAAAATTTTCCGGTCATAAATGACCGAAGACCATCTGAGGTTTAATCTTTTACATTGTAATCCTTTTATTTTTAATATTTGTGTGTTTGTGTGCTGCCTATGTGTGTGTAATAAGCAGAGTGTACCCACGTTATGAACCCACCTTATAGGCGCACGTTACAAAATAACAAAAAAAACAAAAAAAAATACTGCACTATTGACTTTAGACCAGGTTTTTGTTGGTCATTCACGTAGTCTTCTTCAATGCGCCTGAATTCATCCCGTTTTCAGAACAGCAGCCCATGGGCGCACAAATGGGCGCAAATGCATTTGCTTTAAACAATGTGACGCAGGACGGGAAAATGATAACTGCATCGGGCTGAAAGTAGCAAAAAACACTTGATGTTTTGCAAATGCCTGACGCTGCATTGCGCCGGGTGTATGATAGGGCCATATATGACAGTAAGCAGAAGTTTTAGTCTGCTGTCACTTTAAGACCAAATGCCCAAGGGCTATTCCTTGTAGTTTGATTTGTTATGTTCTTTACTTCAATTTGACAGTAGTCAAATACCAAACCATATTAAAATTGTGACCCTAAAACGGTGATCCAAACCAAACCACGAGTCATTTTTAACCATTGCATGCATTGTAGCATGTCGTGCGATTCCTACAGTGCTTTAGGTGGTTGCCAGGGCATTGCATTGTGGAATATTAATGAAGCTAAATGCACTATGAATGAGGTTGTTCTGCTCTTGAATTCTTTAACGCAGCTGTTTACCATGACCGTAGTTACGTAAAAGCAGTGAGCTCCTCCACGTCTCTTGTGCAAAAAGGATGTAATGCTTCCACACATTTAAGAATAGAATGGATACCTGGGCTGAGTGGGTACAGTTCATGGTCTCCTCCATAGGACAGGTTGCGGGTCAGTACACGCGGGTCGATCTGGGGAGGTGTAGTGGCTGTGGGACAGAGAGAGAACCGTCTGCGGAACAAGTTCTCCTCCTTCATTGTGTCAGCCAGTCTGTCCACCTGCAGGAGAATAAAGGAATATCATTATAGTGTGTAGATGGCAGCGTAATGCACCGAAATACTAATGGGTCATCAAACGCGTACACACGCAAATGAATGTTAATGCTGCAGTGTTATGCAGCTCTTTTCCTTAATAGAGGTAATAGATGATCAGCAAAGCAAAGTGGGAGTGTGTGAGCAAATGTATGTGTCCGGATGAAACTGTTCCAGGAAGCTTATGCAACACAAAAATGAATGCTATATGAGAAGAGCAGCAGACAGAGTCGAAATACATTAAGAAGAAGTCTGTAGATGCGAGTTTGCAAATTAAACTGATTCTGGTGAGGAGAGTGCCGTCTACAAAACAATAATGGCAAGAAAACACAACTTTCTGATGTGTTGTCCAAGCAAATTACTCAAATTAATCGTTAGAAAAACGAATCAGTCCTTCAAAAAACAAAACAAAAACTTACTGAATCCATACTGATTCTCATAAACATAACCCCATCCATCCATCCGTGAGTGTATACAGATTTCAAAATCTACCACAAGCAATGCCGCAGTCTTTTTGTTTTTTGTTTTGTTATTTAAAGGGATACTCCACTTTTTTTTGGGAAATACGCTCTTTTTACAACTCCCCCAGAGTTAAACTGTTGAGTTTTACCTTTTTTGAATCCATTCAGCCGATCTCTGGTTCTGGCGGTACCACTTTTAGCGTAGCTTAGCATACATCACTGAAGTGCACAAGAAAATTAGCATTTCTCCCAAAAAAATTACCAAAGTGTTTCGATATTTTTCCTTTTTAAAACTTGACTCTTCTATAGTTACATCGCGCACTAAGACAGACGGAAATTGTAGAGTTGCTAATGGTCTTGTGCACTTCAATGATGTATGCTAAGCTATGCTAAAAGTGGTACCGCCAGAACCGGAGATCGGCTAAATGGATTCAAAAAAGGTAAAACTCAACAGTTTAACTCTGGGGAGTTGTAAAATGAGCATATTTCCAAAAAAAGTGGAGTATCCCTTTAAAGGCCACATTAGTAATATGCGCCTATAGGCGGGTTGCTTTTACAAACTGAACCAATCAAATTGTAGGGAAATTATGTAATGTTTCATGTCACAAGCAGATCCGTTTCCTCTCTGGAGAAGCGTTGTATTTCCGCTTGCTAATTCCGCTATGTATAGCGAATCCGCCATGGCGTGAGCGCCATAGATATGTATATAAAGTCTAGATGTGCTACGGCGGAGTTTCTATCGTCATCACCGGCGGCCATCTTGTCACAGACAAGCTGATGTAAGATGAGTGGTCAGCACGAACACAAATACTCGTATCTCGTTGAAATCTTGACGGATTTACAAACGGGTTGGTTTCTTACAAACGTTATTAATGTGGCTATAATTATCTGGATGATTATTTATTTATACACTTTTTATTCATAAATATGTTGTCATAGCTACATCTCTGATGTTTATAACAAACCAACCCGTTTGAAAATCGGTAGAAAATTGAGCAAGTTATGGTTATTTAAATAGTACATGTAGCATTAACACAATGTTACGAGTGAGCGAGCTGCCTGTGACAAGATGGCCGCCAGGTGCGGACGACGACCTCCATTGGCCAGCAGCGCTGACGACACATCTAGCTTTTATTTACATATCTATGGTGTGCGCTACTGGCTTTTAAAGGGAATGGGAGATGAGACTGATTGGTTTATTGCACGTTACGCCCGAAACACACCCATTACTCATTAAGAGAATAGGAACAACCCTTTTAGACCATGTGCCGGGTGCGCAGACCATTTTTCCGTCGTTAAACCAGCAAAAGTGGATTTGGACACGCCCTAAGTGCCCTGCGCTTTAGACCATGTGTTTAGGTCATTAAAATAGGGCCCTATAAGTCCTAGAACCTTACATACCTTACCTTTAAATATTCCCTAAATCACTACATTACCTACATGCATTCTTTAGATAAATAGTTTTGAAATCTAGGGCTGCGAAATGAAAGGTTTAAGGTTACATAAGATGACACCAATCAAAGCAGCATGAGCTTTTAGTTGCAGAGCATCTGAATCAAGTTCCCAGCATCACTCCTTCTCATGTAAAGGAGCTAAAAATAGTCTTTCTGCTGCAGTGTGGGTCTGACGGGGGGGTGTGGGAGCTGCCGTCTGTAAGGTGCACAGTTACAAACCCCACTCTACCTCTCTTTCTCTCACTAGTGCTCTGCAGGGTAATGAACCCCACCCTGCATGTGGCCAGTCAGCCAGAAGAACCAATCACAGCTCAGGGCAGGGCGGGATGGATTCAATTGGCCGTGCATCTGGCTGCTGTTCAGTTTTACAATGTTTATAAGACTATGAGAGGAAGAGACGAAAACACATCCTGAATAGACAAAATAAAGCTGCAAAAAGAATGTATAAAAGCCCTTTTATATACATGTGGGGTGTGCAATTTTTTTTTCTATGTTAAAGGAACGGTTCACTCAAAAATGAAAATCGTTAACTCGTTTCATATTCGTTTGAGTTTCTTTCCTCCATGGAACCCAAAACAATAAAATAAAATAGAAATGAATGATGGCCAAAACAATCACATAAAACTTTCAGAATGGCTCCAAGTCATATAGGGGTCAATGATGTTATTTTTGTCCAAACTAATAATTTATTCAAAAGAACACACACACACAAAAAAAACAAAAATTCTGTACAATGACTTCAGTGCAAAAGCTTCTATAATGAGCATGTTTTTAGATCATGTGTTAAAATTAATTTTGATATTTTGGGGGGGAATAAAGTGACAACTCCTTAATACCATACTAATAATACCATAATAAAATTAAAAAAATAATAAATTTATGAAAAGAAACCTGGCACAATCTTTAAAAAACATTATTCTAAATAAATAAATAAATAAAACTGCTAGCCTGGGTTTCCACATACTGCTTATGCGCGGTGTGATTTTTATTAACGCTGCTAGGTAGTCTAGATACCATAGACCAAATTTTCGCCTCAGCAAAGGGACCAATCACGGAACGGGGAGGGAGCAGCAAGACGATAACGTCGTCTACTATGCGACAAACCGAAGCAGTTTGTTCATACCTATGGATCCAACATGGCAGCAGACGCGAAGTTACCTTTCGATAAGTGTTAATTTCGTTGAAAATAATGACGAAAATTATTCGTCAACGACATTTTTTCATAGACAAAAATGAGACGATAAAAAAGTTTTGGACAGAATACATTTTATTCTATTCTAAATTAATGCAATACAATTTAACTAAACCCATTATATTTTAGTCGACTAAATCTACTGTAGATTTAGTCGACTAAAATCATATTGAATTTTGTTAACTAAAACTAGACTAAAACTAAAACAATTCAGATGACTAAAATATGACTAAAATCTAAATGGCATTTTAGTCAAAAGACTAAAACTAAATCAAAATACACACCGAACACAGACACACCGAAGCAGTTTGTTTATACCTATGGATCCAACATGGCAGCAGACGCGAAGTTACCTTTCGATCAGTGTTAACTTCGTTGACGAAAATAATGATGAAAATTATTCGTCAACGACATTTTTTCACAGACGAAAACGAGACGATAACTAAATAAAAACTAGTTTTGAATGAAAAAAACTATGACGAAAATCTATTGACATTTCGTCAACGAATAAAAACTAGACGAAAATGTTAGGTACGGACGATTTGGGAAGCGATCCAGTCAGAACTGATGTCCTGCTTGTAGCCTTCTGTAACGTGCTGATCTACCCCGCGGTCTCATAAAACGTTAAAAAATAAAAAGAGAATGAGTAGAGCAGACATACAGTATAGATATGAATAACAGTGACGATGCAAAAAAGAGCTCTATTCGGTATGGTTTTCTGTGCGCACACACCCGACCCGAAAAGTGCAGCTATGCACACACACACACACATATAAAGCGCGCGAGGACTGAACTGAGCTCTCTTTCGTGTCTGAATGGACAAATACACACATTATGTCGAAATGTACGTTTTGGACAGAATACATTTTATTCTATTCTAAATTAATGCAATACAATTTAACTAAACCCTAAAATCAATTTAACTAAACTAAAATCATATTGAATTTCGTCGACAAAAACTAGACTAAAACTAAAACAGTTCAGATGACTAAAATTGACTAAAACTAAATGGCATTTTAGTCAAAAGACTAAAACTAAATCAAAATTTGCTGTTGAAATTAACACTGCTATGCGACACACTGAAGCAGTTTGTTTATACCTATGGATCCAATATGGCAGCAGACGCAAAGTAACCTTTCAATGCAGCCTTGGATATTGTTCTAAGTAGTCTAGAACGCAAATAAATTCCTGAACCATCGTCTTCTTCCTCGTCTAATTTCTTTCGCTCTACATATGTCATCTGGTATGACTGAAACGATTGGCTATCTCAAATATGAGAAAATGAACATGTGAGTTCATTGCCAATGAGACGTGGAAGGTACATAAAGGACAGTGTCGCGTGTCAAAGTAAATAAGTCTCAAAATATCAGACGATTTCACCTTTTATGACAGTTAAGGCTGTTAAATGCCATGTGGTTAGACTCCCCAGATATCTAAGGATATTTATGATGTATCCAAACAGTTATTACCTTTTCTAATGAAACAACGGTAACGCAGGTATGATGACACAATGACACCGTCCATGTCCTAGTTTAAATGACTCATTTCTCTGGATTGAAAGATTTTTGGAAATATCTAGAATAGTGTAAGTAGACAAGTCAACAAAATACATAACACTATTCTAGTGGGTTTTGGATATTTGAATCCAAATATCTTACATATTGTGCCTTTAAGACCTTTCATTTGATGGTTACACCACATTTTTCATTTAGTCATTCAATGTAGACTTTTCTTGAAAATGGTATAACAGTTTAAACCAACTCGCCTACAAAAAGGATGTGTTTGTAATGTAAAATGAAAGGCCAAGGGGCATTTTATGGTCTTATTAAGTGTTTCAAAAGCTCATTTATTGATATGACAATTCCTACACCAAAACGGCACGGCTAATAATGATTGTAATCCTAAATTTAACAAACTGCCACGTTCAATTTTAGATTTAGGCGAACAAGCGCGGATCTAGTGGTGGTTAGCAATAAAAGTGCCAGCAAAATAATACGCTGCCATTATTCATACAAAAACAGCCTAAAGTTTTACAGACGAGCCATTCATTTCTTGTGACACTCTTTGGAGTCACTCTATATTTACTGAGAGAAACTGTAAAAAGGCCCATTGTGTGTGCGTGCCTGATTCGTGCAAACAGCCATTGTTTAAAGGTTTCCATCATAGATGGCAGTCATCATAATTTGATGAGGGTTTTGACCCTGCATGCCTGCACTCTGATCCACTCTAGTAATCTTTAAACTGAGACGAGTAAATGAATGGTAAAAATCTGAACAGAACAACAAGAGCGATGCCAAGCCACCGTTGGCCCAGCCTTCCAAGCGTCCGTCCTCCTGTGACCCGGCAACTCTTGATTTAAGGTCTAGCACTCCACAGCAGCTTCAAAACACTCCCTACTGAGACTTCAGAAGAAAACAACCCTTTATCCTGGCAGCTGACATCTTTAATCGCTTATGAACAAAGCCAGCAAAGAGACTAAATCCCGAGAGAGGTTGACACGGCTAGCGCGGCTATGACAACTTAATGGATCTCAGTGTAAAAGTACCAGAGTGAAGTTAAACAACACTTTTGCCAAATACACTTTAGTTCAGATTCTTATTACAATGTTCCTTTGCATAAAAACACAAATATGTGTTATGTATGCAGGGCTCTAGAGTGCGACCATTTTGGTCGCACATGCGACCAAAATTTGTAAGGGTGCGACCAAAATTTTTCCTAGGTCGCACCAGTGCACCTAACGTTCTCTTATGATTGCATCCACTCAATTTCCACAAGTGAGTCTTTTGTTCTCTTTGCTCACAAGTTTGGATCATATCGTGGTCAAACCAATCAGAGAGAGAGATTGGGCTGGTCTTTGCCTCTGATTGGCTGTGGTTCAGCTATTCCTGTAGGACTAAAATGTTCCGTGCTGTGTGATACGAAATAAATTGCGACCTGAACGTGAACACCAGAGAATCAGTTACGGCAACCAGCAGCAGAAGAAACAGACGACGAAGAAACTTTTAAAAATGTAGGCTAGTTTTTATGGCTAGGTAAAAATATCCTCATATTCAAAAACTAATTCTCCTTTTACGAACCCGTTGGGCTATGCTGTGTTGTGTGTTCAGTTGATGAATGAATGGAAGATTGTAGCGCGCAACGCGCATCCCATCCAATACATCGCAATAATCTTTGTCCTTTGTTACTACTGATATGAAACAAAGTTTCAGATTTCAAATTAGGTCCGTTTTCTTACGAAATTCAAAAACATAAATAGTGTATTGACGCTGTGGCGTGAGATCGCTCTGGCTCAGCTCAAATGAAGCAGCATGAGCTTCTCTTCCGCCTTAATAATACCAGTTACAGCGCGAAATAAACATGAACGAGCATGAAAAGATAGAGTACAACTTATCGAAATCCGTATCTTTCACATGGAATTGCTCAATCAGTGTTTCAACCGTGGAAAGACGTCAGTAAAACGGTTGTAAACAATGTAATTTAACGTCACATTTACCTCAGAAAAAACATATCCAGTGACCATAAACTTGTTAGCTAGCTAGAAAAATTAACTCTAGAGGTGCATTTTTAATGTTTTTCAATATTCAATCCATGTTGTTTTAATCCATGCTGTTTATATTTCATATAACATTATTATTATAAAAATAAATAAAAGTGTAATTTAAGTGTTTGTGTACAAATCAGGTCATTTTTACCTTCAATATTATAGAAGGGTAATGAAACAGTGGACTACAACTGACTCCCAGTTTACAGCATTAGTTGAGATTTGTTTTCCTTGAGAATTGTGAAATTGGTGTCAATACCCTGCCCTAACTTGAACAATGTAAAAACAGCACTTTATTTTTTTTAAGATTTATATTTTTATATACAGTATAATTGTGCTTAAAAAACAACAACAAAAAAAAACTACATCTTATTTTTGTTTAAAAGCATTTACATATATGAATATATGGTGTGTGATAAAAAGGTGACCTTGAAATTGTGGCGTTAAAGGCGACGCGAGATGAGGAAAAATTTGAGGAAAATTTTGTGCTGGTGCACCTAAATAAAAAAGTTAGGCGCACCAGTGCAACCAAGGCAAAAAGTTAGTCTGGAGCCCTGGTATGTTATGTTTTGTTGTGTTTGAACTGGTTTTGAGGATGATAATCTTTCTGAGAACTCACTTTAAGAGAGCATCAGCTTGCCCTTTATGAACGGTTGTGTGTAAAGGCCCTTATGTAGAGATGGTTTGGTCATTTGGTCATTTAGTCATTTGTTTTATTGTTGCTCATTTATAATACTCCCAATACATTAACATTAGAATGAGTTTGAGAACAAATTCATGTGCGTACGCAATTGTTGTGAATTCCAGTAGGCGGACATTTTTCGTGAGAGGTTTTCCTGTGTGTGTAAAGACTAATAAACCGCACAATTATTAGTGTATGGTGAAAAATCTAGGCAAATATAATCAAAGCATGTGTTCAAAACAGTTTTACTGAATGAAAATAAAATATTTAGGGCCAGATTTACTAAACAGGGTAAATTAGCTTAAGAGCGCAATTCCAATAAAGCTTAGTTGGGAGTGGAAATCTACTAACGAAGCATACATTAAAGAACACAGACGGAGTCAGATCATTTCCATAATGACCAACGCAATCTACCAGGAGCAGTGCAAATTAGCGTCTGGGTTAAGATCCTCTTTTAGGCATCAGGGGTGGAGCTAGGTAGGTTTAGGGATCAGATGGTGGAGTAGGGTTATGGGTAGGTTTAGGGATCAGGGGGTGGAGCTGGTTAGGTTTAGGGATGGGTTTAGGGATCAGGGGTGGAGTTGGGTAGGTTTAGGGGTGGGTTTAAGGATCGGGGGTAGGTTTAGGGGTGGGGTTAGGGATCAGGGGGTGGAGCTGGATAGGTTTAGGGATCAGGGGGTGGAGCTGGGTAGGTTTATGGGTGGGTTTAGGGATCAGGGGTGGAGTTGGGTAGGTTTAGGGGTCGGTTTAGGGATCAGGGGGTGGAGCTGGGTAGGATTAGGGGTAGGTTTAGGGATCAGGGGGTGGAGTTGAGTAGGTTTAGGGGTGGGTTTAGGGATCAGGGGGTAGAGTTGGGTAGGTTTAGGGGAATGTTTAGGGATCAGGGGGTGAAGCTGGGTAGGTTTAGGGGTGGGTTTAGGGATCAGGGTGTAGAGTTGGGTAGGTTTAGGGGTGGGTTTAGGGATCAGGGGTGGAGCTGGGTAGGTTTATGGGTGGGTTTAGGGATCAGGGGGTGGAGTTGGGTAGATTTAGGGGTGGGTTTAGAGATTAGGGGGTGGAGCTGGGTAGGTTTATGGGTGGGTTTAGGGATCAGGGGGTGGAGCTGGGTAGGTTTATGGGTGGGTTTAGGGATCAGGGGGGGAGCTGGGTAGGTTTAGGGATTAGGTGGTGGAGCTGGGTAGGTTTAGGGGTGGGTTTAGGGATCAGGTGGTGGAGCTGGGTAGGTTTAGAGGAGGGTTTAGGGATTAGGGGTGGAGCTGGGTAGGTTTTGGGATCAGGGGGTGGAGTTGGGTAGGTTTAGGGATCAGGGGGTAGGTTTAGGGGTCGGTTTAGGGATTAGGGGGTGGAGCTCGGTAGGTTTAGGGGTAGGTTTAGGGATCAGGGGGTGGAGCTTGGTAGGTTTAGGGGTGGGTTTAGGGATCAGGGGGTGGAGCTGGGTAGGTTTAGGTATATGTAGGGTGGGAGGAGTTGGATCCGGATCCGACTCCTCCCCGTGGATTTCATATTCTGCAGTGAGGACCATCTCGGAAATTCCGTCCTGAATCTAATTTAATATGTTAAGGTTACAGTGACGGGTTGGTTTAGGGACCAGTCTTTGGTGTAGGCTATCAGTACAGTGATTGACATGACCAATGCGATCTTTAAATTCACCTGCAGGGTGGGAATTCCACTGAACTGGCGTGGGAGAAAAAATAAATAAATAAATCACGCAACGTAAACCGTAAAAAGTTGCTACCAATGTGCCATATACAGACGAGCATGTAAACATTATACATATGTTATGTGGATGAAGGACAAACTCAATAGTAGACAGCAGATAACTCAAACTTATTTTATTTTATTTATTAATGACAAAAACAGAACACAAAACCCACGATGGGGCAAAACAAGGCAGGAAAAACAACACTACACTAAGAATCGGACGATAAGCTAACAACTACGACAGGATCAAACCCTTCTTTCTTGACAAGACTTTCAACAAGTTAGTCACAGTTTGTTTCAAACTAAGTATGACAAGGTACGATAAACAATGAATAGACACAGGACAGCAAACACAAGAGGATTAAAGAGGGAGAAACTAATGAGGGGAACAGGTGACACAGACTAGGTAATAATGACAAGATGAGGATAACAAGGGGGCGGGGTTACCTAACGAGACAACACAAGCACATATGGCCCAAACAACAGGCCATGCGCTTGTACACAAAACATGGTTCTGCCATGATCCAGCCACAAGATCAACAAAAAGCAAGGACATGATGGCAGAATTAGAGCAGATTAGTAAACCATAGTAAATCTTTATTTAGAGCAGGTTGTCTCCATTCAAATGAGCCCACACTCAACATAACATGATTCTAGAGAATTCTTGAAAAAAAAAAATCATCATGGAGTTACATGACACGCTGCTTGGCTAAAGCTATAGTACTTCCGGGATCCAGTCATGTTGAGATGCATGATGTTGAGATTAGAGCCAGACGATATATCGGCAGACCGATATTATCGGCCGATATTAGATATTTTCCAAACTATCGGTATCGGCAGTTATAAAGGTCGATAAATGAATATTTCAAAAATAAAATAAAAACGGACTAAATACGCTTGAGCCATGTCATGAGTGTTGGAGTTGTATAGTTTGTCCACCAGAGGGCACTCTACACCGCTCCTATTGGCAACACTCGTTGAGTTGGGCATGATACATACATTGCTTGAATAACAATTAAAAGAACATCCCCATCAGTTCTCTTAACTCAAATAAGCATGACAAAATTTGTGACTTTCATGTCCAGTTTAAAATAAATAAATAAAATAATAAAATATCGGCCGATATATCGGAATATCGGATTTTAAAACCCAAAAATATTTGTATCGGTATCAGCCTTCAAAATCCTTTATCGGTCGGGCTCTAGTTGAGATGCGTGATGCGTGTCAAGTAAGCTTCATGCTTTCCCTGTTGTAAGCATGCTAAACTGTAGCTAATAGGTAATAACCACAATAACCACACCTCTTTAGAAAACATAATTCCTTTGTGGATCCTCTTGATATGCTTTCTCCATGTTTCTTTGACTAATCTCAGTGTCTCAAGCGAGTTAACCATGTTCGACACATTTAACTGGGAGTGGAGCCGTCCACACCGTTTTATCCATTGTAAGCACCACTCACGTTGTCTTTTCGGCTTTGGAAACGGAAAGAACACAACTCCTCCAGACAATCTTTCGGGGTACCAAGTGTCCGATTTACAAACGCCATGGGCGCACCGCTTCCCCATCTTGCTTGGAGTCAACGTTTGACTGAACTTCTCACATAGTAACGGTTGCTATGATGTGTGAATGGACAATGGCCATTTTGGGGGAGGGGCTGGCGAAAGGTTAATTCTCACCCTGCAATTCCATTGGTCATGTCAATCACTGTACTGATTGCCTACACTAAACACTGATCCCTGAACCAACCCGTCACTGTAACCTTAACCAATTAAATTAACTGCAGGGCAGAGTTACCGCTGAACTGGTTTGGGGGGTGGGTCATACCATTGAGATCATGATGCAGTGTTTTCCAAAGAAAGCTCAACCAATGGAAACTGGATGTGGCACATTCTCGTGTATTGTAGGTACTAGAGATGATGCGCCATAGAATAGTCTATAAAATAGTCTATAGAATATAAAAACATTAGTCCAAACAATGACAAAAGGACTTGTTTGGAAATTTTTATTTTGAGAAAAGAGGCTACCATGGTTTCAAATGCCGTAACGTTTGATTTCTTCGAGATATCAACGCACAATTTAGTCCAGATGCAGTTGACATGCTTGTGAACAAGCCCAAACTTGGTTTTATGACCTGTCACTTTGGAATAGTCATCATGTCAATCATGGATATTAACAAATGAATTAATAAATTGCCATTTCTGGAGTTTTCTCAACGGTGTTGTTACCCGTTCACACATAATCAAAATCTATTTTCTTCGTAATTTGAGACCATTGCCTTCAGGGTGTTAGGGGTTAAGCAAGAACTCATTTTAACCCCATGCTTTCACCCATCTAATATCCATTAGCTTTGAGACGTGATCCTGTTTGACAACTGAGTGAACGTCTGTCTGTGGATCCCCGGACCGCCCAGGGCACAGACGGACTTCACGCCTGCTGGGTTCAGATAATCTCCACCCTTACTGGGCTTTTAATCCAACCCTAGCACTGGATTTAAGGCCTGGCCAAATGACCTATTTACTACTATTGGCACCACAGCAGCAGACAGAGCATGACATATCTCACAACACAAGGTCTCTGACATATATCATGTGGTGACCTCGTTTTCACAAACCGAAGCTTCCACTGAAGCGGAAAAAAACGGACTGAATGAAACAAAGAAGGGAGACTTTGATATGTACAATCGGATTTAGTTAAATGTCAGATGGATTGACAAAGTCAACATGTAATCAAACTGAATCCAATTCATTTCCTCAATACACGTTCCTGGTCTTATTGTGCATGATTAATCGATGCACATAATTAAAAAAAAAAGCAATAGCTTGTTCTACCTCTTAAATGACTTTCCTTTTCAGGTCACTTTTTCAACCTATTTTTCTTTCCCAATATCATGAATTATTATGCTTTTGAAGAGTCACACCAAATTAAATTTAACAACCTTATCTAACTTGACTTGTCATAAAAAATATCTGACATTTTGAGAGACTTTTTGACCTTTATGTGTGTCTAAAGTGGTCCTCTCTTCTCTATGATATCCAGTGGTGGGTGAAGTACACAAATCAAGCACTTGACTAAAAGTACACTGTAAAAAATAATCCTGTAAAAAAAAACGTAAACTACCAGCCCATTCTCACCCCCAAGGCGTCACCTAACTGACGCCTTGGGAGCATTTTGAACATGCTTCAATATTTGACGCTTTAGGCGTCCTTTAGCGTCAGTTAGATGACGCCCTAGGATCGCGTGTACCCTACCCCCACCCCACACCTAAACCTAACCGCGTCCTCTAACTGACGCTTTCCTTTAGCGTCAGTTAGATGACGCCGTAAGATCGCGTCATGTCAGTGACGCTAAAGGGCGCCTAAAACGTCAAATATTGAAGCATGGTCAAAGGTGACGCCTTGGGGTGAGAATGTGTTGCAGCTGTGGTTGCAAAGCATCATACTGTAAAAATACGGTGTGTTACTGTTTTTTAAATGAACAGCTAAATACCGTATGGTCAGCTACAGTATAAAACTTTAATTTAACAGCTAACTCTAACACAAAAACAGTAACACACAGTATAATTACGGTATAATGCTGGCAACCACAGCTGCCAGTAGTTTACCGTTTTTTTTACAGGATTTTTTTTTACAGTGGGCATATCCACAGGAGATTCTCAAAATGTCAACTCAGCATTCATCCATAATACCCATCAAGGTCATTTTTTTTTAATAACTTGATGGATCAAAAAAAGGCATCAATTTACTAACTAAAGTAACATCCAATTTTCAAAATCCTGTCCCTCAAATTACCATTGACTTCAATTTGGTCAAAAATAACATTGCCTTTTTGTTTGGTTAGCATGAGCGTAAACTATTCCAAAGAACCAGGGCAAGGTGTTGGGTTTCTTACAAGAAGTTAAGAAAAAGGAGTGTCTATTTACACTTAATGCAAATAGGCCGCCTTGTTGACAGAGGCTATTTACATTAACCCCGCCCACCACTGTCTGAGCCAGACAAAATGACAAAAAAACCCAGCTGATAACAGGATCAATAGTGTGGAGAGTAAGGCTGGTGACGTCAGCTGTTGACTCAACGACCTGAGTTCGAATCCGCCTTTTTCCGAACTCATTTTGCCATTGCATATCAGTTTAATTCTCAAATATTTGAAAAGTGGAAATAAAGTGCCAAATTGGTATTTAATAGTGGGAATAGTGTTGAACAGGTAGGGTTATAGTTGGTGTATTGGTGGGGTCTCTGTATAAAGTATAAAAAGCATCTATTTACACTTAGTGCAAAGAAAATACTATTTGCAATTAGTTAATTAGTTATTAGTGCAAATAGCTGCTGCCTTAAAGAAATGTAAAAAAAATCCAAACCCATCATGATTTTAAACTGGTTAAACCGGCTTAAGATATACACCTGAAGGCGATACCTTCATATTAGCGTTGTTAAGTCAGACTGAAGTTTGAACCTAAAGGTTCTCAAGTGTGCTAAATGGAGACCAGGGTGGTATTTTTGGGCCCTCACATGGGAAAAGTCTAAAAACATTGGCTTCCCACTGAGTCTCTTTAAATAGACTGACAGCATGGCCCCTGCACTCTCAGCTCCATTAATGATGTGTTCTGCCTCGCGGGCGGGCATGACCAATAACAAGGTCACTCAGAGCTAGCTTGTACCTTCATCCTGGGGGCTGACAGAGCTCACTCTGACTTTCTTGTCTGAGAAGCAGCAATTATGTTCCTTGAGAGGCTTGATTAGGTGCTATTCAGGGACACAGTCGCTAAAGGAACTGAGCAAATGTTGTTCTTGAAGGCCAGGGTAACCCCTGAATGCCACAGTTATATTTTCTTAAAGGGATAGTTTACCTCAAAATGAAAGTTGTGTCATAATTTACTCACTCAAGTTGTTCCAAACCTGTACGGATCTTTCAAACCTTTCTTCTGCTGAACACAAAGATATTTTGAAAAATGGGTGTAACCAAACAGTCGATGAGGCCTATTGGCTTCAACAGTATTTTTTTTTCTCCATACTATGAAAGTCAATGGGGTTGGTCGACATGTTCTTCAAAATATTAAAAATATTATATTAGAAACAACTTGAGGATGAGTAAACGATGGCAGAATTTTCATTTCTGGGTGAACTATGCCTTTAAGAGGCCTGGTAACAAAGCCAGGTTTTAAAATTATTACTGTCAGGGTTCTGTCACTTCTGTCTAGTCTGTTTCTTGGTTTTGTGGCAGAGTCCTAACACTCTTTTTTTGTCTTGATTGCCTTGCTTCATGTGCTTTCATTGCTTGTGCTGTAGCATACAGCTTGTGTTGTACACTAGCTGTGTGCTTTCATGTTATGTTTTGTGTGAACATGTGGCCTATGAGTGTTTTCATTGGCTGTGTGTCTCATTTTGTGTGAGCACATGGTTGGTGATTGGTTTTACTGGCCATGTGCTTGCGTTCAAGTCATGTTTGGTGTGAGCACATGACTTGTCATGTATGTTTCCTTGTGCAATGTGCTCTCCTGTTGATTGTCTAGCCCCTCCCATTTTGTTACTTGATTATTCATTATTGATCAGTTTGCCCAACCTGTTCTCCCTCGTATATAAATAAATAATACTTAACTGCAGGAAAAAATGGGTTTTTAATCCCATTATCTCAACCCCACACCTGACAATTATATGAAATTGAATAGTTCAATTAATGTCTGATTCACAGCCTGTCATTAATTACTCGCCTTCAAATGTTTCAAACCAGTTTAGATAGATAGATAGATAGATAGATAGATAGATAGATAGATAGATAGATAGATAGATAGATAGATAGATAGATAGATAGATAGATAGATAGATAGATAGTAGAGCCAGACCGATATATCGGCAGACCATTATTATCGGCCGATATTAGGCATTTTCCAAAGTATCGGTATCGGCAGTTATAATGGCCGATAAATGAATATTTCAAAAATAAAATAAAAACGGACGAAGCACGCTTGAACCATGTCATGAGTGTTGGAGTTGTATAGTCTGTCCACCAGAGGGCACTCTACACCGTTCCTGTTGGCAACACTCGTTGAGTTGGGCATGATACATACATTGCTTGAATAACAATTAAAAGAACATCCCCATCAGTTCTCTTAACTCAAATAAGCATGACAAAATTTGTGACTAATCATCTCCAGTTTAAAATAAATAAATAAATAAATAAAATATTGGCCGATATATCGGAATATCGGATTTTAAAACCCCAAAATATTTGTATCGGTATCGGCCTTCAAAATCCTTTATCGGTCGGGCTCTAATAGATAGATAGAGTCGGTTGGTCTGGGAACGCCCCCGGGAACGCCCCGTCACGTGATGTGAATTTAGCCCATGGGGGAAAACATAGATCAACGTCACTTTTGCATCATCTTTTGGGGGAAAACACCTCTATACTGTCTATGGGAAAACAAACGGATTCCCATGAGAACAGAACTCGCACTAGATCTGCAAAGTTTCTTGATAGCAAAAATGGCACAAAGTTAAAAAAGCTAACGTTACTGAATACGGAGTTACAGAGGTGTCCCTTTGAAATGGTCGAAAACTGGATTAATGACCCCACACAGTGCAAATATGGACTATTCAGACATCTAACGTTACCACTATCTCGTGGAATCACCAAGTAAGCACGTAGCCTTTTTTTTTTCATTAACACTCACAGTATGACAAACTAGACGATGATGGATCATATTTAACTTGATTTAAGCTATTGACATAGTCTAATAAGGTAACGTTAGCTGCTAACAGCTTAGTCTTTCTAATAGCTAGTCGACAACAAAACTGTCAATAGCTTAAATCAAGTTAAATATGATTCAAGTGACATGGCCTCATCGTCTAGTACGTAGTTTGTCATACTGTGTGTGTAAATGATAAAAAAATAAATAAATAAAAAAGGCTACTTACCTGGTGATTCCACAAGAAAGTGGTAACGTTAGATGTCTGAATTGTCCATATTTGGCCACTGCGTGGGGTCATTAATCCAGTTTTCGACCATTTCAAAGGGACACCTCTGTAACCCCGTATTAAGTAACGTTAGCTTCTTTAAGTTTGTGCCATTTTTGCTATCAAGAAACTTTGCAGATCAAGTGCAAGTTCTGTTCTCATGGGAATCCGTTTGTTTTCCCATACACAGTATAGAGGTGTTTTCCCCCAAAAGGGGGCGTTACCCTTCGATGACGCAAAAGTGGCGTTGGTCTATTGCATTGGCGCTCGTTGAAATACATACAACAAAGTTGCTGTGTCGTTTTCTGTACCATCAATAAACTTACAAATTATAAATTGAAGTTCTCCATCCTTTCTAATAAACATACAGAACCGGATAGGAGGAAAAAATGGCAAAATTAATCATAACTTATTAGATTACTGTGTGATCACTGTGTGATATAACTATATGCAGTGGGCCAGATTTGTCTGACATTACATCCCTTACGAAAAAGAACTATAGTAAACCTATGGCTGTAAGTATTCTATTATAATAATGTATAATACTTCTGTGATGTTCTGAAATACACTTCTATGCTGTGTCCCAAAATACTATAGTATTCCTACTATAGTATTATTATATTTTGTCCTAAAATACTACAATAGTCCTATAGTTGTTTTTCAGTCTCATTCACATTAGCGTTATCAGATGAAGGTTGTCAACTCAATACAGACTGCAGTCTGTGAGATTTCGGAAAACTGTCAGCAAAGTCCCTCACTACTGATCACCGTTCTACAAAAGTATTTATAGTTTGGAGTGAAGTGTAGGCTACAATTGGTAAGTGACACGTTTTTATGGACTTATAGTAACTTAAACGCACGTTGATTGAGTTATAGGCATGTTACCGGTAGCTACCGCGATGTCTTACCTGGAGATTCAACCAGATAACAATAGTTTGGAAATGACAGGCCATTTGGTTGGGTCATTGACCCAGTTTTTAATTAAATAAGGGCAATCATAACCTATTACAGTTCATTTTGCAATGTACCGTTGCCGGTCGGCAGGCGTCAATGACTCGCAATATGACATTTTTGTCATTCAAATACATACGATGGTCGCGCTGCTTTCCCCCACGCCGACCACGCCCCCCAACTATGACACGTTGCCGACTGTATGTATATTCAAGTTTGTTAAAGTCTATATACTGAATGAATCATTCAGGCTGTTTCTGTAAACCAGATCAAATGACTCATTGAACAGAATTGACTCAAAAGAATGATTTTCAGTGAATAACTTAATAATTTCTGTCTTCTCACACACCTTCAAAAGACTAGAAATATAGGCGTATAACTACTTTTATGATACTTTTTTGAAGCTTGAAAGCTCCAGTCCCCATTCATTTGGACCAGTACATTCCTCAACATTTCTTTTTTTGTGATCTCCAGAATGAAGTTTAGGGAAACCGCTTTGGATTGATATGAGGGGGAGTAAATAATGGCAAAATGCTCATTTTTGGGTGAACAATTCTTTTGAGAGATTGAGAAACCAAACAACACAAGCTCTACAGTCTAGAATGCAGGCTCTTATGAAACTAGGATTATTGTGTCCACTTTAGTGTGGAGCTTTAGTCTGAGTTTTATTTATTCATTGGCGTGTGATGCATTAGAGCCCAGCTAATGGTGCCACGCACTATTTTCAGCAGGTTGTGTCTTTCCATCATAACCCTATCACATCACACACTCCATTTAACACAGACTTTAATGTGTCTTATGTAGGTCAAAGCAAATGAAAGAGAATTCAAAGATTTCAGTAAAACATCTCCCTCCCTCTGCTACCACTCCACATACATAGCCTAATTTCAACAGTTTTTTGAGGTTTCCGAAATTAAACCTTGTTTCTTATCCCTCCCGTTTACATTCCAATCAGCACTAATTGCAATCAAGGACAGTACTAAACATAATCAACATACCCTTCAAATATCCAGACCAATTCAGAGTGTTTTAGGGTACGTTTACACGCCAACAATGTACTGAATACAGAAGAGTTGTCCCTTTTGCGTTTTTCCCGTTCAGATTATCAACATTATCAAAATGATTAGCGTTCAACATGAATTCGTGAAAACAACATAAATGCTGTATTCATTCCAGGCCAGTAGAGGGCAATGCCACTTTGTAAAGAAACATGTGCCTATTCACCCAGCCTGTTCTCATCCCAAGGCGTCATATACTGACGCTTTTGACAATGTGTTGACATCCATATAGCACCCTTTAGCGTCAATATGAGACAGAGACGCAGATATATATGGGCCAGAAGGCGCCTCCTAGTGTTCTAACTCTAACACTACCCCAGACCTAAACCTACCCATAACCGAAGCGTTATATTGACACTATAAGGTGCAATGTGCGTTGGATTTAGACGCATTGTCAAAAGATTCACTATATGACGCCTTAGGATGAGAATGCGTTGATCCACCTGTTTCTAGGGGCAGAAACAGGTGGATCAACGCATTCTCATCCTAAGGCGTCATATAGTGAATCTTTTGACACGTTTCTTTACAAAGTCAAAGTCGCTACTGTAAAAAATAAAGTGGGTGCAACTTCCGGTCAGGCAGCGGAGGTGGCATGCCAATGGTATTTTTTGTGATTTAGCGAAGAGGCTAGGTGTTTTTCGGATAATGTTTTACTATTTAAACTAAGTCGCAAACCTTTATGAGAGATGTCATTACGGAGCTCAGGGACAACATGTGCTGTTCGCGGTTGTACATAGGCCTATAACCGGACTAAACTAATTCAGTGGAAAACTTTATTATCCAACAAACTTAGACTAAAGATTTTAAGTGAAGGCTACTGTGAAGCAACATATTCAGAACATGAATGACTCAACACTTCATAGTATATGTAATATGATATATAGGCTATATATATTTCTCAGGTCTGTGAGGCAAGTAGACGCTGAGTTTCAGTTCATTTATGAGACGAGCTGCAGTTCAGGCGCCAGTGCCTCTGTGTCTTGATTATTATCAGCGATATTTACTTATTATTCATTAAATCCAGGTAATTTGTTGATGAAACATTGATTCCACTTTTCAATTACAATTAAGATACAATTAATACAAAAGGAAATTAACTTTAAATCAGTGCTTTCTGTTTGAGGTTTGTTTAAGGTCTCTGTTAGAAGTTTTAAAGCAGTCTTTTAGTGCCGCTTTCAGGGAACTGTCACGTCCGTAACATTGTTTTTTCCTCACAAATGCGAACATGAAAAATTAAATAAAATGAATATTTTATGTTCTGTTGAGAGCCAACCCTTCTTCATCCGGTAGGTAGTATTACTTAAGGTTTGTGCAGTGTAATTCACGCATTTCGCAGAATGACTAAAAATATTTTGCCACCAAAAAGTTAAAGATTCTTTTGTGGCACGTCACATGCATGTGTATTTCTCTCATATAAAATATAAAATGCATGTGTTATATTTGAATAATGTCTGGACTCCTTTATTAATGGAGTATGATATTATATATATATATATATATATATATATATATATATATATATATATACACACACACACACACACAGTCTAAATGCATTTTCTGAGAATTTATATTTCAGGTTTTGACTGCAAAAAGTCCATAATGCTGGAATTGCCCAATTCTAAATAATTTATCCTCAAGTAGTTTTGTTTGGTGTAGGTCTACGTATTTTATAATGTTAACTTTAAATAATACAAATAGTAAAGATTTGCTAGCTATATTTATAAGTTTAGCCATATACATAAGTTAATGTCCAGTTTAACTGCCATAAGTTGATCTTCTTGTAATAAAGAACTCATCGCGGAAAAACACGCAGTATTTTTGTAATTTCATTGCATTTTTAATTGATAAGTCAAATAAATTAAGTACATTTTAGTATAAATATTAATGATTAATCGATAGTCGAATGAATGAATGAGTGTCACGTCTCGCTTGTTTACTTGGAACTGGAAGACGCGCCCACTTTTGACGCAAGGCCTCATGGGATGTAGGAAACTTGTGGATAGACTGAACATGTAATATGCATGCGCATGCACTTTGAAACCAGTTTTCAAAAGTTGGTGTTTTCAGGCCCCCAACCCTCAGCTAAACCTGCATATTTAGACATTTATAACAGCATAAATAAAAGGTACAACTAATACGTGCATGTTTTAAAAGTACTTAAACACTTTTCATTTAAATAACATATGACTCTTTCACATTAATATAACGTTTTTCATATTAAAGTAATGAGAACTGTGCCTAATTGTGATCAGTTAAAGTAATGAAATGATGCCTCAAACAATGTTATAAAATAAAATAAAATAAAATCCTAAAAAATATTTCTTTCTTTTGGTTTCAGGATGAAATATGGCCTGGACACGCACTAGTACTGACACAAAATTCCTAAAAAAAGGATTTTTTTCCCTCTTTCAATTCACCTCTTCCCAAAAAAGATTTTCCTAGAGAAAAAGAACAGTCTTTTGCTGCATTAAATTGAAATTTTTTAAAGGTTAAAGGTTTTTTTTAAGGTTTTTTAAAGTGCTGATAGAATAATACAGCAAATACCAGCTTAACTGTAAAAGCAGAGTTTGGATTAACAAAAATGTGATGATTTATAATCTGACCTGAAAGAGGACAAATGCTAATGGATGCGATCACTGATGGCTATCTTTACCATGATGGAAAAAAAAAAAAACATCAAGATTTTGACCTTTAATGCCCTTTTCCCAGAGAGCCATACTATTTCTGTCCTGATGTCCTCTGAGGTTATTGACTGAACGATGGTCAATAAAAACCAGCTCTGGACTGCAATAATTAACACATGGTCATTTGGGTTCAGAGAATGCTAATGTAGTTAAAGTGTGGATAAAACCAAACGCATGTATGGTGGACGAACACTCAATTAAAATAGGAAAAGAGGTAGAATTATAAACCATACATATTTAATAATCAGCTCTGGTCATCATTGCGTGGTTTGGCATTGTTTGAACCCGATCCAAACTCCTTTAAGGTCAAACGGACAGTCGCAGTCAGGGGTTTAATGATCTAACCAATGAGTTGCATCACTCGTTGGCTTGAAAACTCAGAAGCCAGAACTGATTGATAGCAACAATGCTGATAATGACTTTGGGGATGTTTCCACGCCATTTCCTACTTTCACACATCACCAAAGTACTCTCATTAAAGTATGACAAAGTGATAGTTTGCTCAAATAATAGCTCACTATACCAATGAGTCAACTCAGTAAAGGCCATCATTAACCAAGTCCACCCAGTAGAGGCCTTTTTAGTAGTTTTGATTCACAATGAGTTTCTCACAATGCAAATTTTGCTTAAGGAATTATCTTAAGAATTATCAGTTTGGAAATCTGGGGTATTAAAGGGATACTCCACTTTTTTTTTTTGGAAATAGGCTCATTTTACCACTCCCCCAGAGTTAAACAGGTGGGTTTTACCGTTTTCGAATCAATTCAGCCGATTTTCTGATATTTAGAAGAATATCAGTAACCAGACAGTTTCTGGTCTCATTGACTTCCATAGTATATTTTTTTTCCTACTATGGAAGTCAGTGAGGCCAGAAACTGTCTGTTTACTGATATTCTTCTAAATATCAGAAAATCGTCTGAATTGATTCGAAAACGGTAAAACTGAACTGTTTAACTCTGGGGGAGTTGTAAAATGAGCCTATTTCAAAAAAAAAAAGTGGAGTATCCCTTTAAAAGAGATACAGACCTCTTATTAATTAAAGGGATAGTTCTTCCCTAAAAATAGCTCATTAGGCTTGCTGTGATAGTCTTTGTAACATCACTTGCGCCACTTCCATTTTGATTTTTATAGTAAAAAAAAAATCATTTAGTTCAGTTAGAGAACAGACACTAAAGTTAAAAACTGAATGTATCTTTCCAATTCAGGGTGACCCGAACGAGAGTTGCAGCAGGAGTCATATTTCATCACAAGAGTGAGGCGAGCTGACTGACAAAACGATAGCAAAAGATTTGGTTTCAAAGCGAAATATAAAAGTGCCTATTTGGGAATATTTTGGATCTAAACCCAATGCTAAGAAACCTGCAAACATTAATGAGTCTTATCATCAATAAGAGGTGCGTTTCACTATTTTGTTGTTGTGTTTTTCCTTAAAGGGTCACTCCACCTCTGGAAAGATGAATGTGTATTTAAAATGGGTCATTTATGTGGAAGAAATGTGGAATTATTTTTGAATTTTGAGCTTTCTAGACTGAAAAAAGACAGAAAATGTATTTTTGGCTTATGTGGGTGAAAGACAACAACTCCAAGAATGCACTTGCTTCGCTGCCCTAGGAGGCCACGCCTACCAGTAACAGAGCGCAGTCGGTAAACAACTAGTCTAGGCTACTAGTGAGTCTCCGTGATGAGTCTGCCCGAAAATGTGTTTCGAGATCGCCCAAAATGTCCGGGATTCGGCTTTTGCGTTCTACAGTCGCCATTCATCATGTTTACTGTGGCGAGCGGGACGAGTGAGGGCCGTGTAGAGAACGGCGCGAGGCCGGTGGCGTAATTACCGATGAGCGACACCTGTGAGACGCACCGGTCTCGTATCTCTCACGGAGGAGCGGGAATTTTCTTAGCAATGTTAAAACGCACATCAACCGATCACTTGTTTAGCGTTCATGTAAACACTACATTCAGATTCACCAATCGGAATAAATTCAGTTAGATTGAAACAAAAGCTGTACATGTAAACAATCAATGGCGACCACAGAAAGCAAAAGCTGAATCCCGGACATCGACGGCCGAACATGTCAGAGAAAAAGAGGTTACTACTCGGCTTTCTCCACAAAACAAGAGCCTGCTAGCTTAGCTTCCAAAACAAGATGGCTGACACTATGTTGTAATCTCAATCCTCCATAATGCACCCGTCTGCGTATTCAGTACCTTCGTCCATATTTTCAACAAGTTTCTGCCGGTGAAATCAAACGCACTGGCACTGATCTGTGATTGGTCTGTTAGCGCATTAGGTCCAACCCCCTACGGGAGGGTTTGAAAGGGTGAGATCTAGTGCTTGTAGTCTTTACAGAAATCCTACACTTACACTTTCTCCTACAATGGTGTAAAAGGACGATTTTTGCGTCATTTTAGGAGAAAGTGAAAAAGGTAAATAGCGGACTTCTCTCGTCTCAAGGGAAAGTGAGAGAGTGTTGCACAACCATTCAATAGTATAACTGGGTTTCTAACAATGGAAAGCTTAATGCAGATGAGTGGAGTGTCCCTTTAAGAACAATAATGAACCCACCATTCCACTATTGCCACCTGAAATTGCTGCCATTTCGTGTATTAACCAGTGGGAAAATTTCTGGTTACTGGTTACATCTGCAGAAGAAAATATTTTGAACAATGTTCAAAGAAAATGTCCATACAATAAAAATAAAACTGTGTTTTGGACCCCACTGACTTTTATTGCGTGGACATTTTTCAAAATATATTTTCCGTGCGTGTTCCACAGAAGAAAGTCAAACGACATGAGGGTGAGTAACTGATCACCACTAAAAATCACAAGGCAACAGCCCTGTCTACTAACCTATCACACAGTTATTCTACGTCTTTTAAAGTCAACCCCATGAAACCTTGACCACGTACTATAAAACTTTGTAAACATAACACAAATCACGCTTTCTCGGTCAATGATTATAGATGCCCCACTTACAAACCAAACCAAACAACCAAAACTCTCTCGGTTGACAGTAAATCCTGGTGGAGTCGCTTTGGTGGAACCTGGATTCAAAATGTGTTCAAGCTTTAACTACGCTTGGATTGATTCAGCTTATGTTTCCCCTTCTGAATTCCTTCAAAATGTGCTCACGAGCAAACAATAGCAGCAAAAAACGATCGGCGGCGGTAAGCTTCATTTTGAAATGCGTCAAGATCAAATAATCTGTAGAGAAAATCAGAAGCATTTCTCATTCCTGTGAGCCTTATACAAAAACATAGAGGGGAAACGCAGCTGTCGGCACCCTCTTATTCCTCTGATAGGCTGAAATGGCGTCTGGTGATATTCTCTCACTCAGCGAGCTCAAAAGCAGAATTGACCTCATGTCTCTCTTCACCTTTAAAAAAAAAAAAAACAGTTCCCGTTTGCATAAATGCAAGCGTGATACTTGAGTGCAACTTAAAGGAGTAGTTCACTTTAAAAAAAAAAAACTTTTGCTGATAATTTACTCACCCCCATGTCATCCAAGATGTCCACGTCTTTCTTTCTTCAGTCGCAAAGAAATTAAGGTTTTTGATGAAAACATTCCAGGATTTTCTCCATATAATGGACTTTACTGGGTACCAAACAGTTCAAGGTCCAAAACACAGTTTCAGTGCAAACTGCAAACTGTTGAAAGGACTTTAAACGATTACAGACGATGAATAAGGGTCTTATCAAGAGAAACGATCGCTCATTTAATAAATAAATAACACAGTTTAAGTTTTATAAGCTCAAATGCTTGCCTTGCTCTGTTCTGTAATGCGCGTTCGTGACTCTCCTGTTCGAATCTTTTTCCGAGTCAATTCGTTCGTTAAATGAACCAAATGATGCAAATGTTCTCATGCAAAATATCAAATTGTATCAAATTGATCTAAAGAACATAAATTTTTTTTATCTGGAATCATATAACAACTCAATATATATAATCAACCATAGTTATTTAGGATTCTTTGCTTTTATTTTTAATAGAGATACAAAAAATGTTCTCATATAATAATATAAAATGTAAACAACAAGTTTGATCTTACTACAACAACAAAGTAGATAAAACTAATAAAACTTTGTAGAGCCAGCAATAAGCGTTCTCTGATGAAATGAAGGTTTGTGGGAAAACACAGCTGACCTGTCTCTGTATGTCAACTCCCCATGGGCCGTTACTATACTCAGCCCCCGCCAACCACACACACACACTGCCGCTGCAGAGGTGCACCCCTGGCCTGTTTGTTTACACTCTGCCTTGGTTGCCAAGGTAAACATAAGCGGGGAGAGCTGGTGAGCACAGGGGTGTGTGAAATCCATCCCTCGCCCCCCTGCATGTGTTCAGTGCCATATGAGATCACTGTATGGAGTACCGTTACTTTCAAAGAAAAGACTTTGGCTACGAGCCCTTCTTCAAAACTAAAAGAGAGCCCGTGGCAAAAAAGTACAGGGATGGTTTCAGATAGTGATACCAAAATACTATAATACTAAAATAAAATGAGAATTATAATGCTTAAAAAAAATGTTCCCTCATTTAATTTCAAGCCCATCTGCTGTTATATATTTATACTGGGTTTCACAGAAAAAGATAACAGTTTGGAACAGCGTGAGGGCGAGTAAATAATCACAAAATTGGCATTTCAGCTGATATATTTCCTCATCTGATGGTCTTTAAAGGGACACAATGAAGGAATTATGTTTTTGTCAAACAGCGACCCCTAGAGTCGCTTGTGTTTAACGTTACTGTCGTAAATGCCACTCACGCAGAGCGTGACGTGGTACATAGTATACAATACATTGTGTTTAATTTGTCGTTTACTAAGATCTAATATATGTTGTTAGTGGTGAGAATTTTCATGTGATTAAATACATAGATCCAACTACTATCCCCATGTACTTTAAAGGGATACTCCACTTTGTTTAGAAATAGGCTCATTTTACAACTCCCCCAGAGTTAAACAGTTGAGCTTTAACTTTTCGAATCCGTTCAGCCGATTTTCTGATATTTAGAAGAATATCAGTACCCAGACAGTTTCTGGTCTCATTGACTTCCATTGTAGGAAAAAAATATACTATGGAAGTCAATGAGACCAGAAACGGTCGGGTTACTGATATTCTTCTAAATATCAGAAAATCGGCTGAATTGATTAGAAAATGGTAAAACTCAACTGTTAACTCTGAGGGAGTTGTAAAATGAGCCTATTTCCAAAAAAGTGGAGTATCCCTTTAATGGTCCAGTGGTAGGGCTGGGTATCGATTCACATGTTCAATTCGATTCGATTTTGATTCGCAAGCTCTCAGTTCGATTCGATTTCGATTTGATTTTCAATTTTCAAAGACTAGACAGGATTTTGATGCAAGATGCAAAATTGATGCTGGAAATTGGACAAGTCAGAACAGTAGCACAGCTTGATCAAACAAGATCAGGTTATTTTATGTTCAAGAAGACAGATATAGATAAATAAATATATCAATATTTAGACATTTAATTGCATTGATCTTAACTAAATGTTTGTTTTTACAATGGGGTAATTTTTTGTTAAGAGTTTATGCAACACATGGAAGCTTGATTTGAATCTTTGAATTAAATTGAATAATAAATGCAATAGAATAAAGACACAAATAAAGAGACATTTTTGGGTAGTTTTTTTGGGTGTCAGAAATACAAACTGAATAAAGTAAATCCAATGTAAAATAACACTGAGTAGTCTTTTTAGTCCAGACTGAATTAAATATACATAGGCTATTAATTCCGATTGCTT
The DNA here is from genome assembly GCA_038021265.1 of Cyprinella venusta. Taxonomy (NCBI): domain Eukaryota; kingdom Metazoa; phylum Chordata; class Actinopteri; order Cypriniformes; family Leuciscidae; genus Cyprinella; species Cyprinella venusta. The sequence continues at coordinate 7,358,369 of CM075886.1, forward strand.
ACAATTAATGCTATATTATGTTGTCATGAGGCCTTAATATGGAAAAAAATCGATTCGTGGCCATTGAGAATCGATTTTGAATCGACCACATTTTAAAAAACGATTAATCGAAAAATTTATTTTTTTTTCCAGCCCTATCCAGTGGTACAACTTTTACCAAGCTAGTAAGAGGTTCTGGGTTCTAATCCACACTAGTAGTACAGTTTATTTTCCTCATCAAAACCGATTGTTTATTAGTGGTTGTATATCAAGCAGGGACACGTTTTTGTGCATTAGGTTTTGTGATTTCACCGTAACAAATATAGAGAGTCTCAGTCTCCACAACGGATTGAAGCGCGCGTCCGTGTGAAGACCGTGAGACGGCCACCATTCAAACCCGAAAGAAGTCGCATAACCATTTCAATAACTCCGAAGCTGTTCAGTTATGCTGAAAAAATCTATATAGCATCCCTTTAATCGCACCACTTGACACTGTTGTAGCCATTTTATAACTTGTCTACATGATTTTTGTATACGAGTTGGGCAGAACTTGGCACATCCCTGCCTGGATTTCTTCCTCGTCACAATTCACCTCTTGTATGTTTATATTGTCTTTCTTCCCTAAGCGTTCTTCCGACATATGAAGGAGAACAGACTTGTTTACTCTTCATGAAGCACAGTCAGGCGTTAAGTACAGACTTGATTGGAGTGTTTATGTACCTTGGATGGAACATCTAGAGGGGCCAATTACACCTCAGGATGGCCCAATCTCTGAGGAAGCGTTCTCCGCCACTGCACAAAGATCTGTGTTTCCAGATGGCATAACATGAAGGGAACACTGTGATCCAGTTCGTTTCTTCGAATCTGTGACCAATTCTGGATCACGCTCAGGCTCAATGTTCACTTCTTTGAAATATTATTGACTAGGTCGTATTTATAGACAATTAAAGCTTAAAGGCCAACTGAAGTGCCTTGAAACACACAGCATTATTCGGTGTGTTGATGTAAGGTCCACTGAAACAGGATGATAGGGTGGGACATATCAAGCAACTCCTACCCCTTTTTAAATTGCCAAAAGAGTTTTGTTTTTATCACAGCACTCCCGTAAGACATAATACTTAAATTTGGATTTCAGAGGGACTTTAATACTGCTAGCTAGCATGAAACACTAGCATGAAGCGTTTGTGTTAAAGGGATACACCACTTTTTTTGGAAATAGGCTCATTTTACAATTCCCAACTTAAATTACAACTTAAATTAAATTAATTGTCGACAAGTATTGACGTGATTAAGTTAAATTAACTGTAGGCTAACTTTGGATAAAATTAACCGTCGGCTAACTTCGGATAACTTTGAGGCGGCAAAAAACAAAAATGCTAACCTCGAAAATCCAGCTCTATTTATTCTAACAATATCTTAGCTCACCTGTCAACACTCCCGATTTTGACGGATTTTTCCCATTTTTAACCCTATCTCCCGGGCACCTCCCGGTTTGTTATTTTTCCCGGGAAACCAGTCAAACTGTCTGTCGCACGTTCATACATGGGGTGTTCGCATAGACAGCAAAAGGGTGTTCGAGGCGCACGGCACATGCGTGTGCAGCTCTTAAAGGGGCCACACCTTATTTCCACTCGTTACAAGTTGTACATTTTGTTGTACATATTTTTTATGTATTTGAATTTACAGTGCATAATTTATTTTGTTAAACTACATAAATGCCATTATCCGTGACGTATCCCAACTCTTACAATAAAACATCAATTGAGCAATATAACATGCGTTTTTATTCAGTATATAAGCAATATTTTGCTTTTTATGTTAAATTGATACCATGAGAAATTTACATTCTCAGGAAAATAGGCGCATATCAGTTAATTGTTAATCGCTAATGCATTAATGAATTAATCGATAATTTGCATCCCTAATTCAGCCGATTTTCTGCTATTTAGAAGAATTTCAGTAACCAGACAGTTTCTGGTCCCATTGACTTTCATAGTATTTTTTTTTTCCTACTATGGAAGTCAATGGGACCAGAAACTGTCTGGTTACTGATATTCTTCTAAATATCAGACAATCGACTGAATGGATTCGAAAACGGTAAAACTCTGAGGGAGTTGTAAAATGAGCCTATTTCCAAAAAAAGTGGAGTATCCCTTTAACATAGCTACTTGCACAAAAGATGTTATGGTCATAAATGAATCTGGTATGTTACAGAGCGAGATTAAAAATAGTGGGGGAACTGAGAACCACTGGTCTAGTGCATGAATTTTCCAAGGTTAATATGTCATCTAACATCGGCTTCTGATAGCCGCGCCCCCTCTGCTACATACGGAAAGCTGCGACTGTTAAGTGCATTAAGTGTCAAACATTCCACACATGGTTTTGACCCACTTAATTAAGTGCATTATCCAGGTATTTGAAGTACACTTTTTCTTTCTGGAATTTTCAGTGTGAACACATTACTCGCACGTCTACATAATGTAAAAGAAAGCAACAAAAATACCTGTAGAATTTATCGGGTCAAATTTAGCCATTTCCCAAGCTAAATAAACACCTACACATTGTGATCTTTGTGACAAGGTTCTATGTGCAAATATAGAGCCTAATCGGCTAGCTAGCATGAAGCGTTATGTTTACTTGTGTAATGCTGTGGGCGTTGGATAATGGACTAGCGGTTAATGCACATGTTAAATGTTATTAATAATAATTTATTGGGTCTAATTTAGCAATTTCACTTAAATTAACTTCTAAGCTCTGTAGTTTTTATGTCTAGGTTGTGCATGCGGATACAGAAGCTAAAACTAGCATGAAAAACTAGCATTGAAACATTTGTTTACATACGTCCATAAATTATGTTGTGGACTTAATGGACAAGCAGGTAGCACACACACTCTAAAATGTTGAGTTGCGGAGCTCATGGGTGGTAATGTATGATATTTTCCAGTTCCATCATAGATTTAAAATGCCCTACATAGTTTCCCCATCTTTCTCTTCTCTTTGCTGTGTCATTCTAAGCCAGAATAGCACACACTCTTTTAACATAGTCACACTGCAGTCTCGAAGGAGAAAAAGTGGGGCAGGATGTCTTCCACTGCTTCAAACACTGAACGTCAGGGCTGGGAGAACTTAAACAGCAGCCTGGAGCATCTGATGCCATATACACTTTATGAGGGAGGAAGAGAGAGATAATCTAGAAGCTTCCTCTGTAATCATGGCTTTATAAATCAGGTAAAATGGATAAACGAGACAATGAAAATATACAGGCAAGAGAAAAGAAACCCTCAGGCCAGACCATTGTTATGATAAATGATTTAAGTGACTGCTAGATGATGACAAATGTAGCATGAACAATAACCTATTATGAGCAGATTTATTGAATTTTGACAGACATGGGGTACACAACACATAGTGTATCCGTAGTATTTACGATGATCATGCACCAAGCGGCCAATGTTTGACTAGTTAGCATTAGCAGTTAGCATCTGCTAGCACCATTCTAGGCCCAAAAAGTATATTTCTCCTTTGACAATAATTTCTGTGGTCCCATGAGCAAAGATGGCAGATTCAAATCTCGTAATTCTGGGGCTTAAATTGCATTGTAAAAGTAAAATCAAATCATGGTGCGTTGAGGAAGGAAAAGAAGGAAGTTTGGTTTTGTGCACATACACTTAGCTGTGCAAACATGCCATGAGCTACATTACTCAATGGAAGACAAATACAGCATGACTGATATTAAACTCCTAAAGGCAGAGATTAGCAACTAAAGCTCACAGCATAGATGTGTTTATTACATTGCGTTTCTGTACAAATGCCTTTCTGAAAAGCACATATATATATAAAACATTGCAAACATCAGCCAACCGCCCCCGGAGAGATGAAAACAGCTGCTGCACTTTCTCTTTTTTAAATATTTCATGCTGGTACTGAGCTGAATGTTTTCTGAAAGAAAGCTGGAAAAAAAAACTGCGCCATATCAACAGATTTAGTAAGAGATGATTGAAGGATGACAGAGGCAGAAAACTATTATCTTTGGATTCTAAGTGTGGGAGAAAGTCGTATTCACATCAGCCCACTTACAATGCATAACACAATAGGGTGACCTTTTGCTTCTTCAAAAACTTTACAGAGTAATGCAACATCTAAAGTAAATCACATTCAATATGAATATAAAACAGGCTTGTGACCATATGTTTGGATGCTAGACAGACTAGATAGCCTCAAGTAGTGGACATCCCGTGGCCTGTAAATATTGGATCACTGATACACTTTGTAAACTATTGGTATAAGAGACTGACATATATTTAAACAAAAAAATATTCTTCATTCTCCATTGCCAAGCAATACTCTTTGTATTTTCCTAACAAAGCAGACAGTGAGATCTTCACATATTGGATTAGGCGAAAGGTATTTAGCGGATGCTTTTAAAGGGTCATGAAACCCCAAACCAAATTTTCTGAGATTATAACAGAGGTATGTGTGTTGAACACCAATTTAAGACAATGTTAGCATCTGTTAGATTTAATAATAAGGTTAAAATTGTTAATTTTGAGGTTTTTTCCGCTTTTTTCGTCTTCCGTTTAAAATCTTAATCGTAGCGGGTGACGTGGCAGTGCCCTGCACAGTGCGTTGATGATTCATCGGTGTTATCCTATGAGAAGACACGGCATCTTAATTATTCATGACCCCACGTGGATCTTTCCAACGACAGACATGACAAACTGTGATATCGCGTAGTAACGTTTGATGAGAGAGGCAATCATGGGACGCAAACTATTTGTTTTCATGGTGCAAAGTCCAAGTGCGTTGAATATGTTCCCCGCGATGCTGCCAGGGCTAGACGGTTGGTTTGCCATCAAACACGGACACGTCTAAACCTGATCTAAACTATAGTGTGTGCCGCGAACATTTTCGCGAGAGAGTTGCGACAAGTGGAGAATGATGGACTTCGCCTTGTTGACAACTAATCCAAGTTGCGTCTTGCGAGTGATGCGGTATCCCGAGGACTTTCTATCCCTTCAGAGGTGTGTGTGTAAAATGAGAAGTCATTTATTATGAGGGTTCAGAGGGCGTGTAGACTATGCACTTTCTTTTACTGTCTATGACTATGCACGGAACGATTTTTTTAAGCGGAAAATTAATAATTTTTTTCTGAAATGTATTTATAGTCTCTATATAAACCACTATATATTTTATAATGACATTATAATTATACATGTAGCCTACATTAATATGTTTTAATTAGAATTACGATTACTGTAGGCTAATATTTGTAGCAGGACATTCAGTTACTTTTGAAAGGACAATAATAAAGTGTCGGTGTACTTCATGAGACTTTAACTCTGCCAGCTATATAAAAATCTAGCATTTCCTCACGTTTTACCATTGCTTTTTAGTGACAGTCGAAATGCATGTGACAGTGACAGTGATGGTCATACAACACCCACTCCCTCCCTTCTTCTCACAGCTAGCCACGCCCATTTCAGTTGCATTTTTCAAAAAGATTTTGAGCTAGACTTGAGCTGAAAGAGGGGGGTTTCATGACCCTTTAAGGAAATAAGGCAGTTCCACAACAAACATCTACACAGATTTTTCAAACGCCTCTTGGATGTTGGCAAACAGAAAATTAAAGGACATTATATTACGCTAAAAGAACAACACAACAGTCCAAACAAAGCTAAACCTTTAATCCTTTAGCATTAGCATTTTCCTAACATTTAAAAACTTAGCAGGGATGCACAACATCAGCACGTGTTGCCTTGTCAATAAGCTAACCTGGTGATGCGTCTGTGATATCTCACATGTGCGCAATGAGTGTGTGTGAGTGTGCTACAATGCTCCACACCTGAGTAACACTGGGTTTGAGTGTCATTGTTTGTCTGGTGCAAACTCTTGTTAGTATTTACTCTTGTTTATGTATGTATATTTTTTTCTGGTTCCTTGTTGTTCGTTCATCATCTTCGCTTTATTTTTCGTGAAGCATTATTCTGTTGCGCTTAACGGAGGCCAGCGAGCGATAGTTGTGCAGGCTGATGACGGATGGAGAATGCAGAGTTTACCGTTTAGCGTCCTTGTTAGTGCACTCGCCTCACACTCCAGCGATTGGGGTTCGAGACCGACTCGGCGCAGGCTGCTAAGGATTGGTGGGTGAGCTTTGGAGGCGGAGCAATAAAGAGAAAGCTGCATTTCTTTGGGTTGATTTCAAATATCAACAATGTTCAGTAACGACTTTGATAAATAACATACTGCACCTTTAAAGAGTGCCAAAACAACATTTATTGTTTGTATTACTCAATATTGACAAACAAGCTTTTCGCGACGACAGGATAACAGGCGCACAACAAATGCTTTGTTCATGCATCAACAGTAGCACAGATTAAAAGATTTTAGATTTAAAAACCCATATAATTATGATTAAAATTGAGAAATGAATATTGTCAAACCAGAGCTAGTATCCACACAGCTGAAATGTTTAAATGTTGTAGCTTATCCACGTTGTGTGTATGGAACAGACACTGAATACGCCATCGGAGAACCGCTAATTAAACATCATTTACAGCCACATCATTTACAACACATTTCAGCCCTCTAAAACCACTTCGGATCGAAACCAAAAATAGCTCTGTGGCTGGAAATTATGAGTAGCTGAAATTTCCAACATGACATCATGACTGTTGCGTGAACATACACGCCACTTTAAAGTCAAGTGGCATGTTATCTATATGCATTTTGAGCTATCCGCGTATGTCTACGCCATTAATGTCCGAGTGATTACGCGCGTATGTCGCCGTTAAATGTCTGAGCGAAACGAAGCAAAATGTAGATCTACATCTGGGGAGCGATATTTTTTTCCCTAGGATGGTAGGGGAAGACTCATAAATGGTATTTTAACCCCAGTGACGGGTAGGTTTAGGGACGGTCATATATTTATATACAGTAATAACGTTAGGTCAACGGCGTTCATAAACACGCTGAAAAGCGATTATGCGTGTTGATAGCACTCCAAAAATGGAAATACGAATTGGCGTGTCATACATACGCCATTTCATGAGATCAGTCTAGTGCATCCCTATAGTGTATTGCTTAAAATGATCAAAACTTAGACTAAAATAAACATTTAAAATTTAGTCTTTTGGAAAAAACAGATCAAATTACTGATGACTCATCCTGTCAAGGGTATGTCCAAATGTTTGTCCAATCACATGCTCTCCAGAATGAAAATGTTCCTTACCTTTACACCACCTGACATACATAGAAATGGCAAATTATGGTGCACCGCAGTACCAAAAGTTTCACCCGATAATACGAAATATACATACAGTGCATCTGTCACTATATTGGTCAATAAATGTGTTCACTTGTGCCAGTTGTCAATACCTGATTAGCACACCTAGATTTTTGCCCATCAATTTACATATGCAACAACCCTGGTGGATCCGATCAGGGCTACGTCTACTAAAATGTTTTAGGGCTACTAAAACATTTTACGCCCTAGTAGATCAAAGACACCATTGGTGGAAATGGCTTACGATGCTTTTAGGGAACTCAGCCCAATTCAGCAAAAATAGCTTTCAAAGTCACCACGAAATCAAATTGGACAATAAAAAAAGAAAAAAAAAGCAGTTACACTTGGATATGCATCATATTAGGGAAGAAAAGAAGATTGCAACTTCCGTTTCATGCCGACTTTAAGGGTTAACATGCCAATTAATAAGTGGATAATGCAAAGTTTTCTTTGCACTTGATGTTAAAACATAATAACACACAGTTTGTAACCTGAGAAATAAAAATAAGCATCTAGTAATTATTATCATCCATCATTTTCTACATCAATGCATCCCTAAGTGCAACATCAACGGTTTATAAACGGTTAACAACGTTTAAAAAAGCCCACTCACATGTAAATACACAACTTGGCCATATTTCAAGGCTTCAAGCATGAGCCAAGCATGAGTAATCAGCAGTTCCTATTGGACCGTGGTACTTGTGGACGAGAGGCTAAATATGAAGAGTTTAGCACTACAGGAATGTTGCAGATCCAGGCTAATTAACATAGAGCTCTAAAATCTTTGTCATGATGCTAAAACAAACAATGCGACAATCTTTGGAAAACCGCATTTCCAAACCTTTTTATCTTCACAACATGACATAGGCTATTTCCAAGGGAAACAGGATATATTCAACAAAGAAACCATGTAGGTTGGGACTTTTTATTTATTATTTAAATTTGGTTTTGTTTGTTTTATCCACCAGGAATTGAAGTGTTCACAGAGTACATAATTCAACAGCCATTGGTCGAAAAAACAAATAGCCCCACCCCAAACTGAAGCTATTGGCCAATGTTGCACTCCAAAACACAAATAAATGTGATAGTACTACAAAGCCAAAGTCTTTATTCTTTTCAGGAGAATCGATTTAAAGGGATAGTTCACTTTGAAATTAATTTTTGATATATTTATCTTACCTCAAGGGCATCCAAGATGTAGGTGTCTTTGTTTCCACAGTATTTTCAATTTTGATATTTTTAGGTCAAACCATTCTTGTCTGTCAGTCATATAATGGAGGTCTATGGTCACCACCTCAAAGCGCATGCACAGAGAAGTCCAAATTAAACATGATTTAATGACTCGTAAATGTAAGTACACATTGATGGCCTAAGACACGAAACGAGCGGTTTGTGTGAGAAAACGAACAGTATTTATATCGTTTTTTCCGTTTTGTAATCACAGCCACGTTCAAGTGATCTGAAGGCACGGGGTCTTCGGTCTGCGCAAGCGCAAAAAAAAAAAAAGAAAAAAAAAAATCAACGTTGTCTGTTGATATATCGAAATCGTCTTCCATTTTAATTTCCTGTATATCTAAATATGTTTAGATCTTCACAGTGAAGGATAACACTTCTGAAATCTCTGTGTAAACCATAGACTGTAAAAAAAGATGGACGACGCCCCTTCGCTCTTTTCCATCAGAGAGAACTGAGGCCGCCAATGTCCCGATATGGCGCTGACATCTTGAACTTGAGTCTGCGCACTTGCGTGTTTCGGGACCAGTCATGCGCAGTCGTGAGCAGGAAGTAAAGCCGTGGAATCAAGGCCCCGCCCTCATTCTCGCGAAATCAAACGCAAGCACACGCCCCTCACTTTCATTAAGTTGCCTCTGTCTGCTTCGTTCCTGTCCAATGATGTCTGCCGATTGCAGAACCTTGTTAAAATAAGGTAAATATAACTACTAACCACATAGTCAACATTATTCAGTCCCTCCAGGATTTCACGATTTTTTTTTGTGATTTTTGCGATCAAAATGACTGATTTTGTGGTGGTAATTTCCAAAAATTTGTGAAAAAATTTGCGATTTATGTATAACATTTACCATAATAGTATTCAGTCCTTCCAGAAAAAAAAAAAAATTTTTTTTGTGATTGTTGCAGGCAAAAATTGATTGATTACGCGGCCCGTTTTCTTTAAAAATGCGATGGAATATGCAGGATATTTATGCAATTTTATGCGATGAAATTGCAGGAATTTGCAAAAATTGAGGGAACTTGCAAAAATTGCGGTTTGATGAAAAAGAGAAGTGATTTCCCCCAACATCCTGTTCTCACTAGGCTAATGTAAGAGTCATTTCTATTTACTTCCTTTGATAAGCAAGCATATTACATCATAGAAAGTGCTGGGAATATTTAATTTCTCATCTTGTTTTATTTCAGACTGTAACGAGTATAAATAAGTTGTGGCCCCTTTAAGAGCTGCGCGCTCCCTGTTGAACTGCAGTGTTATATGTGCGCCTCGAACACCCCATGTGTGCGGTTAATTTCCGTTTGATGCTAATTCTTTTATCTTATGTTGTTTATTGAGTAACGATGTGACGGTAGAACGTGTGACAGACAGTTATACGAGTTCGATTTGTGAGATGTCAATCACCTCCGTGAGTCTGTCTGGCGTCGCGTAATTGCGTCACTTCATAACGTATTTTAGCAGAATGTTGAAAAATGTTGCGTTTGCTTCACACAAGAGCAGCCATTTCCCCCTGTTTGAAATGGCTGCTCTTGTGTGAAGCAAACGCAAAATTTTTCAACATTCTGCTAAAATACATGCGACTTTTTTGCAACGAAAATGCGAGGATTATGAAATTATGCAAATCCCGCATATTTTCCACGGAAATCGGCAATTTATGCGGCGAAAGTGCGGCGTATTTGTAAAAATGCGGCCCCCGCATAAATATGCGGCCTTTGGCTGATTTTGCATTGAATTCAGCGATCGCATAATCGCGTTTTTCTGAAGGGACTGATTATTAAAAAAGTCCGCTGGTGCTTCAGTGACTACCTCGCACAGAGAACCTGTCAATCACAGCTGTCAATCATGATGTCACAGCACCGTTATTTTATCATCACATAACTAACTAAAAACAAACTTATTTTAAAAACGAACACATGAAATTACATCAATGTGGTAAAAACTACAGTAAATGACAGAAACTATCTTTGGAAAAAGGATATGTGAAGTGTAATTTAATTGTTTAGTTGGTCTCGCGTCCCATTGAATAACATGGGGAGGCGGGGATTATGAGCTATACTAGGTCCAGTCACAGGGGGGCGATCGAGACGTTTTGGCTTCACTTTTGAGGGCTGGTACGGCACGCTTGGTGTAAACAATGAGTGACGTACACACGCGCGAGAGATCACTTCCGGGGCTTTCCGGCGCTTGCCTAGACAGAAGCGCCCTCGGAATATAATGGACGTGGCTATGGTAACTTACAAGAGGTAAAAACTATATAAATACTGTTTGTTTTCTCACAGAAACCGCTCGTTTCGTGTCTTAGGCCATCAATGTGTCCTTACATTTACAAGTCATTAAATCATGTTTAATTTGGACTTCTCTGTGCATGCTCTTTGAGGTGGTGACCATAAACCTCCATTATATGACTGACAGACAAGAACGGTTTGACCTAAAAATATCAAAATTGAAAATACTGTGGAAACAAAGACACCTACATCTTGGATGCCCTTGAGGTAAGATAAACATATCAAAAATTAATTTCAAAGTGAACTATCCCTTTAAAAGGAATAGTCTGTGCATTTTAAGTTGTGTTTTTTTTTCCTGTTAAAATACAACAACAGCTCTACAGCATTAGTTATCAGAACCATTGTAAATAGCTCAGCTGAAAATAGAGGAAGTGCAGACTGACCAGTCAATGACCCCCTAACACAGAAGTCAGCTGTCTGGGATTCTCACAAAGAGCGATCGGCGAGAAAATCGACACAGTTGGAACGGGAGGGTACGAATAAATTAAAAAAAGAACAAACACTGGGCTGTTAGGGCAGCTTGATTCTTGGTTTGCTCTTCCCAACATGTCACTGGAGACTTCTGTTCAAGCAATCTGCTACTGAATGTCAACTAGTGGACGGCCGTTTGATTGATCAGGGTTTAACTGCACTGTACGTGCTATATCCTATATCCAGATATATTTATCCAAGAAATCGCAGCAATCTCATATTAGGTCACCACCACAATATTTACACCCCACTGCTGTTGGAAATGGAGTTATTCTGGCTGATGTCAACAGGGTCATGGCAAAATTACGTATCAAAAACACATTTCTAAGGCACAAAAAGAGTGATGCATTAACACACTGTAAAATATATTGTTGGTTTAACTTAAAAAAATGAAGTAACCTGGCTGCCTTAAAAAAATTAAGTTCATTGAAATGGAAAAATTGAGTTAATACAATGAAGGTGATTGATTTAATCATCAGAAACTTAAAATATTATGTTATCTGAACTACTTAAATTATTTAAGTTGATTTGACAAAAGAAATAATGTTGTGATTACATATCATGAAAATATTTTGGTAACACTTTACAATAAGGTTCATTTATTAAACATTAGTTCATGCATTAACTAACATGAACTAACCATTTGTTACTGTATTTGTTATTCTTTGCTAACGTTAGTTAATACAAATCTAGCTGTTCATTATTTGTTCATGTTAGTTCACAGTGCATTAACTAATGTTAACAAGATTTTAATAAAGTATTAGTAAATGTTGAAATTAACATTACCAAAGATTAACAAATGCTGCAGAAGTATTGTTAATGTTAACTAATGTAGTAACTAATGAACCTTATTGTAAAGTGTTACCAATATTTTTTTACAGTGTATAATACATTAACAATAGGAATACATTTATACCATATTAATTATACCATAAAACAATAGTATTGCTTCATAATTTATTATTTGTCACATTATTCTTTATTTATTATTATTAAACTGGACAGTAAAGTATTCACCAGTAGAGTCACTTTATTGCTTAATTATTCTTTCTTATTTAAAAAAAAAACCCAATTCATTATCATTGTATTGATATATTTATATATTATAGAGGTATATATTGCTAAATGTAAATTATATATGAAACTATCCTCTCTACAGCGACCTGCATTCAAAAAAAGGCGAAATATAAACAACTTTTTTATATTATTACTGTTGTTGTTATTTTAAAGTTAAAATATGAAAAAAAAATGTATTACCAATTTGGAGATTGTTTAACAATATTGATATTAAAATATGAATAATTAATGTAATACAAAATAAATTTCATATTTTGAATGTCTGACAAGTGTTTTTTTTTTTTTTTTTTTTTTTTTTGGCTGGTTCAATAGTGTCTAAATAAGGGAGGGGACGGATGGACAATAGGTGACTTTAAATAACAGATCAACCGCAGAGAAGAAAAATATAACGGAATAATTCAGCGCTATACATTTAAAGGGATTCGTGCTGGTTAGGAATGGATGGATGGATGCCGGAGAGGAAATCAATAATCATAGTCCCATGACTCCCATCCAAATGCAAATAATAAGTGATGCTCGAATGTGGTTATTTATGCGAAACAGCCCATCGTTCCATCCTGATTCAAAGCCTCAGCTGTAATAAAGTCATATTATCATATTATCGCAGATTTGTCTTACCTCTGTTGCAGGCGCAACTTCACCCCTCGAAGATAGAAACGTGGCAGGAGATCTAGTCGTATCCGAATGACTTCATCTCGGATCGAGAACGGGTCGGGTTGGGTTTGATTGGGTTCCTAACACTTCAACAACCGTCAATTATGCAGGATATTACATGAAATAGAACTGTGAGACGCTCGCGTTTGTCCCGAAACAAAGTAACACTCGCGCCTTGTGCCGTCTCAAAATGTGGAAAGGCCGCTCGAAACGCTGATTTCCAAACGCGATACAGTTGGAAGTTGAAAGTGAACCGCGCACACCTGCATCCTCAAGAGATAGAAGATGGTGGAGAGATAAAATAGCGGTCCATATTGTGCCATAACCGCTGGCGTACAGCTGTGTTCTGGGAGCGCGGACGGAAGGAAATGCCTTTGAAGGAAAGGAGGCGCTTAACCAGCCAGTGTGCTGGATCTAACCCTCATGAAGCCTGACGTCATTCTGCACAGCACAACTTTTCACATTCGTGTTCTGCTTCACTATTCAGATCTGTCCATGCAACTGTTCTATTGAGGTTGAGGCTATTCAATATTTCTATCATGGCTCTTTTATCCATCATATAAAGAAGCATCAACTTAACATGACACCAAGAAAAAAAAAATCAAAATGGGCATGCAAATATACCAAATTTTATTACTTTTTTGGTTTACAAAACAGTACAGATGTGATGTAAAAGGATGCATGTTTCATTTCTTTAATAAATTATTGCATGCATTTGATATTCAGACAGCTTTATTCTGAATGAACATGGTATTGTGTTATGTATCAAACCTGGTCAATTGCGAGAAGCTTTACAGGCAATATTTATGTATAACACAATATGATGTTTCATTAAATTGTATTAATTCATTTTCCCCTTTAAACAGTAAAGTGAAAATGGAGTAGTTATTACATAATTTTTACATAATCTGAACAACTGTTATGAAGACACTGGATGGATGGATGCATTTTTTATCTGGAACTAAATCAGTGGTTGATTTATCATAACTCGCTGTCATTTGATATGAATTAACTCAAAAGGTATCAATATTTTTAGCACAATAATGCATAATTCAGGAAGTCAACGGGAAACGGTCAAGCTGAGTTTCCTGGTAAAACCCAGTGAGTAAAAACGTATGATTTTTCTGTTTACCTTACTCATAAGTGTAATGACAGGAAAAGTGCTTGGCTGCCCTCTAGTGATGTGCAATGAATGTGCAAGAAACATGCACGGAGCAGGACCAAAAATGTTAATGATGTCAAGATAAGAAATAAAGTTATAAATATACACATGCAAACTTCAATAATTAGACAGTAAGTAGGCTTAAGAAGGTAGTAAAGAATTTCTCACGGCATCGCAACATCACGCTCGCTTGCCAGGTCAACTGACATTGGTTTAGGGCTCCCATTTAAAGGGTTAGTTCACCCAAAAATGAAAATGAAGTCATTAATTAGGCTACTCACCCCTATGCTGTACCAACCCCGTAAGACCTTCATTCATCTTCGGAAAACAAATAATAAAATATTTTTGATTAAATTTGAGAGGTGGATCACTGCTACTATAGGCTCCTGGATTGAAACTTGACGGCCCAGAAAGTCAATGAAGAAAATGTTTAAATATTCCATGTACATACTATGGGGGGCCAAACAGGAAATAATTAAATGTAATCCTGAATATATAGTTAAAAATCTGAATATATAAATGTAAATCCCGAATATATAGTTAAAACTCTGAATATATAAATGTAAGTCTGAATATATAAATGTAATCCCGAATATAGTTATAACTCTGAATATATAAATGTAATTCTGAATATATAGTTATAACTCTGAATTTATAAATGTAATTCTGAATATATACAAAGAAATCCCGAATATATAAATGTAAATCCCGAATATATAAATGTAACTCTGAATATATAAATGTAATTCTGAATATATAGTTATAACTCTGAATTTATAAATGTAATTCTGAATATATACAAAGAAATCCCGAATATATAAATGTAAATCCCGAATATATAAATGTAACTCTGAATATATAAATGTAATTCTGAATATATAGTTATATTATTTTGCCGCCAGTGTGGTCTAGCAACTCTCTGGCTTTCGAAGTGGAAAAACCAAACTCTGGTCTGGTCAATCAATCACATCGTGTATAGAGTTATAAAGTGTATAAAGCCATTGAAGAAAATGTTTAAATATTCAATGTGACAACAGTGGCTCAAGTCGTTATTTTTGTTTCATTTTTTCGCACAAAAAGTATTCTCGTCGCTTGATAAACTTATAGTTGAGCCTCTGTAGTCTATGGGGGGCCAAACAGGAAATAATTCAATGTAATCCCGAATATATAGTTACAACTCTGAATATATAAATGTAATCCTGAATATATTTATGTAATCCCGAATATATAGTTATAACTCTGAATATATAAATGTAATCCTGAATATATAAATGTAATCCCGAATATATAGTTATAACTCTGAATATATAAATGTAATTCTGAATATATAGTTATAACTCTGAATATATAGTTATAACTCTGAATATATAAATGTAAATCCCGAATATATAATCAAAACTCTGAATATATAAATGTAATCCTGAATATAAATCCCGAATATATAATTATAACTCTGAATATATAAATGTAATTGCTGAATATATAGTTATAACTCTGAATATATAAATGTAAATCTTAATATATAAATGTAAATCTGAATATATAAATGTAAATCCTGAATATGTAGTGAAAACTCTGAATATATAAATGTAAATCTTGAATATATAGTCAAAACTCTGAATATATAAATGTAAATCTGAATATATAAATGTAAATCGCGAATATATAGTTAAAACTCAGAATATATAAATGTAATTCCTGAATATATAGTTATAAGTCTGAATATATATATTCCGGATTTACATTTATATATTCATAGTTATAACTATATATTCGGGATTACATTCATATATTCCGGATTTACATTTATATATTCAGAGTTATAATTATATATTCGGGATTACATTTATATATTTGGGATTTACATTTATATATTCAGAATTTACATTTATATATTCAGAGTTATAACTATAAATTCAGAGTTATAACTATATATTCAGAATTACATTTATATTCAGAGTTATAACTATATATTCGGGATATATTCAGGATTACATTTATATATTCAGAGTTGTAACTATATATTCGGGATTTACATTTATATATTCAGAGTTTTAACTATATATTCGGGATTTACATTTATATATTCAGAGTTTTAACTATATATTCGGGATTACATTGAATTATTTCCTGTTTGGCCCCCCATATACACAGTGCACCCACATATATTATGTAAACACAAACTTTTATTTTGGATGCAATAAATCGCGATTAATCGTTTTGACAGCCCAAATATATATATATATATATATATATGCAAAAAATGCTCAGAAAACTCTAAATAACACACAGTCAATTCCATTCAATAATCACAGAACTTTTGACATTTTTAAAAATATATTTATTTGCTATTTATTTTGTGGTCATTGTTTTCAGCATGTATCAGAATCATTATCTATCATCATTAGTTAAAACCAAAATTAGGTAAAGACCCTGCATGCAAGTCTTCATAAATAACGTCCATACACACAAAGGATATAAAAGCAAGAAACAAATGGGAAATGTACCAGTGGGAAATGTAAGTGGGCAAGAGATTCTAGTGCAACTATTGTTCAAAAACAAATATTGCAAGTGTTGATCATAGAAAGGTATAAGCAATAAAAATGGCTTAAACAATGCTTTATAAAATATATTTAAGCAATATCACACAAGTAAGAGTGTGGGTAATCACAGCTGCTAAGTTTAATAACATTACAGTTGCCGGTGTAATCACTCTTTTAAACAAAGTGCAAAATAAAGTCAATAGAGTGTAATATAATATAGAGTTACTTACATTTCAGACATAATTTGGATAGTTTGTATAGCTGCACTTGTATACCAAATATTAGCGCTGTAGGAATGCTGCTTGTCTAATCAAATTAGAAGTTGAAACTAGGCTACAGTATCTATAAAAACAAAACACAACGTAAATGACAAATCTCAAGCAAATGCTCATATCCAGTACAGCAGGTTGAACTTTGGGCACACCCTTAAACAACAACAACAACAACATAATAACAACAAAAATTTCATATTTTCTTACTTTACACTTACTTTCTGTCTATAGCAAAACAAACACATTCACATTTTCATGTGCATTGACAGGTTGAGAGTGCATCGAGGGGGGGAGGGGGGGCAGTGGTGGAATGTAACGAAGTACAAATACTTTGTTACTTTACTTAAGTACATTTTTCACGTATCTTTACTTTACTTAAGTAGAATAAATAGTGCATACTTTTTACTTTTACTTCGTTACATTTTGCAGCAATTATTATACTTTCTACTCCACTACATTTCTACAACTTCTGTTACATTTTCATTACATTTTCTGATCAGTTTTTCCCCTGCCAAACGTAATCTGACCGTCCGTTCGACGTTCGTTGCACGTTTGTCTCACCAGTGACGTTTGGTTGCCATAGATACATCAACTAAATGCGTCTTGCACGCAGTGTGTTTATCGTGCAATTTATGCGCGAAAATGTATTTGTACGTGGATAGGAAACACACCGTGTGTAATATACGTTTGTTTAGGATTATGTCAAGCCAAGAGGTTCAGAATTACACCATAAATTAATCGCGTTTACTGCCAAACATAGTTATTAATATATAGTAAGGATAAGCATGGTTTATATTGCCTAATTACAAGCTTGTTTCAGAAATGGTGTCAACATTTTTTTTCCATGATTATTGAACATCATTATAGGAGTATTAGGTTGAATGAGTTAGAATTAAATGTTTTATTAATCATTAGAAAATAGTCATTAAGAGAATAAATTGTTATGCAAGTACTTTTAATACTTAAAGTACATTTAAAATAAGTATGGTTAAGTATGGTTGTCATTGTGTTACTTCTACTTTTACTAAAGTAAATATTTATCTGGTTATTTGTACTTTTACTTAAGTATACGCCTTATTCACGGCAGCGCCATCTTTGATTTTTAATGAGAATGAAAGCGAGGCTGTGAGGGATAGACATACATCTCTTCAATGGGCCGTACTGTTATTTAAAGTGTTTTCAGATTCCTCTGTTTATGAAACACTGGAAAAATATCTTTTCAAGAAATTTCAGTTGACAAAAAACTCGCGACAATGTAAGCTGTGAAAAAATCGTCAGTAATTTGAGCTTTATTCAGCTTTTTAGAGCGGATGCCATTGGAAACACGGTAAGTCTATCCCTCACAGCCTCACTCTCACACCTGTCATGGCGCTGCTCTGAATAAGGTCTATTGAGATTCAGTACTTCCTCCACCACTGGGGGGGGGGGGGGGGATCATTTTGTTACAGCTCTAAATGGTTATATACTGTAAGATACTGTATATTCCTTTAAATAACATTGAAGAGATACATATTTTACAAAACAAGGGATCTCACGGATGCCTCAATGAGCAGATTGAGGCATCAATCCTGTCAGTACTAAAATGTACAGGTGTTTGATATTACAGAAAATATATCATGTAAAATATTCAAATTTCACAGTAAAAAAATAAAGATCTCTTGATTGAAATATAAATACAATTACTTCCACGTTATTTGCTGTTTGCTTCAAAATTAACATCGAACATGTTGCATTCTTTCCAGTGTAATCTCCTAAATACATTTCTTTAAAATTGGGTATTGTGCAAGAAAATAAGTTACAGTCGAACTACTGTGTGAATTTCACTATTTTTTAAGCAAATTTAAAAATGCTCTTTTAAATACGCCCTGAGGGCCATCTTCAGGCCGTATAGAGAGCCTAAGTCCCGCCCCTTCGCTTCCGGCTCATGGGACCTTATTTCGGAAAAAATATGAATGGTAGTCAATGGCGAGAGACAACTTATCTTTTTATTCCGTCTGAACTGTGCCCTGAATTACACATATGATGTTTGTCAATTTAAAAGATGATTCTCAAAGTCAAAAACGTCGCAGTTTGTCATACAACAGAAGAGTAACATTTAGTTTTATGTGAAAATCGCTCTGTGAACTACATCTCCCGGGAAGAGAAACGAGAACCTCTGCTCGTGTGTGTGCAGTCTGGTTCAAAACACTCAGGTAGGACGGCGTAACGTTACGATTATAACGTAAGACTGTAGAAATAATGACAGACAGCCTCAGTAAAGTTAGCTTTATTCATTGAGAGAAAATGTGCACCTTTGGGGTTTGTAGTCTTTGTAATTACGTATTTTCACAGTCTTATACCGCAACGGTTTTACATCAAACTGCGACTTTCTTTACTTTAAAATGTATCTTTTAAATTGACAAACATCATATGTGTAATTCAGGGCACAATTCAAACCAGAATAAAATATTTGTTGTCTCTTGCCATTGACTACCATTCAATATTTTTTCGAAGTTAGGTCCCATGGTGGTCGACCGGAAGGGGAGGGACTTAGGCTCTCTATACAGTTACAGTTTTAAATATTTTACATTCTGATAGATATTTAGTGCTTCGTTGTTCTGGTAAATTAAGTCCACGTTGGTGCCGGTTCTTGATCGAATGATGTCATGCGCACACTGGTGGAGGTACACATACTGCTCCTGTTGTAGAAGAACAGAAATAAAAAGCAAACAGTGAAAAAGTATAAGTTTACTTTACTATAATCGACAGTTTCTTTGCGGAAGTCACATTCTATCAGCTCCAATTTCTATACTAATGTTTTCTGGGTTCAGTTGAGGTCAATCAACAACATTTGTTGGAAAATGTTCAATACTGGAGACATATCCTTACCCATTAACCATCGATTTACCTAGATTACCATTGTCATCTACACTCCCCTAAATGATTATCAGGAACACCAGACTAATACTGTGTTTGACCCCCTTTCACAGTCAGAACTGCCTTAATTCTACGTGGCATTGATTCAACAAGGTGCTAAAAGCATTCTTTAGAAATGTTGGCCCATATTGGTAGGATAGCATCTTGCAGTTGATGGAGATTTGTGGGATGCACATCCAGGGCACGAAGCTCCCGTTCCACCACATCCCAAAAATGCTCTATTGGGTTGAGATCTGGTGACTGTAGGGTTCATTTAAGTGACATGGTGCATTATCCTGCTGGAAGTAGCCATCAGAGGATGGGTACATGGTGGCCATAAAGGGATGGACATGGTCAGAAACAATGCTCAGGTAGGCTGTGGCATTTAAACGATGCCCAATTGGCATTAAGGGGCCTAAAGTGTGGCAAGAAAACATCCCCCACACCATTACACCACCACCAGCCTGCACAGTGGTAACAAGGCATGATGGATCCATGTTCTCATTCTGTTTACGCCAAATTCTGACTCTACCATCTGAATGTCTCAACAGAAATCGAGACTCATCAGACCAGGCAACATTTTTCCAGTCTTCAACTGTCCAATTTTGGTGAGCTTTTGCAAATTGTAGCCTCTTTTTCTTATTTGTAGTGGAGATGAGTGGTACCCGGTGGGGTCTTCTGCTGTTGTAGCCCATCCGCCTCAAGGTTGTGCATGTTAAATGCTTTTCTGAATACCTCGGTTGTAACGAGTGGTTATTTCAGTCAAAGTTGCTCTTCTCTCAGCTTGAATCAGTCGGTCCATTCTCCTCTGACCTCTAGCATCAACCAGGCATTTTCGCCCACAGGACTGCCGCATACTGGATGTTTTTCCCTTTTCACACCATTCTTTGTAAACCCTAGAAATGTTTGTGCGTGAAAATCCCAGTAACTGAGCAGATTGTGAAATACTCAGACCTGCCCGTCTGGCACCAACAACCATGCCACGCTCAAAATTGCTTGAATCACCTTTCTTTCCCATTCTGACATTCAGTTTGGAGTTCAGGAGATTGTCTCGACCAGGGCCACACCCCTAAATGCATTGAAGCAACTGCCATGTGATTGGTTGATTAGAAAATTGCATAAATGAGAAATTGATGTATTCCTAATGATCATTTAAGTGAGTGTACATCTGTCTCTTTTATAAAATTATAAGCTTCGCATTTCTGCTTTCAAATCCTCTAAAAACTTGCCGCATATACTTCATTGTAAGTGCCCTACTGTTGCATTCATTTTATTTATTTATTTACTTTAAAGGAACGAAGGTAGTTGAGGTTAAATTTATTTTGATAAACATTGTGCCACACATATTGTTGACTGAGCTTAACTTTGAACTTTCTACGTTCCTTTACCTCAGTCTGGACCATAAGAGCCCTGTGCATGCGCATATCATTAACAATCCCGAAGATGTCCACCATGCTTTCTCTTTCGATCTGGAAAATCAGTTGGTCAATGGCAATGAAGGTCCCTGTTCTTCCCACACCAGCACTGAAAAATGCACAAGGTCATAAGGTTTAATCAAACGAATGGCAGATTTAATATTTGATGTTTGCATTGTAATATAAATTCATGAATGTTTTGTTTATCCACAAGTTTCCGAGAGGCGCTCCTGTAAAAAATAAAGTGGCTGAAACTCGTGAGGCGGCGGAAGTAGCATTCCAATGGTATTTTGTGTGTTAGTTAGCGAAGAGGCTAGCTGTTTTTCGGAGAATTATTTTACTATTTAAAGTCGCAAATCTTCATGAGAGATGTCGTTACGAAGCTCATAGACAACATGTGCTGTTCGCGGTTGTATGTATAACCGGACTAAACTAATTCAGTGGCTTAAATGTGATTGTTTTGAACATAAGCTGAAAACGAAATCAGAGTGATCCTGCCAGAACCCGTCTCTGATCCTGCCAACGACTGTAGTTTCCGTCACCTCCCAAAAGACGACGAATCTTCCTGTGTACATTTGTTTAAATTCTTAATATTCTATAAACTCTATCAGCATGTGATTGGCTGTTCGCTACTGATGTTACACCTAAACTCAGGATCAAAGCCTGTGTTGACAGAATACCAAATGTGCCAGTTAATGTATTCAAGTGGCACATTCATTTATAATTTTGAATAAACTCCAAAGCACAATGACTAAGTGTGTATTTTTTATTTTAATTGTTTGTCAGCTCGCACAACTGTCTGTCACCATGCCTTGATGAGTATTGATTATTAATAATGTTATTATACTACTCCCAATCAACTACAGCGGAGGGTAAAGGTACTGTTATTTCACCCTTTTGAATTTCGTTGAGGTTGTGTTCCCACATCGTTAGCTAGTTTGGATCGCTATAACTTGAATGACCGTCAACTGTTGAATGAACGAGTGTCAAGCATGTCAAGTCGCGCTTTGTTTACTTTGAACCGGAAGTCGCGCCCACTTTTGACACAAGGCCTCATGGGGCGTAGGAAACTTGTGGATAGGAATCTCATTTACCTGCAATGCACCACAGTTGGAGAGTGGCGCGAGTACTGGTCCATGTGTTCCCTCACCAGGTGTCTGAAATCAATGAGGACTTCAGTGGTCTCTGGAACTCCATGATCCGGCCACGCTGTGAAGTGGAACTGGCGTACGTTGCGAATTTCTGCCGTTTTCACCTACAATTATCAATTATTTTATTGTAAAATGTTACAGATTTAAAAACAACAACAAAATTGACTCCTGTATGCGACTGAAAGTGGAAATGGAGGTATTCGAATTCTTCACATTTTTGATTCTGAAGTCTCTTATGGTCCAGCTGTCCAGTGATATATCCGAGGTGGTCGTCACTGAGATGTTATGATAATGATTCGTCTCGGTTGGCCAGTACTTCTCACATTTCACCTGGAGAAAAAAATGATGCGGATTGCTTGTTTGCTTTACTCTGCATATGCATTTTCAACACTTTTCAAAGTGAATTATAATATTTCAATATTCAGTTTTGAACTCACCCGTCCCTGCTCGTTGCATCTGGTCAGCATCACTATGCTGTAGACGTTCTTCTCCCAGATCATTCTCCAGAATTCATTCACTGTGACGGGCAACGGACCCTGTGCCGCTATAAACTCTTTTCTAGAATTGTAGCCCTGACCAAAAATAAATCAATAAATATGATTAGTGAAAAATGAACGCAACATATCGAGAAGTCATGTGACCTGCTGAAAATTCCCTCACTGGAATGTAGTTGGCATTGATGTAGTCATCAAAGGGGTCGCCACACATTGATAATCTCACTCTTGAAGAATCATCTGAAGAAGGAAAACATGACCCAATTAGTTTCGGTTGGTATTTATTCATTAGGAACTAAAATTATACATCGAATTTAGTATAAATTCACACTGTATCTGTATATCTGTCGTTCCCTTTCAGTCGCTCACGTATGACGTGACGATGTTAGGGGATCCCCTAACGTTGTCACGTCGACGTCACGTCTCGTTCCCTCCTTCAGGGAACGAGGGTTACATTAGTAACCTAAATGTTCTGTTATATTCCAAGGGCTCCTATTTTGAAATAATTTTTTCTCGGTTCCCGCGGTTTCTGATTGGGGTAACCTGTGTCTAGTTTAGTTAAAGGAATAGTTCACTTAAAAATTAAAATCTGTCATCGTTTACTCACCCTTAGTTATTTTAAACCTGAATTTCTTTCTTCTGCTGAACTCAAAGGAAGATATTTTGAAGAATTGACTTCCATAGTAGGAAAACTGTACTATGGAAGTCAATGGGGTCCATCAACTGTTGGTCAAAATATCTTGTTTTGTGTTTTGTGTTCCTTGCATCCAATTAGATCCATGGAATCTTTAACAGTAGCAAACATCAACTGTTCGCTTCTTTCTGAGAGTATTAGGAGTTAAATTTGAGATTTATGATACTAAACTAAAGCTACATTTGCACTGCAGTTGAATATGGTGCAAATATTTGTGAATGAAATTGCAAACTAAAACAAAACATTGAAATCTTTTCTACAATGTGATTTCTGTGTGAATAGTCCAGGGTCAATTCATGCAATTTTATGTCAACTC
Organism: Cyprinella venusta; assembly: GCA_038021265.1. Classification (NCBI taxonomy): domain Eukaryota; kingdom Metazoa; phylum Chordata; class Actinopteri; order Cypriniformes; family Leuciscidae; genus Cyprinella; species Cyprinella venusta. The sequence goes on from CM075886.1 coordinate 7,382,287, forward strand.
AAAATTTCCTATAATTCGGCACTAATGGAATTATTTGCAAAAATGGAAATATGCACAAAAAACACAGAGCCTTGCTTTCTGATGGTATTTTCATTGTGCATTCCACAAAATTGCACAATATGCAACAGTCAGTCAGTCTACTCACAAGGTAAAACATTTGTGTAACGATTCTTTGCCTTGTTTTCAATAGACAGAGCGGCGTTCTTTGACTGCGCAGTTCCAACAGATTTCAAATCCTGCAACAACACAGCACTTCTTTAGATCTAGACTTTGAAAAGTCTATTATAATTCATATATATATATATGTTTGTGTTTATATGTGTTTCCCATACGTACCTCATACTCTTCAGCAAAACCACAGTTGGAATCTGCATGTTTCCGCTTAAAATACTCTTCATAATCTTCTATTCTTATACCACTATTACTGTGTATGATAAAACAAAGAAATCATTGAGGACGAAAACCTACACAAATTTAAAGAACTGTTTTTTTTACAACTTTCAAAATTAATACAAGTATGTGGGTTAATAATAAAAAGTTACTTATATTTTATCTCTGCAAATACAAAGTAAAAATAATTCATTTACACTTTTAAGTTGTGTCAAATAAATATGACTCTATAAAATATATCAAACAAAGTTACCTAGTGTTGTGTAGAGGGATGTCAGGACATTGTTTTTTGGTTTGTCTGGAATAGAGAGTAATAGAGAAATGTTAATGAAATGAATCTGGATGACTACTGAAGCTCTGTCCAATCTTCATTTCTCTGATGAGACTGGTAACTCACCTTCTTGAATAGAAGAAGACAAGGAGAGTGATAATCAAGAGAATGCAGATTAGTCCAACAACTAAGCCAACAATCAGACCAGTGTTCGGAGGGGGTTCTTCCTCTGAAAAAATAAATAAATAAAATATGTTTCCAATAAAGAAATGCATTTCAAATGCCACTTATGTTATTGTAACTGGTTCCATATCATTACTGGGTCAGAGAGGAGTTCACTTTGTAATGTGTTTAAAAATGTTAAAGAAGAAAGCCATTATGGATTATATAAACCTTATCAGATCATTTAATGATACTGACACTTGTATATAAGATGCAAATAGTTCAACCTTAAAAAAAACCTTAAAAAACATGATCTATATTTTAAGAATGTTATACTGAATAGTCAAACCATTATTTTAATATTTGCAAAGCTTCTGCAAAGCTTCAGTCAATGCTTTGGATGATGATCAGATGTCTTCAAAGAGGAACGTTTTAAAAAAATCTACATATAAATATTTACACAAAATAAAAGTAAACGTTATAATCTTAAAAGTTACTTGAGTAAGAGTAAAAAAAGTATCCATTGAAAAAACTACTCAAGTAGTTAGTTACTTTGGATCACAGAGGCCTATGTAGATGCATATGTATGTATGTGTGTGTATATATATATATATATATATATATATATAAAACATGATATTATTTAGTTATTTTTTATTTAAATGACTATTATTATCATAATTAGATAAGCTATCTTCACAACAAAAATAGAAGAGACAAACATTATTTCTGTATATTTGTATATTATCTGTAGCCCAAAAACCATTGCCTGTCACCGTACCTGTCAAAATTTCTGCAACAAGTAATTATTATTACAATGCCCAGAAAAAAGACAGCACACGCTTAGAATAAACTACGATTTTAACAACATATTGCATTCACATTAAGTAACGAGAGAAACGTCGCCCAACGTAAAGTAAAAGTAATTTTTTTTATTCGAAATGTACTCGAGTTAAAGTAAAAGTACCCACAATTAAATCTAATCTTAAAAGTATTTTTTTTTTTAAATACTCAAGTAAATGTAACAAAGTAAATGTACTTTGTTACTACCCACCTTTGCTGGTACTTTCTGAGATGCATAAACGACTTGATAGTAATCCAGTAACAGCAGTGACACAAAATGTGTAATTGACTTCAGGTTTCAGATCAGTGATGCGATAGGAAGTGTTATTAGTATATATTATCGTTTTCCTGTTCTCTTTCCATTCAACTCTGAATTCAGATCTATATCCAGTCTGTACTTCCCATTTCAAAAGCACAGATGATGATGTTTTTTCAGTCACTGTGAGTTTTGTGATCACTTCTGGCTCTGTGTGCAGAGAGAAAAACAAATATTATGTGCTGGTGAAAGGGGGAATTAAAACAGATGTAAAAATAATATAATTATGAATATATATATATATATATATATATATATATATATATATATATATATATATATATACACTGAACAAAATTACAAATGCAACACTTTAGTTTTGCCCCCAAGATCTAAGACTATTTCTGTACATAAAAGGCCTATTTCTCTCAAATATTGTTCACAAATCTGTCTAAATCTGTGTTAGTGAGCACTTCTCCTTCACCAAGATAATCCATCCACCTCACAGGTGTGGCACATCAAGATGCTGATTAGACAGCATGATTATTGCACAGGTGTGCCTTAGGCTAGATTAGGTAGCTTTATAGTTTCCTGTGCTGTTTCCGAAATCTCCACTCAAACCCCTACTCCCTACCCGCTATATATGGGGGAGAAAGCAGAGCACTATATAGTGGGCTCTGGGCTAAATATATTTTTTAAAACAAATACATTACATTATATTGAGCTTATTTCTCAAAAATTTGAAAACTAAAAGTGATTTCTGGCCGTTTTTGCTATAATGCGCTACTCCACACATTATTATAACTTATTTTTACGATCAGCGCAATGCATGATGGTATGTAGGGCTTAGGTTAGTGACCATCGGTTGTACACTACTTTTCAAAATGCATTCTGGGATACATTGAGTGGACTATATAGGGTATAATAATCATCATTATACATTCGGACAGCACAACAATATGGCGAGCTCACTAGGCCTATATAGTCCACTATAGACCATTTCAAAAGATCTAAACAACACTGGCCCAGAAGCACTTCCTGTTTCAGTTTGTAACTGTTTTCTTTATTTCACATGTAAAGAAAACATCTTAAAGATGTTTGTTTAACTCTTTGATTCAGTTTTAAATGTTCTGTTGATTGTATTTTATCCCAGCTTTTATGTAGTGTTAAAACTGAAACAGGAAGTGCTTCTGGGCCAGTGTTGTTTACATCTTTTGAAATGGTCTATATGGTGAGTAATGGGTGATTTCTGACACCGCACAGCATTGGACTGAGTCTACATGTGCTTCATGACGCAATCCCCACACAACATCTAGATGCACCTCGAGTTCCCTTGAAAGGGAACAGGTAATCACGTATAACGTTAATTGGTATTCAATTTCATTCAAATTATACCGGTGAATAAATGCAATAATGTAGGCCTATAGTCTATTTGAGTTCCCCTCACTCCACAACAAATCCTTTCAATTTAACAGTATTAAGGACAGAAGAAGAATGGAAAAATATAAGTAATAAACAAGCCAAAACTAAATCATTTAAAGTGAAACTGAAAGTAACTGGCGTTTAACTCTCTCATTCGAATCCAAATAGCCTACATATTTGCAATGTATTTGGATGCTAAACTATTATTTATCATTATCATAGGCTTTGTACTTCATTTCACTCGCTTCCCAATATCAACAGAAAAACAATCTTTGGAAAGGATGAGCTCTCTTTCGTCTCGGTTTCCTTTCCGCCAACTTGTTGGTGGAGCGGCGCACCTCACAAAAATGAATCGAACTCAACAGGATACTGTCGCATGTTTTTTTCTTTTCTTTTGTTAATCTGTTAATTATTTAAGTCAAATATATTTTGTGTATGTGTATTTCTTTTAGATAGGCCTATACTATAGACTATGTTTTTATTAAAACAATAGGTAACACTTTGTTTGATGGTCCCTACTGTTGACTACTGTACTAGTCTATAAGTAACTTTGCAACTATATGGCAAAGTCTCATTCGACTATTAGTAAATTGTCTGCTTAATAGCTGCAAACACTTTATTGTGATGGTCCTCCAACAGACACTCTACTGACTAGGCTATAATAAACTCTTGAACGAACATAAAAAAACCATGGAATGGATTTCACATATGTGATACTGAATTTATTTTGTCATAGTTAAATAACAAGAGTTCAGTACTTGGACATGACATGTGAGTCTCAAACACCATTGTTTTCTCCTTCTTGCTTAAATCTCTTTTTTGAAAAACACCCCTGAAAAACAGGCGAATCTCCGCATAATCCGACTGTGACGCAACAGTTGGGATCAATATGACTCCAAACATTTGCATATGCCAAAAAAAAAAAAAAAAAAAAAAAAAAAAAAAAAAAAAAAACATTTGCATATGCCAGCCCATGTTCAGTGACAGGCGGAACTGCGCAGACGAGCATGGATGGAGTTAGTGTTCGGATATACACATGAACACAAAGTGTTTTTAGTTCCTTCGTCCATGTCTCTGAAGCAACAATGGCTTAATTTCATTTTCTCTGGAAATTTTCAAACATTTCACCGACGACTGCAGCTTTCTCAACTTGCCAAGAGCTGGCCTTCTGATGTGTTATTGTTGTTCAAGTTCAGACAGGTAACGTTTCTTTCATTCAAAATCGTTCAATACAGTTTATGCATCAGTAAGTCAAGCCAGTGACTAAAACATCAACTTCACATCGTTTCTTTTAGTAGGATGAAAAAAAAAATCAATATTGTGAATAAATTGTACAGAAAGCGATCAAAGAACAATCTTTCCACACAGCGCGAGTTGGACACTTGCCAAACTCGTTATGAATTTAATGGCGCATGTTACACTGCACAAGGAAGCTCTTACTGTATTTACATGATCGTGTCTGCATTGGTGAAAGCATTAGTGATGAAACTGCGTTGCAATGATATCCTCATCCTCGCGATCGACAGACTGCCCTTTGCTGCTCAAATTATGCTCATCACAGCAACATTTTAATGTGATGGAAATAAATCTAAATACTTCAAAAACATCTTACTATTCGTTAGGTTCGATAGCTGTAATAGTAAAAACGTTTAATAGCTGTAGTAAAAGTATTCGAGAGAGTGTCACATGTAATACATAACTATTTCATATGCAAGCATGTCAGCCAATCACAGCAGAGGCCTGTTACATAGCAGACACGCCACTTCAAACAGAGTGTTCAAAGCAGAGGCTGAAATCAGGCTAGGAAAAATGTCTTTTATTTCTAAAAGTATTAAAATACAATTAGAAGAACTATTAAAAGACTATAAAAGACTAATATAAAATATTCAAGTTCAAGTATTCAAGTTCATATTCATTCGTCCAATGCATTCTAATTTATTTTAATGTCACACTAATCAATCAGTCAAAAGAATTTGTTAAAGGGACCATCAAAATAAAGTGAAACCAATCTATATATATATATATATATATATATATATATATATATATATATATATATACAGAATATTAAACCATCTTGGCGAACCATTTTTATTTCTTTAAATGGGGTTTGAAAACTTGTGGGTTATGCGTAGTAAGAGCTTTTAGAATGTTACAACAAAACCTATAGAAATTAAACTACTGATTTAACAAAATGCACAGCCATAAAAATCTTCTTAACACTCCTTCCTAACCACCCCCACAATAAAATGAAGGCCAACTAAACAAAATAACATGCAATTTACTAGTGGTTCTAACAAAATAATGGTTGCTGCAGTCTGAATTATTAAGTTTGACTGATTCACTGACTCACACAAAAATACTCCAATTGTTTAATTACTGGATGAATCAGCATTTTTAAACGAATCTCTTGAATGGGCTCTATGCACGGCGATATTTATTAAGGTCTAAGGATGCTTGATTACTTCCGCCGATCATAGAGTCCAATGCAATACCGAGAATTTATATTGGATTTTATACTCTGCTACACTACTGGATTTTTTATACTCTGATATACTATTGGATTTTACATGGTTATACTAAAGAAACGTTAGTCACAAAAACAGACAAAACAGACACTCCTCCTTGTGTTTATGCTTAATGTTTAATTATATTAAATAAACATAACTATATATAAAATTACATCTAAACGCATTAAAGTTTCGTTTTAAAGACAGGAGGACAGTAAATTTTGAAAACTCTGCCATAATCCCGTTTTCCTTGGTTTTCCTTAGCTTAAATCTCCCCAACTGGAAACTGAAGAGCATCCTTGTGTCAAATGCTAAACTTATGCATGCATATAGCCCATTAATGATTCAATGACAAAAACATTTTTTAATAGTCACTTGTTGCCACCTGCTGGCGAAACAAGGTAATCACTCCAATAGTTTTTGTCAAGTAAACTTTCAACAGGTGTTTGCCCTATTTTGATCATTGGCAACAGTGTTTATATGCAAACTGTAAACTTTTATCCAAGTATTTCTGTGATAATTTAAATATTTGTAACGCAAAGCCATCGTAATATGAAACGCGTCCATAGACAGTAAAAGAAATGGACACAGCGACCCCATAGATTTCAACGGATTAGTCAATTAGAAGTACTCACTTCCTGATGACCAAGTGAACTGCACAGGCTCAAACTGAGCTTAAAAAACGGAGATGTGACGTGAGTAACCTGTCTGGCAGTTGTAAGTCTTCTAGTAGCTTTGACAAGAGGAATCTGAATCATTCCCTTCCGAATCTTGCAGAGACGGAGAGCGTGAGTAGGAGCTGTCTAAGATCAGGAGCAAGAGCAACTTTATGACTTTACGAGCTTCTCAATTGACTTTATGCCTCCACGTCCCCCCTATTGCCCGCAAGCTTCTCCTCCTGTCTATACGGTAATTTATCTACTGTGTGACAGTGTCGCATGTTATGACGTAATCGTTAGCCTATTTTTACAAAAAAAAAACTGCTTCTATTAGGCTATAACGTAAGATACAAGGTAATGTAGCCTTTTATACATTGTCGTGTTTCTTTAGAAATAAACAAAGGACAAATGAGTCTTTAAACGCCTCAGATGTAAAGTTATTCGCTGTCAAAGTGACGCCAAAATGAATGGGAGTCAATGGAATGCTAACAGCAGGAGAAGGCTTGCTAGCCAATCGCGGCCCCCAGGGTAGCTTCAGTTTCCGGCTGGTGGATTACCCCCTTGCTCCAAACAGAGCAGCACAAACCAATCATGCACATCGCAGGTGCAGAATGACGTGCTTAAAGGGTTAGTTCACCCAAAAATGAAAATTAAGTCATTATTTACTCACCCCCATGCTGTTCCAACCCCGTAAGACCTTCGTTCATCTTCGGAACACAAATAAAGATATTTTTGATTTAATCTGAGAGCTGGATCAGTCTTCCATAGACTGCTTAAGGGACTCTTGACGGCCCATAAAGTCATTAAAGAAAAGGTTTAAATATTCCATGTGCCTACAGCGGCTCAATTATATGTTTATCGAGCGACGAGAATACTTTTTGTGCGAAAAAAACACAAATAACGACTTTATTTGACTATTCCATTACTTCCTTATGGGCGCATGCGCGAGAACTGAGAGGAGAACGTTCTCTTTCGAGTACTTCTTTTTACCGGCTGCTCACCACTTAGGAGTATTACCGCCACCTACCGTATAAAATGATGATAAGGCACACTGTCGTTTTTTGTGAAGATTAAAGGCTTTTAAGTGCACCTTGTAGTGCGGAAAATATGCTAATTGAAAAGCGTATGTACAGCACGTATCTTCCTCTCCTTGTAAACAGAAAGTTTTGCACTTCCAGCTACATCAGCACATCATCTTATACAGTAGGTGGCGATAAAACTCCTAAGCGGTGAGCAGCCGCCGGTCACAAGAAGTAAGCGAAGGAGATTGTCCTCCTCTCAGTTCTCACGCATGCGCCCATAAGGAAGTAATGGGATAGCCGAATAAAGTCGTTATTTATGTTTTTTTTTTTCGCACAAAAAGTATTCTCGTCGCTTGATAAACTTATAATTGAGCCGCTGTAGGCACATGGAATATTTAAACCTTTTCTTTAATGACTTTATGGGCCGTCAAGAGTAGGGCTGTCAAAATTGCTCAAAAATTACGTTCGAATATTCCCTCGAAAAAACAGGCGAATATTCGAACTATTCGAATATCTGGTTGCGCATTTTTTCAATGACGCGCATTACGTCAATAACAGGACGAATTAATACAAAGAGACATAACTACTTGTATAGGTAGGCTACTTTATTTACTTTTAAACATATTTAACAACGTATTACCTACACAAAAAAGTAAAACAAAGTAATGGCCAAGACTGCAAACCTCACTCTCACACGCAATAGGCCTATCTAATTAGTTAGCCTACAGGCTGTTTCTGTTTAAAGTTAAATAAAATGAGGCACACAATTCCGAGAAATCTGACAACGCCTTTACCCTGAGGTTCATAAAAAATAAAGAACTATTAGAAACGAAAAAGGCTACTTACATTCTTGGTGCTTGAATAAAAAAAGGAAGAAAAAAAAAAACGGACGTCAATTTATTCCACTGTCTTTTTAGCGCGCACTGTCACCGTCGGGTCTACAGGTTATTTGCCAAAAACACAAGACAGTCCACATTTGAAGGGGCCAGTGCTGATTTCTTATTATTTACTAAGCAGCGGAGGAAAAAACGCGTTCAGAGCGCACTGAGGATCCGGGGACGGAAAGATATTTCTTTGCCATCTGGGCGATGTGAGGGTATCTCCCAGAGCCCAAAGTTTTCCACCGCATGAGAGGATTTTGTTGAGGAGGTACTGGAGACTCTTGTTCATACATCAACATCTCTTTTTGAAGCACCAAATTGATGTCCTGGTCTGGGCTGTCCGCGCAATGCGTGTCTCCGAAGAGACACTCCAAAGCAGATAACGCAGTTTTCTAAGCGGGCTGCCGATCACGCGTCTGTCCGGCAGCGGCCTCACTCATTTTGGGGGGGTTAAAATCACTTTCTCTGCTGCGATCGAGTTGGGCTCTGCACTTTCTGCAGTGAGTGACGCTGTGCCAGTGCGACACCCGTCTCTGAACTCTAATCAGGCAGCGTGCACGGCCACTCGCAAAACAGACAGCCGCGCCTGCTTCCGCGGGCGTTTTTTTTTTTTAAATTCGAATATTAATTTTTCACCTTCGAATTTCTGTTTTTTAAAACTATTCGAATATATATTCGAATTTAGAATATTCGTTGACAGCCCTAGTCAAGAGCCAGTCCCTTGGGCAGTCTATGGAAGACTGATCCAGCTCTCAGATTAAATCAAAAATATCTTTATTTGTGTTCCGAAGATGAACGAAGGTCTTACGGGGTTGGAAAAGCATGGGGGTGAGTAAACAATGACTTAATTTTCTTTTTTGGGTGAACTAACCCTTTAAGCCGCCTTTCTATTGCAAAAGTCATTCGCATTCGATTGTTGCTTTCGCTTCCTAGCGGCAGTTGCACACAACTTTGAAATTGGCAGTGAAGCAACTGTGACTGTACCTCGGCTTATTCAGCATGCTAAAATAATTTTAATGAATAATGCATGTATGTGAATATATCCACACAAAACAAATGACCATAGGGTACATCTAAAATAAGAACATAGTAGATTTTATAGAGCTAATCAACATAAATAGGCTATTGATTTAATCATTATAAAATAATTATTTCTGCCATGTATCATTTTACCGTGCTGAGAGTCGTAACAGAATGCGACACGCTGTTTTAATGCTGAACGGAGAATGATTGACAGCCACATGGGAGGAAGGACAAGTTTCTGTGAACTGATTTAATTATGTAAATATTCTCTGTCCCTCACATTAAGCTGAATGGCTTTAGTTGACTTTGACTATAGTCAGGGTGTCCGCGGGGTTTTAAAAAGTATTAAAAACTGATAAATCAAAATGGTCAAATTTAAGGCCATTAAAAGTGTTAAATGTAGTCTGAGAGGTATTATTTTTTAAAAATTAGGTATTATTTTTTTCAGACTATCAGGTGTCCTATTCTGTGTTTGCGTTAGTCCATTTAAATATGGGCTTTAGCTTATCTGGGCACAATCAAAGATCTTTCGATCTATGTTTGATGCTGACGCCATATTCAGTGGTCGATCGACATCATCTGTGAACAAGTGATCACCCGGATTTAGACCTACCTATATTGTATTTACATAAAGCGTTCACAGGCAAATTTGCTTTATGTTTAGGTCTATATTGCTTTTATTTCCCCGGTGTCGAAATCAGGCAAACATAAATGTCAGGCAACACGATTCCTGGCTGCATGTCAATATCCATGGATCACTGGATCTTTAGTAAGTTGTAAGGAACACTATATTGAATCCAACATTTAGTTTAAATTGATAAAATTATTCGTTTTAGTCGCATTTTCGCAATTTCCCCTATTAAATCCTGTCACGCAGCAGATCTTTTGCCATTTTTACATGTTATAAATGTCAAAATCTGTGTAAATAATAGAAAGGTTGCTGCTGATTAACACTTAATTCAGTGTCGTGATGGTTTTAAAAAAAATTCTGAAGGTAGTAAAAAAGGTATTAAAAAGTAGTAAATTTAACTTAAGGAATACTGTATATACCCTGTATAGTGCACGCTTAACTGGTGCTTGTCTATTCTTTTGGTCTATGTATGACTATGTATGTTGCAATAATCACGGTTGGTAGATCATTCATCGCACTTGGCTTTATTCACAGCTGCACTACTTCCTGAACTTCAGCCAGCTCCTTGTTTCCTGTCTGCCATTATTGGACAAACTGATTCATCCAGGTGTGTCTAACCTCAGTAGTTACAACAACAATAATCAGGCACACCTGAATTTGTCCAATAATGGCAGACAGGAAACAAGGAGATGGCTGAAGCTGCATAAAGCCAATTAGACAATATTTAATTATCCTGACAGGACTACAGGAAGGTTCTGTTGTTTGTAATTAAACAATATAAAATACAGCTATTAGTTTCCACAGTTTGCCATGAACATTACTCACGTGTAGAAGAGGTAGGTGTTGGTGAGTCAGGTGAAGAAACTGTTGTATTGACAGGGGATGCTGATATGGATGAATAAAGAAATAAAAACATTTATGAAATAGTACAAGCTAACAATGACATATGTTCATACAATTAAGTTTTGTATTACAATCGATGTATTAACACCAATCAATGTAAATGTTTTAACTGGTAGGCACTGATGTTTGATACTAAGGAAGTGACATGAAATAAGTACAGTTGGTAGGCTATTACAGTTTTCTTTATATTTATTGACATGTCTACAAAGACATGTTAGTTTATAAAATACAGCTATTAGTTTACACATTTGTCCATGAACAGTACTCACTTGTGGAAGTTTGTGTGTCAGTTGAAGAAATGGTTGTCGTGACAGTGGATGCTGTGATATATGGACATTTAGAGCAAAAAAAAAAATATTTATGAAATATTACTTAGAAGCTATCCATGGCATATGTTCATACAATTAATTTTATGTATTACAATCAAAGTATCATTGTTAGAAGAATAACTTATATTCCATTATAAACATTTTAACTGTTAGTGGATCCACACTCTTCACTGGCTCTGCTCATTTGCCCGGTTTGCCTCATCTTTCCTGAGACACCAGCTCTGCCTCTGACAATGCCACATCCCTCCAGCCATTTGGCTCTACTTGCTACTCCGCCCCTTTGGCTTCTCCTTTGTCCTCCCTCCAACTGCCTCCAGCTCTGTCTTCCGAGCCCTCATCTCCACCTGAGTCCTCTGACCCTTCGGTTCCGCCTTGGACCCCAGTGCCTGCGGTGCCAATTTGGTTCTTCATCCCTCCATCTACCCCTTGGTATCCAGCACACCTTACTCCACTTTGGTCTTCAGTTCCCACGGCTCCGCCCTGGTCAAAACAGGGGAGGGAACCGCCGTGGACCTTCAACCCTCCAGAATCATCAGCAGAAGTGGATTCACTGGTGTCGCAAGGAGTCTTCACCATCTACTTATCTGTGGTTCCTTCGTCCACAAGCCACTCCTTGGTTTCTCTCTCCACTGGTCCCTGCATGGACTTTTTCGGCTGGATATCTTGGCCCACTTGCCCACCCCAGTATGGATTATACCTCCCCCTCCCTCAGGGGTGTGTGGGGAGGGGGAAGGGGGTTATGTCACGTCTAAGCTCAGTTAGTTTGTTCTCTTGGTTACCGAATGTGTTCAACTGTGTCTTGTTTAGTTTCTCATTATCATGTGTGTATTTTAAGTCATGTGTTTGGTTCAGTTCATTGTCCTGTGTAGTTATTGTAATAATTTGTATTATTTAGCACATTAACACTAAAATGAGTTTATTAATCTAATTTTCATATTAACATGCTTACTCAATTGTCCATAATTAGAAAAATTACTCCCTATAAAAAGCTGATGTTTGAGACTCGGTTCTATTCCGGTTGGAATATTGGACTCGCCGTTTCCTACTTGTTCCAGAGCCCTTCCTCTTCCATTAAGTCCTTTGTCTCCACTTGTTCCGCCCGGCTCCCTGGTTCCTTCTATTCCGCTGATACTGCCTGGCTCCTTCGTCTACACCGGTACTACTCGGCTCTGTGGCTCGTTCGTCTTCGCTTGTTCTACCCAGCCATCTGGCTCCACCCCCTCTGATGCCTCAATTCAGTTTTCTGGCTCCGCCTCCTCTTCTGGCTTCATTGGCTTCTTTTGCTCAACCCCCTCAATGCAGAGGGCAACGCTGTGGACCTTCAGCCATCCAGTATTGTCAGGAGAAGTGGATTCACTCGTCTCACAAAGGCCTCCTCCTCCTACTGCTTTGTGGTTCCTTCTTCCACCAGCCACACCTTTTTGTTCTCTCCACCAGTCCCTCCATGGACTCTGGGTGTCTTGGCCATCCTTCCCACCTGGATGAATTATACCTTCTGTTCCAACCACCTCAGGGGTGGGGGAGATAATGTTACATCTGAGCTCAGTTAGTTTGTTCCTTTGGTCAATTATTTTGTTTACCTGTGTCTTTTTTAGATTCTGATTATCCTGTGTCATTCTGAGGGCTTTTTAAGTCTTGAGAATTGTTCACTTCCTAGTCTAGTTTCATTATTGTTATGATTATTAACATTTACTACATTAACACTAAAATTAATGAACTACTGAAATCATTTTCCTATTAACTTGTTTACTCAGTTGTCCATAAATAAAAATACTCACGTGATGAAGTTGATGGATTTGAGTTAGTTGAAGTACTGCTTGTAGTGGTAGGGTGTGCTAAAATATTTAGATGTACGAATAGAAACATTTTGCATCTATATGAATTACATCTTGAAGGAGAAACTGTTAGACACAGTTATCATAACACAACTTCATTGGTAATAATAAATATAAAATACAGCTATTAGAACACAGTTGTCCATTAACAGTACTCACTTGTAGAAGTTGTTTCAGTGGATGTTTGAGTGTCAGTTGAAGGAAAGCTTGTAGTGACAGTGAATGCTGTGATGTATGGACATATAGAGAAAAAAATATTTACAAAATATTACTTAGAAGCTAACAAGCATATATGTTCATACAATTCTTTTTTGTATTACAATCAAAGTATCATTGTTAGAAGAATAACTTGTATAACATTTTAAAGATTTTAACTGGTAGTGGATCCACACCCTTCACTGGCTTCGCTTATTTGCCTGGTTTGCCTCATCTTTCCTGAGACACCAGCTCTGCCTCTGACAATGCCTCATCCCTCCAGCCATTTGTCTCTACTGGCTACTCCATCCCTTTGGCTTCTCTTTTGTCCTCACTCTAACTGCCTCCAGCTTTATCTTAGGAGCCCTCATCTCCACCTTAGTCCTCTGACCCTTTAGTTCGGCCTCGGACCCCAGTGCCTGCCATGCCAATTTGGTTCTTCATCCCTCCATTTGACCCTTGGTATCCAGCACACCTTACTCCACTTTGGTCTTCAGTTCCCACGGCTCCGCCCTGGTCAAAACTGGGGAGGGCACCGCCGAGGACCTTCAGCCCTCCAGAATCATCAGCAGAAGTTGATTCAATGGTGTCACAAGAAGCCTTTTCCATCTACTTATCTGTGGTTCCTTCGTCCACAAGCCACTCTGTGGTTTCTCTCTCCACTGGTCCCTGCATGGAATCTTTCGCCTGGGTGTCTTGGCCCACCTGCCCACCCCAGTATGGATTATACCTCCCCCTCCCTCAGGGGTGTGGGGGGATTACATATAGTTATTGTAATAATTTGTATTATTTAGCACATTAACACTAAAATTAGTTCACTACTAATCTAATTTTCATATTAACATGCTTCCTCAATTGTCGATAATTAGAAAAATTACTCCCTATAAAAAGCTGATTTTTGAGACTCAGTTCTATTCCAGATGGAATATTGGATTCGCCGTTTTCTACTTGTTCCAGAGCCCTTCCTCCTCCATTAACTCCTTTTTCCTTCCTTGTTCCGCCCGGCTCCCTGGTTCCTTTATTTCTGCTGGTCCTGCCTAGCTCCTTCGTCTCCACCGGTACTACACGGCTCTGTGGCTCATTCGTCTTCGCTTGTTCTACCCAGCTCTCTGGCTCCACCACCTCTGCAGCCACAATTCAGTTTTCTGGCTCCGCCTCCTCTTCTGGCTTCATTGGCTTCTCTTGCTCAACCCCCTCCTCTAGCTCCGGCTGACTCCATCCCTCCGTCAACTCCTTTGTCCTCACTCTTTCTGGCTCTGTCTTCTAAGCCTTCATCGCAACCTCACTCCTCTGACCCTCTGGTTCCACTTTAGACCCCTGGCCTTGGTGTCGATTTGGTCTTTTATCCCTCCATCTGCACCTTGGTATCAAGCCCTCCTAACTCCACTTTGGTCTTCAGTTCCCATGGCTCCGCCCTGGTGAAAAATGCAGAGGGCAACGCTGTGGACCTTCAGCCATCCAGCATTGTCAGGAAAAGTGGATTCACTGGTCTCACAGAGGCCTCCTCCCCTCCATGGTTCCTTCGTCCACCAGCCACACATTTTTTTCTCTTCACCGGTCCCTCCATGGACTCTGGGTGTCTTGGCCCTCCTTACCAACTGGATGAATGGGCTATATGCACGCATAAGTTCCGCATTTGACGCAAGGATGCTCGTCCATTTCCGGTTGTATAGATTAAAGCGGAGGAAAACTGAGGAAAACTGGATTATGGCAGAGTCTTCAAAATTTACTGTCCTCTCGTCTTTGAAACGAAACGTACATATGTTTAGATGTAATGTTATATATAGTTATGTTTATTTAATGTAATTTTAAAAAGAAGCATAAACACAACGAGGGGTGTCTGTTTTGTCTGTTTTTGGGACTAACGTTTCTTTATTATGACCATGGAGTATAAAATTCGATATAAATTCTCGGTATTGCATTGGACTCTACGATCGGTGGAAGTTATCGAGCATCCTTAAACCTTCAGCGGAAATACCGCCGTGCATAGAGCCCATTATACCTTCCGTTCCAACCACCTCAGGGGTGGGGGAGATACGTAATGTTACATCTAAGCTCAGTTAGTTTGTTCCCTTGGTTAATCATTGTGTTCACCTGTGTCTTGTTTAGATTCTGATTATCCTGTGTCATTCTGGGTCCTTTTTAAGTCTTGTGAATTGTTCACTTCCTAGTCTAGTTTCATCATTGTTATGATTATTAACATTTTCCACATTAACACTAAAATTAATGAACTACTGAAATCATTTTCCTATTAAATTGTTTACTCAGTTGTCCATAAATAAAAATACTCACATGATGAAGTTGATGGATTTGAGTCAGTTGAACTATGGCTTGTTGTGGCAGGTTGTGCTAAAATATTTAGATGTATGAATAGAAACATTATGCAATTAATATTCGTTGACATACATAAAATGACATCACTGCATAAAATTAAATTCTGTTTTGCAAAAACTTTTAATAAAATATATGACAGCATCTGTAAACTGTGTTAACACAGTTTTTTCAACTGAAATGTCATACTTGTCTATCTATATGAATTACATCTCGTACGAGAAACTGTTAGACACAATTATCATAATATAACTTCATTGGTAATAATAAATATAAAATACAGCTAAAGGTTTATCCAGTTGTCCATGAACAGTACTCACTTGTAGAAGTTGTTTCAGTGGATGTTTGAGTGTTAGTTGAAGGAAAGCTTGTAGTGGCAGTGGATGCTGTGATATATGGACATATAGAGAAAAAAAATATTCACAATATATTACTTAGAAGCTAACAACGGCATATGTTCATACAATTAATTTTTTTGTATTACAATCAAAGTATCATTGATAGAAGAATAACTTATATAACATTATAAAGATTTTAACTGGTGGTAGATCCACATCCTTCACGGGTGTCGGGTGTGGATCCACGACCAGATGGAGGTGGATCCACCTCTATTAACTCCTTTGTCTCCACTTGTTCCGCTTCATTTCTGCTGGTACTGCCTGCCTCCTTTGTCTCCACCGGTACTACACGGCTCTGTGGCTCGTTCGTCTTCGCTTGTTCTATCCAGCTCTCTGGCTCCACCCCCTCTGCACCCTCAATTCAGTTTTCTGGCTCCGCCTCCTCTTCTGGCTTCAGTGGCTTCTCTGGCTCAACCCCCTCCTCTAGCTCCGGCTGACTCCATCCCTCCGTCAACTCCTTTGTCCTCACTCTTTCTGGCTCTGTCTTCTGAGACTTCATCGCCACCTCACTCCTCTGACCCTCTGGTTCCACTTTAGACCCCTGGCCTTGGTGTCGATTTGTTCTTTTATCCCTTCATCTGCACCTTGGTATCAAGCCCCCTAACTCCACTTTGGTCTTCAGTTCCCATGGCTCCGCCCTGGTGAAAAATGCAGAGGGCAACACTGTGGACCTTCAGCCATCCAGCATTGTCAGGAGAAGCGAATTCACTGGTCTCAGAGAGGCCTCCTCCTACTGCTCCGTGGTTCCTTTGTCCACCAGCCACACCTTTTTTTCTCTCCACCGGTCCCTCCATGGACTCTGGGTGTCTTGGCCCTCTTTCCCACCTGGATGAATTATACCTTCCTTTCCAACCACCTCAGGGGTGGGGGAGATAATGTTACATCTGAGCTCAGTTGTTTTGTACCTTTAGTTAATTATTGTGTTCACCTGTGTCTTGTTTAGATTCTGATTATCCTGTGTCATTCTGGGTGCTTTTTAAGTCTTGTGAATTGTTCACTTACTAGTCTAGTTTCATTACTGTTATGATTATTAACATTTACCACATTAACACTAAAATTAATGAACGACTGAAATCATTTTCCTATTAACTTGTTTACTCAGTTGTACATAAATAAAAATACTCACGTGATGAAGTTGATGGATTTGAGTCAGTTGAAGTATGGCTTGTTGTGGTAGGGGGTGCTAAAATATTTAGATGTATGAATAGAAATATTTTGCAAGTAATATTCGTTGACAGACTTAAAATGACATCACTGTATAAAATTAAACTTTGTTTTGCAAAAACTTTTAATAAAAGATATGACAGCATCTGTAAACTGTGTTAACAGTTTTTTCAACTGAAATGTCATAATTGTCTATCTATATGAATTATATCTTGTAGGAGAAACTGTTAGACACAATTATCATAATGCAACTTCATTGGGTAATAAAAAAATTATAAAATACAGATATTAGTTTACACAATTGTCCATTAACAGTACTTACTTGTAGAAGGATTAGGTGTTTGTGTCTCAGTTGAAGAAATGGTTGTAGTGACAGTGGATGCTGTAATATATGGACATATAGAGAAAAAAAATAATTACGAAATAATACTTAGAAGCTAACAATGGCACATGTTGATACTATTAATTTCATGTATTACAATTAGGGTTGGGTACCGAAACTCGGTGCCAGTAGGGAACCGGTTCTGACGTAAATGATAGTAACCAGACCGAATAAGAACGAAAATTTCGATGCCTGATTTCAGTGCCTGAGTCTGTGGCATGAGGCGCACACACGCAGTCTCTCGGTCTCTCCCTCTCCTAGGTGCGTGCACTATCTGTCTATTATTTATTACTATAAATAATAATACGGGTATTATTTTTTGACAAAGTGTGTGCGGTTTCATTTTCTTAAGTACCGTTTCAAGAACCGTTTAGGCACCAAAACCTTTTAAAAAATACCAAGTAGGTACCGGTATAGGATAAAACCCAACCCTAATTACAATCAAAGTATCATTGTTAGACGAATAGCTTATGTTACATTATAAACATTTTAACTGGTAGTGGATCCACACCCTTCACTGGCTCTGCTCATTTGCCCGGTTTGCCTCATTTTTCCTGAAAAGGCTGCCTCTGTCAATGCCTCATCCCTCCAGCCATTTGGCTCTACTTGCTACTCTGTCCCTTTGGCTTCTCCTATGTCCTCACTGCAACTGCCTCCAGCTCTGTCTGCCGAGACCTCATCTCCACCTCAGTCCTCTGACCCTTTAGTTCGGCCTCGGACCCCAGTGCTTGCGGTGCCAATTTGGTTCTTCATCCCTCCATTTGCCCCTTGGTATCCAGCACACCTTACTCCACTTTGGTCTTCAGTTCCCACGGCTCCGCCCTGGTCAAAACTGAGGAGTGCACCGCCGTGGACCTTCAGCTCTCCAGAATCATCAGCAGAAGTGGATTCAATGGTGTCGCAAGAAGCCTTTCCCATCTACTTATTTGTGGTTCCTTCGTTCACAAGTCACTTCATGGTTTCTCTCTCCACTGGTCCCTGCATGGACATTTCGCCTGGGTATCTTGGCCCACCTGCCCACCCCAGTATGGATTATACCTTTCCCTCCCTCAGGGGTGTGGGGGGAGGGGAAAAGGGGTTTATGCCACGTCTTAGCTCAGTTAGTTTGTTCTCTTGGTTACTGAATGTGTTCAACTGTGTCTTGTTCAGTTTCTCATTATCCTGTGTGTATTATAAGTCATGTGTTTGGTTCAGTTCATTTTCCTGTGTAGTTATTGTAATAATTTGTATTATTTAGCACATTAACACTAAAATGAGTTAACTACTAATCTAATTTTCATATTAACATGCTTCCTCAATTGTCGATAATTAGAAAATTTACTCCCTATAAAAAGCTGATGTTTGAGACTAAGTTCTATTCCAGTTGGAATATTGGACTCGCCGTTTCCTACTTGTTCTCAAGCCCTTCCTCCTCCATTAATTCCTTTGTCCTTACTTGTTCCGCCCAGCTCCCTGGTTCCTTCATTTCTGCTGGTACTGCCTAGCTCTTTCGTCTCCACCAGTACTACACGGCTCTGTGGCTCGTTCGTCTTCGCTTGTTCTACCCAGCTCTCTGGTTCCACCCCCTCTGCAGCCTCAATTCTGTTTTCTGGCTCCGCCTCCTCTTCTGGCTTCATTGGCTTCTCTGGCTCAACCCCCTCCTTTAGCTTTGGCTGGGTCCGGCTGGCTCCATCCCTCCGACAACTCCTTTGTCCTCACTCTTACTGGCTCTGTCTTCTGAGCCTTCATCACCACCTCACTCCTCTTACCGTCTGGTTCCTTTTAGGCCCCTGTGCTTGGTATTGATTTGGTCTTTTATCCCTCCATCTGCACCTTGGTATCAAGCCCCCTAACTCCACTTTGGTCTTCAGTTCCCATGGCTCCGCCCTGGTGTAAAATGCAGAGGGCAACACTGTGGACCTTCAGCCATACAGCATTGTCAGGAGAAGTGGATTCACTGGTCTCACAAGCCCCTTTTCCTCCAAAGCATTTTGAGAGCCGGTTCGGTGCTGGTGCACGCCTACGAACAAGTTCTTTGTGTTCCGACAGCCAAAGAACCGGTTCTCGGCCGGGAAAACTGGTTCCAAAGTGGCACCAACTCTTTACTGGACTAGAACCGTTCTTTTACCACGTCATGCTTACGTCGGGGGCTGGGCATTCTAAACATCTTTTCTGACCATAATAAAGGATCACAAAGCCAGGACAAAGTCCGCCTTTGTAATTGTTATGCTTGAAGTTGGCGCAAGCATTTCTAAGCGTTTTTTTTAACATTATAAGCAAAGAAGAAACTGTCACAATATAGAACAAATAAATGGAAAGAAAAAAAGACACAAGACAGGGGTAAAAAACTTATCAGAAAAGATTACATATCAAATGAAAAGATTAAAAGGCTTACATATTTCACTTGTTTTTAAAGCCTTCTTGGTACACGAGTTAGAGATAATCCCAAAGTAATGTTGTACTTGCAAGCGTTTCTAGCTAAGACGTATGGCGACGTACACAGTGACGTAACGACGTCATTCCCTGTGCGCTTTAGTCAGTGGAAATACAAACAGGTTCTGAACGGGTTCACAAGTTGAACCAATCCGAACCAAATTTGAAGCAGCACCAGTTCCGAACCAGTTCTTTTTTGGTGGAAAAGGGGTAACAGAGGCCTCCTCCTCCTACAGCTCCGTGGTTACTTCATCCACCAGCCACACCTTTTTTTTCTCTCCACCGGTCCCTTCATGGACTCTGGGTGTCTTAACCCTTCTTCCCACCTGAATGGATTATACCTTCCGTTCCAACCACCTCAGGGGTGGGGAAGATGATGTTACATCTAAGCTCAGTTAGTTTGTTCCTTTGGTTATTCATTGTGTTCACCTGTGTCTTGTTTAGATTCTGATTAATCCTGTGTCATTCTGGGTGCTTTTTAAGTCTTGTGAATTGTTCACTTCCTACTCTAGTTTTGTTATTGTTATGATTATTAACATTTACCACATTAACTCTAAAATGAATGAACTACTGAAATAATTTTTTCTATTAACGTGTTTACTCAACTATCCATAAATAAAAATACTCACATGATATAGTTGGTGGTGTTGAGTAAGTTGAAGTACTGCTTGTAGTGGCAGGGGGTGCTAAAATATTTAGATGTACGAATAGAAACATTATGCAAGTAATATTCGTTGACATACTTAAAATGACATCACTGCATAAAATTAAATTATGTTTTGCAAAAACTTTTAATAAAAGATAATATGACAGGATCTGTAAACTGTGTTAACACAGTTTTTTCATCTGAAAAGTCATAATTGTCTATCTATATGAATTACATCTCGTAGGAGAAACTTTTAGACACAATTATCTTAATGCAACTTCATTGGTAATAAAAAATATAAAATACAGCTAATAGTTTACACAGTTGTCCATGACAAGTACTCACTTGTAGAAGTAGTTGGTGTTTGTGTGTCAGTTGAAGAAATGGTTGTAGTGACGGTGGATGCTGTGATATATGGACATATAGAGAAAAATATATGTACGAAATATTACTTAGAAGCTAACAATGACATATGTTCATACAATTAATTTCATGTATTACAATCAAAGTATCATTTTTAGAAGAATAACTTTTATTCCATTATAAACATTTTAACTGGTAGTGGATCCACACCCTTCACTGGCTCTGCTCATTTGCCCGGTTTGCCTCATCTTTCCTGAGACACCAGCTCTGCCTCTGGCAATGCCTCATCCCTCCAGCCATTTGGCTCTACTTGCTACTCCGCCCCTTTGGCTTCTCCTTTGTCCTCCCTCCAACTCCCTCCAGCATTGTCTTCCGAGCCCTCATCTCCACCTCAGTCCTCTGACCCTTCGGTTCCGCCTTGGACCCCAGTGCCTGCGGTGCCAATTTGGTTCTTCATCTCTCCATTTGACCCTTGGTATCCAGCACACCTTACTCCACTTTGGTCTTCAGTTTCCCACGGCTCCGCCCTGGTCAAAACTGAGGAGTGCACCGCCGTGGACCTTCAACCCTCCAGAATCATCAGCAGAAGTTGATTCACTGGTGTCGCAAGAAGCCTTCCCCTTCTACTTCTCTGTGGTTCCTTCGTCCACAAGCCACTCCATGGTTTCTCTCTCCACTGGTCCCTGCATGGACTTTTTTGCCTAGGTATCTTGGCCCCCATGCCCACCCCAGTATGGATTATACCTCCCCCTCCCTCAGGGGTGTGGGAGGAGGGGGAAGAGGGTTATGTTACGTCTAAGATCAGTTAATTTGTTCACTTGGTTACCGAATGTGTTCAACTGTGTGTTGTTTAGTTTCTCATTATCATGTGCGTATTTGAAGTCATGTGTTTGGTTCAGTTCATTGTCCTGTGTAGTTATTGTAATAATTTGTATTATTTAGCACATTAACACTAAAATGAGTTAACTACTAATCTAATTTTCATATTAACATGCTTACTCAATTGTCCATAATTAGAAAAATTACTCCCTATAAAAAGCTGATGTTCGAGACTCAGTTCTATTCCAGTTGGAAAATTGGACTCGCCATTTCCTACTTGTTCTCAATCCCTTCCTCCTCCATTAATTCCTTTGTCCTTACTTGTTCCGCCCGGCTCCCTGGTTCCTTCATTTCTGCTGGTCCTGCCTAGCTCCTTCGTCTCCACCGGTACTACACGGCTCTGTGGCTCGTTCGTCTTCGCTTGTTCTACCCAGCTGTCTGGTTCCACCCCCCTCTGCAGCCTCAATTCAGTTTTCTGGCTCCGCCTCCTCTTCTGGCTTCATTGGCTTCTCTGGCTCAACCCCCTCGTCTAGCTTTGGCTGGGTCCGGCTGGCTCCATCCCTCCGACAACTCCTTTGTCCTCACTCTTACTGGCTCTGTCTTCTGAGCCTTCATCGCCACCTCACTCCTCTTACCGTCTGGTTCCCTTTAGACCCCTGTGCTTGGTATTGATTTGGTGTTTTATCCCTCCATCTGCACCTTGGTATCAAGCCCCCTAACTCCACTTTGGTCTTCAGTTCCCATGGCTCCGCCCTTGTGTAAAATGCAGAGAGCAACACTGTGGACCTTCAGCCATTCAGCATTGTCAGGAGAAGTGGATTCACTGGTCTCACAAGCCCCTTTTCCACCAAAGTATCTTGAAAGCCGGTTCAGAGCTGGTGCCTGCCCGCGAACCAGTTCTTGTGTTTTGACAGCCAAAGAACCGGTTCTCGGCCGGGAAAACTGGTTCCCAAGTGGCACCAACTCTTTGCTTGACTAGAACCGTTCTTTTACCACGTCATGCTTACGTCGGGGGCTGGGGCGAGTTTAGATGCGTTCTAAACATCTTTTCTGACCATAATAAAGGATCGAAAAGCCAGGACAAAGTCCGCCTTTGTAATTGTTATGCATGAAGTTGGCGCAAGCGTTTCTAAGTGTTTTTTTTAAAACATTATAAGCAAAGAAGAAACAATATAGAACAAATAAATGGAAAGAATAAAAAAAACACGAGAGGGGTACAAAACTTATCAGAAAAGATTACATATCAAATGAAAAGATAAAAAGACTTGCATATTTCACTTGTTTTTAAAGCCTTCTTGGTACACGAGTTAGAGATAATCCCAAAGTAATGTTGTACTTGCAAGCGTTTCTAGCTAAGACGTATGGCGACGTACACAGTGACGTAACGACGTCGTTCCCTGTGCACTTTAGTCAGTGGAAATACAAACAGGTTCTGAACGGGTTCGCAAGTTGAACCAATCCGAACCAAATTTGAAGCAGCACCAGGTCCGAACCAGTTGTTTTTGGTGGAAAAGGGGTAACAGAGGCCTCCTCCTCTGTGGTTCCTTCGTCCACCAGCCACACCTTTTTTTCTCTCCACCGGTCCCTCCATGGACTCTGGGTGTCTTGACCCTTCTTCCCACCTGAATGGATTATACCTTCCGTTCCAACCACCTCAGGGGTGGGGAAGATGATGTTACATCTAAGCTCAGTTAGTTTGTTTCCTTGGTCAATCATTGTGTTCACCTGTGTCTTGTTTAGATTCTGATTATCCTGTCATTCTGGGTGCTTTTTAAGTCTTGTGAATTGTTCACTTCCTAGTCTAGTTTTGTTACTGTTATGATTATTAATATTTACCACATTAACACTAAAATGAATGAACTACTGAAATCATTTTTTCTATTAACGTGTTTACTCAACTATCCATAAATAAAAATACTCACATGATATAGTTGGTGGTGTTGAGTTAGTTGAAGTACTGCTTGTAGTGGCAGGGGGTGCTAAAATATTTAGATGTACGAATAGAAACATTATGCAAGTGATGTTCGTTGACATACTTAAAATGACATCACTGCATGAAATTAAATTCTGTTTTGCAAAAACCTTTAATAAAAGATAATTTGACAGCATCTCTAAACTGTGTTAACACAGTTTTTTCAACTGAAGTGTCATAATTGTCTATCTATATGAATTACATCTCATAAGAGAAACTGTTAGACACAATTATCATAATGCAACTTCATTGTTAGTAAAAAAAATATAAAATACAGCTAATAGTTTACACAGTTGTCCATGAACAGTACTCACTTGTAGAAGAAGTAGGTGTTTGTGTGTCAGTTGAAGAAATGGTTGTAGTGGCAGTGGATGCTGTGATATATGGACATAGAGAAAAAAATATGTACGAAATATTACTTAGAAGCTAACAATGACATATGTTCATACAATTAATTTTATGTATTACAATCAAAGTATCATTTTTAGAATAATATTCCATTATAAACATTTTAACTGGTAGTGGATCCACACCCTTCACTGGCTCTGCTCATTTGCCCGGGTTGCCTCATCTTTCCTGAGACACCAGCTCTGCCTCTGACAATGCCTCATCCCTCCAGCAATTTGGCTCTAGTGGCTACTCCATCCCTCAGGCTTCTCTTTCGTCCTCACTCCAACTGCCTCCAGCTCTGTCTTCCGAACCCTCATCTGGTTCCAGTTAATTTTTTCACTTGGTTACCGAATGTGTTCAACTGTGTCTTGTTTAGTTTCTCATTATCATGTGCATATTTGAAGTCATGTGTTTGGTTCAGTTCATTGTCTTGTGTAGTTATTGTAATAATTTGTATTATTTAGCACATTAAGACTAAAATGAGTTAACTACTAATCTAATTTTCATATTAACATGCTTACTCAATTGTCCATAATTAGAAAAATTACTCCCTATAAAAAGCTGATGTTCGAGACTCAGTTCTATTCCAGTTGGAATATTGGACTCGCCGTTTCCTACTTGTTCTCAAGCCCTTCCTCCTCCATTAATTCCTTTGTCCTTACTTGTTCCGCCCGGCTCCCTGGTTCCTTCATTTCTGCTGGTCCTGCCTAGCTCTTTCGTCTCCACCGGTACTACACGGCTCTGTGGCTCGTTCGTCTTCGCTTGTTCTACCCAGCTCTCTGGTTCCACCCCCTCTGCAGCCTCAATTCAGTTTTCTGGCTCCGCCTCCTCTTCTGGCTTCATTGGTTTCTCTGGTTCAACCCCCTCCTCTAGCTTCGGCTGGGTCCGGCTGGCTCCATCCCTCCGACAACTCCTTTGTCCTCACTCTTACTGGCTCTGTCTTCTGAGCCTTCATCGCCACCTCACTCCTCTTACCCTTTAGACCCCTGTGCTTGGTATTGATTTGGTCTTTTATCCCTCCATCTGCACCTTGGTATCAAGCCCCCTAACTCCACTTTGGTCTTCAGTTCCCATGGCTCCGCCCTGGTGTAAAATGCAGAGGGCAACACTGTGGACCTTCAGCCATTCAGCATTGTCAGGAGAAGTGGATTCACTGGTCTCACAAGCCCCTTTTCCACCAAAGCATTTTGAGAGCCGGTTCGGTGCCGGTGTCTGCCCGCGAACAAGTTCTTTGTGTTCCGACAGCCAAAGAACTGGTTCTCGGCCGGGAAAACTGGTTCCAAAGCGGCACCAACTCTTTGCTGGACTAGAACCGTTCTTTTACCACGTCATGCTTACGTCGGGGGCTGGGGCGAGTTTAGATGCGTTCTAAACATCTTTTCTGACCATAATAAAGGATCGCAAAGCCAGGACAAAGTCCGCCTTTGTAATTGTTATGCTTGAAGTTGGCGCAAGCATTTCTAAGCGGTTTTTTTTTAAACATAAGCAAAGAAGAAACTTTCATAATATAGAACATATAAATGGAAAGAATAAAAAAACACGAGAGGGGTACAAAACTTATCAGAAAAGATTACATATCAAATGAAAAGATTAAAAGACTTACATATTTCACTTGTTTTTAAAGCCTTCTTGGTACACGAGTTAGAGATAATCCCAAAGTAATGTTGTACTTGCAAGCGTTTCTAGCTAAGACGTATGGCGACGTACACAGTGACGTAACGACGTCATTCCCTGTGTGCTTTAGTCAGTGGAAATACAAACAGGTTCTGAACGGGTTCGCAAGTTGAACCAATCCAAACCAAATTTGAAGCAGCACCAGTTCCGAACCAGTTCTTTTTTGGTGGAAAAGGGGTAACAGAGGCCTCCTCCTCCGTCCACCAGCCACACCTTTTTTTCTCTCCACCGGTCCCTTCATGGACTCTGGGTGTCTTGAACCTTCTTCCCACCTGAATGGATTATACCTTCCGTTCCAACCACCTCAGGGGTGGGGAAGATGATGTTACATCTGAGCTCAGTTAGTTTGTTTCCTTGGTTAATCATTGTGTTCACCTGTGTCTTGTTTAGATTCTGATTAATCTTGTGTCATTCTGGGTGCTTTTTAAGTCTTGTGAATTGTTCACTTCCTAGTCTAGTTTTGTTATTGTTATTATTATTAACATTTACCACATTAACACTAAAATGAATGAACTACTGAAATCATTTTTTCTATTAACGTGTTTACTCAACTGTCCATAAATATAAATACTCACATGATATAGTTGATGGTGTTGAGTTAGTTGAAGTACTGCTTGTAGTGGAAGGGGGTGCTAAAATATTTATATGTACGAATAGAAACATTATGCAAGTAATGTTCGTTGACATACTTAAAATGACATCACTGCATAAAATTAAATTCTGTTTTGCAAAAACTTTTAATAAAAGATAATATGACTGCATCTGTAAACTGTTAACACAGTTTTTTCAACTGAAATGTCAATTGTCTATCTATATGAATTACATCTCGTAGGAGAAACTGTTAGACACAATTATCATAATGCAACTTCATTGGTAATAAAAAAAATATAAAATACAGCTAATAGTTTACACAGTTGTCCATGAAAAGTACTCACTTGTAGAAGCAGTAGGTGTTTGTGTGACAGTTGAAGAAATGGTTGTAGTGGCAGTGGATGCTTTGATATGTGGACATATTGAGAAAAAAACATATTTACGAAATATTACTTAGAAGCTAACAATGACATGTTCATACAATTAATTTTATGTATTACAATCAAAGTATCATTTTTAGAAGAATAACTTATATTCCATTATAAACATTTTAACTAGTAGTGGATCCACACCCTTCACTGGCCTTGCTCATTTGCCTGGGTTGCCTCATCTTTCCTGAGACACTAGGTCTGCCTCTGGGAATGCCTCATCTCTCCAGCCATTTGGCTCTACTTGCTTCTCCGCCCCTTTGGCTTCTCCTTTGTCCTCCCTCCAGCTCTGTCTTCCGAGCCCTCATCTCCACCTGAGTCCTCTGACTCTTCGGTTCCACCTTGGACCCCAGTGCCTGCGGTGCCAATTTGGTTCTTCATCCCTCCATTTGACCCTTGGTATCCAACACACCTTACTCCACTTTGGTCTTCAGTTCCCACGGCTCCGCCCTGGTAAAAACTGTGGAGGGAACCGCCTTGGACCTTCAGCCCTCCAGAATCATCAGCAGAAGTGGATTCACTGGTGTTGCAAGGAGTCTTCCCCATCCACTTGTCAGTGGTTCCTTCGTCCACAAGCCACTCCTTGGTTTCTCTCTCCACTGGTCCCTGCATGGACTTTTTCGCCTGGGTATCTTGACCCACCAGCCCACCCCAGTATGGATTATACCTCCCCCTCCCTCAGGGGCGTGTGTGGGGGGGGGAAGGGGGTTATGTCACGTCTAAGCTCAGTTAGTTTGTTCTCTTGGTTACCGAATGTGTTCAACTGTGTCTTGTTTAGTTTCTCATTATCATGTGCGTATTTTAAGTCATGTGTTTGGTTCAGTTCATTGTCCTGTGTAGTTATTGTAATAATTTGTATTATTTAGCACATTAAGACTAAAAAATGAGTTAACTTCTAATCTAATTTTCATATTAACATGCTTACTCAATTGTGCATAATTAGAAACATTACTCCCTATAAAAAGCTGATGTTTGAGACTCAGTTCTATTCCAGTTGCAATATTGGACTCGCTGTTTCATACTTGTTCTCAAGCCCTTCCTCCTCCATTAATTCATTTTTCCTTCCTTGTTCCGCCCGGCTCCCTGGTTCCTTCATTTCTGCTGGTCCTGCCTAGCTCTTTCGTCTCCACCGGTACTACACGGCTCTGTGGCTCATTCGTCTTCGCTTGTCCTACCCAGCTCTCTGGTTCCACCCCCTCTGCAGCCTCAATTCAGTTTTCTGGCTCCGCCTCCTCTTCTGGCTTCATTGGCTTCTCTGGTTCAACCCCCTCCTCTAGCTTCGGCTGGGTCTGGCTGGCTCCATCCCTCCGACAACTCCTTTGTCCTCACTCTTACTGGCTCTTTCTTCTGAGCCTTCATCGCCACCTCACTCCTCTTACCCTTTAGACCCCTGTGCTTGGTATTGATTTGGTCTTTTATCCCTCCATCTGCACCTTGGTATCAAGCCCCCTAACTCCACTTTGGTCTTCAGTTCCCATGGCTCCGCCCTGGTGTAAAATGCAGAGGGCAACACTGTGGACCTTCAGCCATACAGTTTTGTCAGGAGAAGTGGATTCACTGGTCTCACAAGCCCCTTTTCCACCAAAGCATTTTGAGAGCCGGTTTTGATGCCGGTGTCTGCCCGCGAACAAGTTCTTTGTGTTCCGACAGCCAAAGAACCGGTTCTCGGCCGGGAAAACTGGTTCCAAAGCGGCACCAACTCTTTGCTGGACTAGAACCGTTCTTTTACCACGTCATGCTTACGTCGGGGGCTGGGGCGAGTTTAGATGCGTTCTAAACATCTTTTCTTACAATAATAAAGGATCGCAAAGCCAGGACAAAGTCCGCGTTTTTTTTTTTTTTTTGAAAACATTATAAGCAAAGAAGAAACTGTCACAATATAGAACAAATAAATGGAAAGAATAAAAAAAAACACAAGTCAGGGGTACACAACTTATCAGAAAAGATTACATAAAAGACTTACATATTTCAATTGTTTTTAAAGCCTTCTTGGTACACGAGTTAGAGATAATCCCAAAGTAATGTTGTACTTGCAAGCATTTCTAGCTAAGACGTATGGCGACGTACAGAGTGACGTAACGATGTCGTTCCCTGGGGGCTTTAGTCAGTGGAAATACAAACAGGTTCTGAACGGGTTCGCAAGATGAACCAATCCGAACCAACTTTGAAGCAGCACCAGTTGCGAACCAGTTTTTCTTTTTGGTGGAAAAGGGGTAACAGAGGCCTCCTCCTCCTACTGCTCCGTGGTTCCTTCGTCCACCAGCCACACCTTTTTTTCTCTCCACCGGTCCCTCCATGGACTCTGGGTGTCTTGACCCTTCTTCCCACCTGAATGGATTATACCTTCCATTCCAACCACCTTAGGGGTGGGGAAGATGATGTTACATCTAAGCTCAGTTAGTTTGTTTCCTTGGTCAATCATTGTGTTCACCTGTGTCTTGTTTAGATTCTGATTATCCTGTGTCATTCTGGGTGCTTTTTTAGTCTTGTGAATTGTTCACATCCTAGTCTAGTTTTGTTATTGTTATGATTATTAACATTTACTACATTAACACTAAAATGAATGAACTACTGTAATCATTTTTTCTATTAACGTGTTTACTCAACTGTCTATAAATAGAAATACTCACATGATATAGTTGGTGGTGTTGAGTTAGTTGAAGTACTGCTTGTAGTGGCAGGGGGTGCTAAAATATTTAGATGTACGATTAGAAACATTATGCAAGTAATGTTCGTTGACATACTTAAAATGACATCACTGCATAAAATTAAATTCTGTTTTGCAAAAACTTTTAATAAAAGATAATATGAAAGAATCTGTAAACTGTGTTAACACAGTTTTTTCAACTAAAAAGTCATAATTGTCTATCTATATGAATTACATCTCATAGAGAGAAACTGTTAGACACAATTATCATAATGCAACTTCATTGGTAATAAAAAAATATAAAATACAGCTAATAGTTTACACAGTTGTCCATGAAAAGTACTCACTTGTAGAAGGAGTAGGTGTTTGTGTCTCAGTTGAAGAAATGGTTGTAGTGGCAGTGGATGCTGTGATATATGGACATATAGAGAAAAATATATTTACGAAATATTACTTAGAAGCTAACAATGACATGTTCATACAATTAATTTTATGTATTACAATCAAAGCATTTTTTTAGAATAATAACTTATATTCCATTATAAACATTTTAACTGGTAGTGGATCCACACCCTTCACTGGCTCTGCTCATTTGCCCGGTTTGCCTCATATTTCCTGAGACACCAGCTCTGCCTCTGGCAATGCCTCATCCCTCCAGCCATTTGGCTCTACTTGCTACTCCGCCCCTTTGGCTTCTCCTTTGTCCTCCCTCCAGCTCTGCCTTCCGAGCCCTCATCTCCACCTCAGTCCTCTGACCCTTCGGTTCCGCCTTGGACCCCAGTGCCTGCGGTGCCAATTTGGTTCTTCATCCCTCCATCTACCCCTTGGTATCCAGCACACCTTACTCCACTTTGGTCTTCAGTTCCCACGGCTCCGCCCTGGTCAAAACTGGGGAGGGAACCGCCGTGGACCTTCAGCCCTCCAGAATCATCAGCAGAAGTGGATTCACTGGTGTTGCAAGAAGCCTTCCCCATCTACTTATCTGTGGTTCCTTCGTCCACAAGCCACTCCTTGGTTTCTCTCTCCACTGGTCCCTGCATGGACTTTTTCGCCTGGGTATCTTGGCCCACCAGCCCACCCCAGTATGGATTATACCTCCCCCTCCCTCAGGGGCGTGGGGGGAGGGGGAAGGGGGTTATGTCACGTCTAAGCTCAGTTAGTTTGTTCTCTTGGTTACCGAATGTGTTCAACTGTGTATTGTTTAGTTTCTCATTATCATGTGCGTATTTTAAGTCATGTGTTTGGTTCAGTTCATTGTCTTGTGTAGTTATTGTAATAATTTGTATTATTTAACACATTAAGACTAAAATTAGTTAACTACTAATCTAATTTTCATATTAACATGCTTACTCAATTGTCCATAATTAGAAAAATTACTCCCTATAAAAAGCTGATGTTTGAGACTCAGTTCTATTCCAGTTGGAATATTGGACTCGCTGTTTCATACTTGTTCTCAAGCCCTTCCTCCTCCATTAATTCCTTTTTCCTTCCTTGTTCCGCCCGGCTCCCTGGTTCTTTCATTTCTGCTGGTCCTGCCTAGCTCTTTCGTCTCCACCGGTACTACACGGCTCTGTGGCTCGTTCGTCTTCGCTTGTCCTACCCAGCTCTCTGGTTCCACCCCCTCTGCAGCCTCAATTCAGTTTTCTGGCTCCGCCTCCTCTTCTGGCTTCATTGGCTTCTCTGGCTCAACCCCCTCCTCTAGCTTCAGCTGGGTCTGGCTGGCTCCATCCCTCCGGCAACTCCTTTGTCCTCACTCTTACTGGCTCTGTCTTCTGAGCCTTCATCGCCACCTCACTCCTCTTACCGTCTGGTTCCCTTTAGACCCCTGTGCTTGGTATTGATTTGGTCTTTTATCCCTCCATCTGTACCTTGGTATCAAGCCCCCTAACTCCACTTTGGTCTTCAGTTCCCATGGCTCCGCCCTGGTGTAAAATGCAGAGGGCAACACTGTGGACCTTCAGCCATACAGCATTGTCAGGAGAAGTGGATTCACTGGTCTCACAAGCCCCTTTTCCACCAAAGCATTTTGAGAGCCTGTTCGGTGCCGGTGCCTGCCCGCGAACAAGTTCTTTGTGTTTTGACAGCCAAAGAACTGGTTCTCGGCCGAGAAAACTGGTTCCAAAGCGGCACCAACTCTTTGCTGGACTAGAACCGTTCTTTTACCATGTCATGCTTACGTCGGGGGCTGGGGCGAGTTTAGATACGTTTTAAACATCTTTTCTGACCATAATAATGGATCGCAAAGCCAGGACAAAGTCCGCCTTTGTAATTGTTACGCTTGAAGTTGGCGCAAGCATTTCCAATCGTTTTTTTTTTTTTTTTGAAAACATTATAAGCAAAGAAGAAACTGTCACAATATAGAACAAATAAATGGAAAGAATAAAAAACACAAGACAGGGGTACACAACTTGTCAGAAAAGATTACATATCAGATAAAAAAAAATTAAAGACTTACATAAATCAGTTGTTTTTGAAGCCTTCTTGGTACAGGAGTTAGGGATAATCCCAAAGTAAAGTTTTACTTGCAAGCGTTTCTAGCTAAGACGTATGGCGACGTAAACAGTGACGTAATGACGTCGTTCCCTGGGCGCTTTAGTCAGTGGAAAAACAGGTTCTGAACGGGTTCGCGAGCTGAACCAACTCTGAACCAACTTTGATCCAGCACCACTTCCAAACCAGCTCTTTTTTGGTGGAAAAGGGGTAACAGAGGCGTCCTCCTACTGCTGCTCCGTGGTTCCTTCGTCCACCAGCCACACTTTTTTCTCTCTCCACCAGTCCCTCCATGGACTCTGGGTGTCTTAACCCTTCTTCCCACCTGAATGGATTATACCTTCCGTTCCAACCACCTCAGGGGTGGGGAAGATGATGTTACATCTAAGCTCAGTTAGTTTGTTTCCTTGGTTAATTATTCTTTTCACCTGTGTCTTGTTTAGATTCTGATTATCCTGTGTCATTCTGGGTGCTTTTTAAGTCTTGTGAATTGTTCACTTCCTATTCTAGTTTTGTTATTTTTATGATTATTAACATTTACCACATTAACACTAAAATGAATGAACTACTGAAATCATTGTTCTGTTAACTTGTTTACTCAACTGTCCATAAATAAAAATACTCACATGATATAGTTGGTGGTGTTGAGTCAGTTGAAGTACTGCTTGCAGTAGCAGGGGGTGCTAAATTATTTAGATGTATGAATAGAAACATTATGCAAGTAATATTCGTTGACATACTTAAAATGACATCACTGCATAAAATTTCATCTCGTAGGAGAAACTGTTAGACACAATTATCATAATACAACTTCATTGGTAATAAAAAAATTATAAAATACAGTTATTAGTTTACACAGTTGTCCATGAACAGTACTCACTTGTAGAAGTTGTTTCAGTGGATATTTGAGAGTGAGTTGAAGGAAAGCTTGTAGTGGCAGTGGATGCTGTGATATATGGAAATATAGAGAGAAAAATATTTACGAAATATTACTTAGAAGCTAACAATGGCATATGTTCATACAATTCATTTTTTGTATTACAATCAAAGTATCATTGTTAGAAGAATACCTTATATAACATTATACATATTTTAATTGGTAGTGGATCCACACCCTTCACTGGCTCTGCTCATTTGCCCGGTTTGCATCATCTTCCTGAGACACCAGCTCTGCCTCTGGCAATGTCTCATCCCTCAAGACATTTTGCTCTACTGGCTACTCCATCCTAGCCTGGTAATACCAGACTCTGCTACTTCACTTTGCTTCGTAGACAGAGTCTAGAATGGCATAATAGAGAAGTGTTTTCTCTCTCGCAAGGGGGCGCTTCTCTGAAGTTTAAAATCATTGGTTACCCGTAAGCCAATCAGATAAGTTTATTTGTGACGTATGTTATGCGCCGACACGGCCGCATCGAGACATTATGCATCGAACTCAAATCTAATCTACTCAAATCGATTTTCCACTGTAAACAGGGAGCAGCGCTTTTGTAAGGGCTGCAAAATGTGTGCCAACCGGGAATGAACAATTCACAATCACAAGGTTATTTATATGAATTACTGAGTTGCGGCCGCCCCACAGCGTCGCGTGCCCTGCTCTCACGAGAATGAGTTAGCTTCCGCCGCCCTGCTGCACCGCGGAGAAGGGTCAGATATTATTGGCACCGCGAGGACGAACCCCTGCTCTCGCGAGTCATGAATAGGAAGTTCATTTTACTGATTTTCTTGGTCATTTTGTTTATTTAAGTGGCTTAATGTTATAATTTTACCAGCCAAATTCCCCGATCACATCCACCTACGCAATGTTGATCATATTCTGAATTAAGAAATCATAATGCAGTAATAAATTATTTACAGCCAGGGAACATAAATAATCACTTTACCTTCCGAGTCTTACGTTCATTTGTCACGTGACATACACAATGAACAGATCGTTCATGAATCACATATCTGGGACTAATGCAGCAGGATGTCGAAACGAAATATGGTGGCTTATTATTATGATAATAATAATATGATAATAAGAGCGCGCCAGGAGCGTTCACAGAGGAGACCGACTTTCTTGTCATGGCCGTAAAAGCCGGACAACTGACGTTGAATGGGGGTAAGTTATGTCCTTATAGTTATGCATATAGTTATGGCCAAACAGGTCTGATCCGTCATTACTATAATTAGCCTGAAAAAATTGGGTAATGTTAGCCTAAATGCCTAAGCTTGAAGTGTTAATATTTTTCCTTGTTATAATGATTTGCAAAAATAAAAACGACTGCATCTGTGTTGATGAGATAATCAAAAGTGTATGCGCGTTGTGCAGGCTACATAATGGCCAAGCATGCTGTTTTTTGCTGGTATACGTTGCAAATAGAGGGGCAGGAAAATTGTTTTTCGCCTAGAGCTGCAGAAGTGCACGCGCCGGTCCTAGCTGTAAACACTGATGATGCGAGCGAAATACCGGAGTGATCATGGCTGTAAACGACTTTTGCTTCAGTTTGAAAAACCCCGGAATGTTCTCCATAACAGAGCGAATTGCATCCCGTGTGTGTCTTGTTTCCCATTTCTGCGGTTGTTTCGGTTTTCGATTTCTCTAACCTACATGTAAAACTCGATGCTTAGCGTCTACGTCACGGCTCTCAGCCCGCCCTCTGTTCGTTGATTGGCCGGCTGTTTTCAGGCCGGTGGAAAACTGAAAAATAGGCCGCTATCTCAGACGGACTACAGGAGCGAAATGAAATTAGCGGAAGTAGGAAGTCTGACGTAGTCAGGCTAACTCCATCCCTTTGGCTTCTCTTTTGTCCTCAATCCAACTGCCTCCAGCTTTTGTCTTCCGTGCCCTCATCTCCACCTCAGTCCTCTGACCCTTCGGTTCCGCTTTGGACCCCAGTGCCTGCGATGCCAATTTGGTTCTTCATCCCTCCATCTGCCCCTTGGTATTCAGCACACCTTACTCCACTTTGGTCTTCAGTTCCCACGGCTCCGCCCTGGTCAAAACAGGGGAGGGAACCGCCGTGGACCTTCAGCCCTCCAGAATCATCAGCAGCAGTTGATTCACTGGTGTTGCAAGAAGCCTTCCCCATCTACTTATCTGTGGTTCCTTCGTCCACAAGCCACTCCATGGTTTCTCTCTTCACTGGTCCCTGCATGGAGTCTTTCGGCTGAGTGTCTTGGCCCACCTGCCCATCCCAGTATGGATTATACCTCCCCCTCCCTCAGGGGTGCGGGGGGAGGGGAGGGGGGGAGGGGTTGTCACGTCTAAACTCAGCTAGTTTTCTATCTTGGTTACTGAATGTGTTCAACTGTGTCTTATTTAGTTTCTTATTATCCTGTGTGTATTTTAAGTCATGAATTTGGTTCAGTTCATTGTCCTGTAAAGTTATTTTAATCATTTGTATTATTTAGCACATTAACACTAACATTAGTACACTACTAATCTAATTTTCATATTAACATGTTACTCAATTGTCCATAATTAGAAAAATTACTTCCTATAAAAAGCTGAAGTTTGAGACTCGGGTCTATTCCAGTTGGAATATTGGACTCGCCGTTTCCTACTTGTTCCAGACACCTCCCTCCTCTATTAACTCCTTTGTCTCCACTTGTTCCACCCGGCTCCCTGGTTCCTTCATTTCCGCTGGTACTGCCTGGCTTCTTCATCTTCACTGGTACCACATGGCTCTGTGGCTCATTCGTCTTCGCTTGTTCTCCTCAGATCTCTGGCTCCACCCCCTCTGCAGCCTCAAATCAGTTTTCTGGCTCCGCCTCCTCTTCTGGCTTCCTTGGCTTTGCTGGCTCAACCCCCTCAGCTAGCTCTGGCTGGCTCCATCCCTCCGACAACTCCTTTGTCCTCACTCTTGCTGGCTCGGTCTAATGAGCTTTCATCGCCACCTTACTCCTCTGACCCTCTGGTCCCACTTTAGACCCATGTCCTTGGTGTCGATTTGGTCCTTTATCCCTCCATCTGCACCTTGGTATTAAGCACCCCTAACTCCACTTTGGTCTTCAGTTCCCATGGCCCCGCCCTGGTGAAAAATGCAGAAGGAAATGCTATGGACCTTCAGCCATCCAGGATTGTCAGGAGAAGCGAATTCACTGGTCTCACAAATAGGGCTGCAACAAACTATTATTTTGATAATCGACTAATCTAACGATTATTAGAACGATTAATCGACTAATCGTCGATTTTTTTTGCCAGCTAATCAGTAAGTTTGGAACTATTATTCAGCTTTTCAATTAGTTAAAACATTGAGTTATACATATTCTTACTATAATATAAAAAAGAAAAGCAGTTCAGCTTTTGAAATAGTGGTTTTAATGAAATTAGAGCCAACTAAACAGGTCAAGTTTAACTCAAATCACACACAAATGCTCTCAAAGCATTGTTTAATAAGCCCACTGCTTTTCATAGAACTGAAACAGAAAAAGGGTGATAACTTCAGGACACAAAAAGGGTAAAATATTAATCTGCAAACCATTATTATAGATATAAAATTACAATAGTTTTTTACATGAGAATTGAGTTGACAGAGATGTTCTCATTCACCTTTTAATTTACAGAATGAAAAAGTAACTGCCATGATATTATTCCTAACATCTCCTTATGTAAGTCTTCATGATTATGGAACAAAATACAGGCAAATAAAACTAAGTTATAATACCAAATAGTGTTACAATAAAAAAAAAAAAACAGCCCTGACTCCTAAGCTCAATCAAGCTTTATTCTATGCAAAATAAATCATCACATTACTGTAATTATATTATTATTGATGATATTATTACTATTAATAGTATTGCATGATCTAATAAAGAGATACGTTACCACTACAGTTAACGTTAGCTCCAGCTCGAGAGCACTCAGTTCTCACCGGCTACTATTTAGCCGGGATGTTTCCTCTTTAAGTGCTCCAACATGCATGTGGTGCTCCCGTGAAAAGCAAGTTCTGCCTTGCATGTATTGCACATGACAGCATTGTTGGTTTTAAGTTTTGTAAAACTTTGCCAAACCTTGATATTTCGGATTCGTTTGCACTCCGTCATAATTCGCGCTGTTTTTTCTTTTACCGCACTTGCATTTATAAAGGGCTGCATTACACTCTAGCGCCAAAGCGCCATAGCGGTCAAATCGCGATATTGCACGCCCTTACATTAGGTCACGTGAGATCAAGCGACTATTCAACAACAAAGATATTTGTCGACAATTTTTTATTGTCAACGTTATCGACAATGTCGACTAATCGTTGCAACCCTACTCACAAAGGCCTCCTCCTCCTACTGCTCCGTGGTTCCTTTGTCCACCAGCCACACCGTTTTTTTTCTTTCCACTGGTCCCTCCATGGACTCTGGGTGTCTTGGCCCTCCTTCCTACCTGGATGAATTATACCTTCCGTTCCAACCAACTCAGGGGTGGGGGAGATAATGTGACATCTAAGCACAGTTGTTTTGTACCCTTGGTTAATCATTGTGTTCACCTGTGTCTTGTTTAGATTCTGATTATCCTGTGTCATTCTGGGTGCTTTTTAAGTCTTGTGAATTGTTCACTTACTAGTCTAGTTTCATTATTGTTATGATTATTAACATTTACCACATTAACACTAAAATTAATGAACTACTGAAATCATTTTCCTATTAACTTGTTTACTCAGTTGTCCATAAATAAAAATACTCACGTGATGAAGTTGATGGATTTGAGTCAGTTGAAGTACTGCTTGTAGTGGTAGGGTGTGCTAAAATATTTAGATGTATGAATAAAAAACATTATGCAAGAAATATTCGTTGACATACTTAAAATAACATCACTGCATGAAATTAAATTCTGTTTTGCAAAAACTTTTAATAAAAGATAATATGACAGCATCTGTAAACTGTGTTAACAGTTTTTTCTCAACTGAAATGTCATAATTGTCTATCTATATGAATTACATCTCGTAGGGGAAGTTAGACACAATTATCATAATACAACTTCATTGGTAATAAAAAATTATAAAATACAGTTATTAGTTTACACAGTTGTCCATGAACAGTACTCACTTGTAGAAGTTGTTTCAGTGGATGTTGGAGAGTCAGTTGAAGGAATGCTTGTAGTAACAGTGGATGCTGTGATATATGGACATATAGAAAAAATATATTTATATGAAATATTACCTAGAAGCTAACAATGGCATATGTTCATACAATTCATTTTTTGTATTACAATCAAATTATCATTTTTTTTTAAGGAAAGCTTGTAGTGACAGTGGATGCTGTGATATATGGACATATAGAGAAAAAAAAACATTTACGAAATGTTATTTTGAAGCTAACAATGGCATATGTTCATACAATTCATTTTTTTGTTTTACAATCAAAGTATCATTGTTAGAAGAATAACTTATAAAACATTATAAAGATTTTAACTGGTAGTGGATCCACATCCTTCACTGGCTTCGCTCATTTGCCCGGTTTGCCTCATCTTCCTGAGACACCGGCTCTGCCTCTGACAATGCCTCATCCCTCCAGCAATTTGGCTCTAGTGGCTACTCCATCCCTCAGGCTTCTCTTTCATCCTCACTCCAACTGCCTCCAGGTTTTTCTTCCGAGCCCTCATCTCCACCTCATTCCTCTGACCCTTCGGTTCCGCCTTGGACCCCAGTGCCTGCGATGCCAATTTGGTTCTTCATCCCTCCATCTGCCCCTTGGTATCCAGCACAACTTACTCCACTTTGGTCTTCAGTTCCCACAGCTCTGCCCTGGTCAAAACTGGGGAGGGCACCGCCGTGGTCCTTCAGCCCTCCAGAATCATCAGCAGAAGTTGATTCACTGGTGTCACAAGAAGCCTTTTCCATCTACTTATCTGTGGTTCCTTTGTCCACAAGCCACTCCTTGGTTTCTCTCTCCACTGATCCCTGCATGGACTCTTTCGCCTGGGTGTCTTGGCCCACCTGCCCACCCCAGTATGGATTATACCTCCCCCTCCCTCAGGAGTGTGGGGGGAGGGGGTTATGTGCCTGGCTACTTATGTGCCTGGCTGCTACTGCCTGGCTCCTTCGTCTCCACCAGTACTACACGGCTCTGTGGCTCGTTCGTCTACGCTTGTTCTACCCAGCTCTCTGGCTCCACCACCTTTGCAACCTCAATTCAGTTTTCTGGCTCCACCTTCTCTTCTAACTTCATTGGCTTCTCTGGCTCAACCCCCTCAGCTAGCTCCAGCTGGCCATCCCTCCGACAACTCCTTTGTCCTCACTCTTACTGGCTCTGTCTTCTGAGCCTTCATCGACACCTCACTCCTTGACCCTCTGGTTTCACACTAGACCCCTGTCCTAGGTGTCGATTTGGCCTTTTATCCCCTATAAAAAGCTGATGTTTGAGACTCAGTTCTATTCCAGTTGGAATATTGGACTCGCCGTTTCCTACTTGTTCCCAAGCCCTTCCTCCTCCATTAACTCCTTTGTCTCCACTTGTTCTGCCCGGCTCCCTGGTTCCTTAATTTCTGCTGGTACTGCCTTGCTCCTTCGTCTCCATCGGTTCTACATGGCTCTGTGGCTCATTCGTCTTCACTTGTTCTACCCAGCTCTCTGGCTCCACCCCCTCTGCAGCCTCAATTCAGTTTTCTGGCTCCGCCTCCTCTTCTGGCTTCATTGGCTTCTCTGGCTCAATCCCCTCCTCTCTGATAGTGTTGATGATTTACCTTGGATACGAACGAGAGTGAGCCTGCAGTGTATTCGTGCATTGCGCATGGAATCAGAGAAACACATTCGGAAATCCACTGTCTCCTCAAAAGAGTCCGTTTGCAAGCAGCAGAAGTCCACCTTATGTGACACACGCACAGTAAACCTGTATTGTTCACTCAACTGCTCATAATAGCAGCACATTAATTAAAAAAACACAATATTTACCCACGTTCTGCTTTCTATCATGCGACGCGCACGTTCGCGATGACGTAAGATGCACGCAAACGCACCAGGGTTCGATAGAATCAAGTTGAGTGTGATACCAGACCAACGCTGCGGGGGGCGCCGGAAACAAACGGGCTCGGACCGCAGCAAACGAGCCCAGTGTAAAAGCCCCCTTAGTTACATGTAAGCTCAGTTAGTTTGTTCTCTTGGTTAATCATTGTGTTCACCTGTGTCTTGTTTAGATTATGATTATCCTGTGTCATGCTGGGTGCTTTTTAAGTCTTGTGCATTGTTCACTTCCTAGTCTAGTGTCGTTATTGTTATTAACATTTACCACATTAAAGGACAACTCAGGCGCAAAATGAACATTTGGTCTAATTACACATTGTTACCTAGTCAACCGTTATCTGAGATTTGTTTTCATGATTGCCGAATGTAAATAGTTTTATCTCTAAAAACAGTTTAGCCTATAGCGCTATAGGGCATAGAGTAATGACAAATAAAAATAGCTTGTTATTACCACTAACAAGGCTCAAAATAGCCCCACACTAACACGATAGCATAATAAGGGTCCCTACATTCAAACCGAAGCAT
This sequence comes from Cyprinella venusta, assembly GCA_038021265.1. Classification (NCBI taxonomy): domain Eukaryota; kingdom Metazoa; phylum Chordata; class Actinopteri; order Cypriniformes; family Leuciscidae; genus Cyprinella; species Cyprinella venusta. Next base: position 7,422,782 of record CM075886.1, read on the forward strand.
TGAGAACTTTGTCAGTGTCCAAACCAAGCGTGCCGCACCAGCCCTCAAAAGTGAAGCCAAAACGTCTCGATCGCCCCCCTGTGACTGGACCTAGTATATCTCATAACCCCCGCCTCCCCATGTTATTCAATGGGACGCGAGACCAACTAAACAATTAAATTACACTTCACATATTCTTTTTCCAAAGATAGTTTCTATCATTTACTGTAGTTTCTATTACGTTTATGTAATTTCAAGTGTTCGTTTTTAAAATAAGTTTGTTTTTAGTTAGTTATGTGATGATAAAATAACGGTGCTCTGACATCATGATTGACAGCTGTGATTGACAGGTTCTCTGTGCGAGGTAGTCACCGAAGCACCAGCGGACGTTTTTTAATAATGTTGATTATGTGGTTAGTAGTTGTATTTACCTTATTTTAACAAGGTTCTGCAATCGGCAGACATCATTGGACAGGAACGAAGCAGACAGAGGCAACTTAATGAAAGTGCGGGGCGTGTGCTTGCGTTTGATTCAGCGAGAAAGAGGGCGGGGCCTTGATTTTGCGGCTTTACTTCCTGCTCACGACTGCGCATGACTGGTCCCGAAACACACAAGTGCGCAGACTCAAGTTCGAGATGTCAGCGCCATATCGAGACACTGGCGGCCTCAGTTCTCTCTGATGGAAAAGAGCGAGGGGGCGTCGTCCATCTTTTTTTACAGTCTATGGTCCAAACAGTTTAATAAGAAGATATTTTATACACACAGTCAACTTCGAGAATACAGAAAGAAGCCATCTTTGAAAAATAGTCTCTACCAGTTGATCTACGAATGCCGATCCATGTGCGCTGGTGAGATGTGAATAAGGTGATAAGGTGAGCGCGAACAGTAGGCTACGTGTACATATTGAAGAGAAGAAAACGGTTCCTGTTTGTGTTTCTTCCCGGAAACAACGGACCATATGAGATTCTGAACAGTTCAGCGCACTTGGATCGGTGTTCGTAGATCGACTGGTAGAGACTATTTTTCAAAGATGGCTTCTTCCTGTATTCGCGAAGTTGACAGTGTGTATAAAATATCTTCTTATTAAACTGTATGGACACTGACAAAGTTCTCAATGCTTCGGTTTGAATGTAGGGACCCTTATTATGCTACTGTGTTAGTGTGGGGCTATTTTGAGCCTTGTTAGTGGTAATAACAAGCGATTTTTATTTGTCATTACTCTATGCCCTATATACTAGCATTATACTAGCGTTATAGGCTAAACTGTTTTTAGAGATAAAACTATTTACATTCAGCAATCATGAAAACAAATCTCAGATAACAGTTGACTAGGTAACACTGTGTAATTAGACCAAAGGTTCATTTTGCGCCAAAGTTCTCCTTTAACACAACTAACACTATTAACGTGAATTTACTACTGAAATCATTTTCCTATTAATTTGTTTACTCAGTTGTCCATAAATAAAAATACTCACGTGATGAAGTTGATGGATTTGAGTCAGTTGAAGTATGGCTTGTAGTGGTAGGGTGTGCTAAAATATTTAGATGTATGAATAGGAACATTATGCAAGTAATATTCGTTGACATACTTAAAATGACATCACTGCATTAAATTAAATTCTGTTTTGCAAAAACTTTTAATAAAAGATAATATGACAGCATCTGTAAACTGTGTTAACACAGTTTTTACAACTGAAAAGTCATAATTGTCTATCTATATGAATCACAACTCGTAGGAGAAACTGTTAGACACAATTATCATAATACAACTTCATTGCTAATACAAATTATATAAAATACAGCTAATAGTTTACACAGTTGTCAATGAGCAGTACTCACTTGTAGAAGTTGTTTCAGTGGATGTTTGAGAGTCAGTTGGAGAAATGCTTGTAGTAACAGGGGATGCTGTGATATATGGACATATAAAGAAATAAAAACAAACATTTATGAAATATTATTTAGATTACATATTACATTATAAACATTGTGTTATATTACATATAAACATGTTTTATACTCAGAAGGTGACATGAGCAAAAAAAAAATGACAAAGCATTTTTTATACAATGAAATTCTGACATTTTTTTATTTTTGGTGCTGATGTTTGATACTCAGAATATAATTTATAAATACTGAAGTACCTATTAAGTGTAACAGTAAAACAGAAGAACTTTCTAAGGATGTGTAAAGACAACTGTGCATGACTATTACTTGACCATGTGAACAAACTACTAATATCATATTCCTATTATCATGCTTACTCAAATGTCCATGCGTAAACATAAACTTGTAGGATCTGATGTTTAAGACTCAGATGAAGAATCGTAGTGGCAGTGGATGCTGGAATATTTTGATATAGAAATAAATAATATATTTTCACTGTGCACTGTGCTGTCATGCTTACAACGCTATATATATTTTTTTAATACAATAAAATTGTGTATTTAAATAATTACTATTAAAATAATATGACAAAGAGTAAATTATTTTGTTAAAACAGTTTACTTTTACAATGACTTAGTTTGTTAGTTCATGTTTTGCCTGGGATGGCTTTATTTCTATAGTGACCAATTGTCTTCACTCTTGTCTTGTGTAGTTTCTCTATATCCAGTGTGCATTTAAGCGCTCTGCTTTGTTCAGTTCAATTACCTGTATTGTCTTTGTTTGATGCCTAGCTAATTGTGTCACAGTACTATCACCCCGGCCTGGGTTTTCCCTTGGATTAGGACTCTTCAGGTTGTCATATGTTTATGTTTAGTCTGGTCCAGTGTGAGCACATGATTGTCTTGTTGTTTTTGTGCCATGTGTTCTCTTGTCAATTGTCTACCCCGCCCATCTTGTTATCTCATTATTGTATCTTCCACACAAGTCAGCCTCGTTTACCTGTTATGTCGTTCCCTGTTTAATCTCCTTGTGTTTTTAGTCTTGGGCCGATTCATTGTAGATGTTGCTTGTTCCTTGTATCTTCCCGTTTGGTTCCTGAGCCTTGGAGGTTGTACCATTTCTGCTTGTCATCCTTATAAATCACTCTGCAACTGAATCCACGTCTCTCGTCTTACGTCACGTGACAATTTGATTATCTCTTGCGCCAAATTTTGTTCTATGTTGGTTTGATTTCTGTTTTGTTTAAAACTTTTTTTTGTCCTTGAGGAAGGTTTGATGGATTTTGTAGAGTTAGTTCTTGCAAAGAATGGTTCATATTTCACCGTGGGTGAGGTGGAGGAAGACTATGATTATCACCTGCCCACCACAGACCCATAGACTGAGCCCACACCTGCTACAGACCCTGAGCCTGAGCATACAAGTCTGTCCTGGAGCTAAAGCCAGATGCCATGTCCATCCCAGTTGGAGCACTAATTCAATTGGACATACTTGTTCCCAAGCCCTTCCTCCTCCATTAACTCCTTTGTCTCCGCTGGCTCCGCCCGGCTCCCTGGGTCTTTCACTTCCTTTGGTTCTGACTGACTTGCCTCAGTGGCTCCACCTCTGCCTCATCCCTCCACCCCTTCAGCTCCACCTCTGGCTTCTCCTTTGTCCCCATTCAAACAGCCTCCTGCTCTGCCTTCTGATCCCTCATCTCCACCTCAGTCCTCTGACCCTCCATTTCCACCTTGGACCCCCTTGCTCACCTGACTCCACCTTGGTCATCAGTTCCCATGGCTCCACCTTGATCAAAACAGGGGAGGGCACCGCCGTGGACCTTCAGCCCTCCAGCATCATCAGCAGAAGTGGATTCATTTTAATCGCAGAAGACTCCTCCGCGTACTCCTCCACGGTTCATTGCTCCACCAGCCACTTCTCAGTTTTTCTCTCCAAAGGTCTTTCCTTGGGAATCTTTCGCCTGGGTGTCTTAGCCCTCCTGCCCACTCCAGTATGGATTATACCGCCATTTGCAATACCTAGTTTCTGTCATAGTATGGGTTTGTGTTTCCCTAGTTCACCACTAGAGGTCCTCTTCCACCACGGTGTCAGTCACATTAGAAACTGCATTTCCCACAATCCTTGTCTGTTCTCATAATTGACTACATTTATATGCAGCCAATAACCCACTCAAAACAAAGATATTACCAATAACCCGGTCACGCACGGCCATGTAAACACTGGCAAAACCCTGAATGTGCTAATATCCTAGATTTTAAAAACCTGGTTATGTTCCCTGGGGTACCCCTTTTCTATCCCAAATTTTTGGTTATGTAAACGTATATCAGCATATCCCCATAGTGATTTGTGTTCTGTGCATGTTCTATTCGCATGGAATCTCGGTCTTTTGAGTAAAGCAAGTTCTTGAATGTGCCGAGTGGCTTTATTGAAAACTTTATTGAAAACGAAATTGTTTTGAAGAGCATGGAACCCAGACGGAAATTTGATTTGGATTTTTTCTAAATAAAGGCCTGCCTCTAATAAAAGCCTTCTCCAAATAAAAGCCCGTTACCTTCTGCAGTTTAGGTAAATAAAGGCCCGGCTTTTATTTGAGGAATTACTGTATACAGGAGTAGCTCTCTCTGCTCACACATGTGAACAGGTTATTCCGAATGTTTCAGAAACCCGAATAGTGAACTTAACCTGACCATAACCTGAATATTGACAACTTATAAATGTTGTGATTGTTCATTGCACCTAGCTGTCACCCCTTATTATTGTTAGTCTGTTTGTATAAGTACCCTACTTGTTTGTTGTTTGTTACAGAGTCCTTGTCTTTTATCACATCACGTCTCAGGTCTGTTCTGTCTATTCATTGTTACTTGTGTTTGGATTGCTTATATGGATATTGACCCCTGCCTGGACTGGTTTGTGAGTACAGATTTCCACATTAATCCTTACTACATTATTGGATCTTTTGTGTTTCTTGAGTGTGGATCGTGACAGAAGGACTCCGCCATGTCAAGATCCACTACTACGGGGTTCCATATCCCTCCTTCTATTTATGGGGGAAGAGGAAGACCCTCATGAAGTCTCTGGAGCACATCACCTTGTAAAGCAAACGGAATAACGAGCCTTGTGCCCCGCAGCAGCAGTCCATCATGTACCGTCAACACGGCTCTCTCAGGCCAGTAATGTCTCAGCTCTCCCTGCAGTTGACTTTTGTCAGGCCAGCCCTCTGTGCAGTACTTCATCAGTGCAGAGCATGTACCATCTGCCCTCAGGTGCTTGCGTAAGCTGCTCAAATAGTCTCCGCTAGCAGAAATATGGCAGATGACAGAGTCTACATAGATGTTGGTGTCCTCTAGTAGACTTATATCGGTGGATGCCTCTGCAGTTCTTATGGGAGCACGAGATAAGGTATCAGCTGTCCACAGGCTTTTCCCAGGGACATGATTAACTGTATAATCATACCTCATGAGTCGCATCCTAAATCTTTGGATTCATGGAGGGAGGTCATCCAGAGCCTTCCCACCCAGCAGACTCACCAACGGCTTATGGTCAGTTTCCAGCACGAATGGTCTTCCCAGGATAAAACAGCTAAACCTTTCACAAGCCCATGTTGCAGCTAATGCCTCCTTTTCTACTTGAGCATAGCGCTGCTCTGTCGGTGTCATTGACCTGGACGCGTATGCCACCGGCGACCACCCGGTATCATTCTTCTGCAACAAGACTGCCCCCAGGCCAAAGGAAGAGGCATCAGCAGAGATCTTTAATGCACTGTTCGGGTTGTATAGTACAAGCACTGGTGTAGATGACAACTCTGTTTTTAACTGATCAAAGGCCGCCTGCTGCTCCGTCCCCCAGTACCAGTGGTTCTTCTTAGACAGCAGGTCTCTTAGCACTTTGTCTTTTTCAGCCAGGTTAGGCACGAAGCGGCCCAACTGATTGACCATGCCCAGAAAACTCCTTAACTCGCTGACATTTTTGGGTGCGTCCATCTCTTGCACAGCTCTTGTCTTCTCTGGATCTGGCTTCACTCCATCTGCAGAAATCACATGACCCAGAAATCTGACTGTATGGCGTGCAAGCTCACATTTGTCCATGTTGAGCGTAATACCTGCCTTTTGTGCCTTCTCGAGCACCGCCTGTAGCCGTATATCATGCTCGACCTGCGTTTGCCCCCAAACAAGGATGTCATCCATGTGACACAGTACCCCCTCTAGACCACCGGTCACCTCTGTCATCATCATCCTTTGAAAGTGCTCGGGGGCTGAAGCTATGCCAAAGGGTAGCCGGTTAAAATAGTAGCGCCCAAAAGGCGTGATGAAGGTGGTGTATTTGGCAGACTCTTTTGTCAACGGTACTTGCCAAAAGCCCATATTAGCATCTAGCTTGCTGAATACTGTTGCCCCAGCTAGCATGCCCAGAGTATGCTCGACAGAAGGCAGGATAAACTTTTCTCTGCATACTGATTCATTCATCCTTGTGAAATCCACACAAATGCGAACAGTACCTGCTTTTTTTGGCACCACCACCATCCCGGCACACCAATCAGTCGGCTCCTCAATCTTGGTAATTACGCCCATCTCCTCCATACGTTCTATTTCCTTCTTCACTTTCCCCATTAGTGGCAGGGGGACTCTGCGTGGAGTATTAAGAGAAAAGGGCACAGCCTCTGGTTTTAATTTTATTGAGTATGGCCTCCGTACAAGACCCAAGCCGCTGCACAGCTTCGGATACTGTTGTTTCAGCGACTCCAGGGTGATGTTGTCAACCCTGCACACAAGCTGTAGCTGTTCTATGGCTGGCCTTCCCAGAAGTGCAGTGTGCAGATCTTTAACTATATAAATGTCCTCTGTGGCTGTCTGTGTGCCTTTACGCAGGGTTTCTCTGGCTACACCCAGGACAGATAATACATGTCCACCTGGCCCAAACAATGGGCGGCTCGACACTGCCAGGCGCTTCATCTCAGACCCCCCTGTTATGTCGTAATACAACTCGGCTGGCAGGGCGGTTACGTCCGCACCAGTGTCGATTTTAAAGCACACTTTTTTGTCTCTCATTTGAAGCTGCACGGTCCAAGGGTCTTTTCCTGCATCCACAGCGCCCAGGAATAAACTCTCCTCTTCTTCTGTTGTAACAGCATTCAAAGATTTCACACTGGTTCTGCACACTTTCCCATAATGGCCCATTTTTCCACAGTTGTGACACACAGCATCTGTAGCAGGGCATTCTAATCTTCCATGTGAGGGCATTTTCCCACATCTATAACAGGCCTTTGAACCTTGCTGTGGCCTTACATTAGCTTTATATTTGCCTGATGTTTGTGCTTGTGGCTGAAAAAAATTTTCAGGTGGCTGCAAAAATTGTGCTGATGGCTGAAGCTTTGAGGGAAATTTATATTTTCTGTAACTTTTTGCATGCACAGCATCAACATTAGAGCACTTGCTAGCTCCGTCATTTTCTCCCCTCAAATCACACTGCTGTCGTCTAACTTCTTCAGACTGCCTTGTCTTAGCTATAGCAGTTTCAAGGGTTAAATCTCTGTCTAGCTGTAACCTTTCCGACAATGAGACGTTTCTCAGCCCGACCACCAGCCTATCACGTATCAGCTCATTCTGTAACTGTCCATAGTTGCAATGTTCCGCTAGTCCATACAAAGCAGTTATAAAGGAATCCACCGTTTCTCCCGGCAACTGCACACGCTGATTGAACTTGGCTCTTTCATATATCACATTCTTTTTAGGCACAAAAAATGCATCAAAGCCTGCCTTAACATCCGCGTACTTCTTCCTCTCGTCTGCTGTTAGCATAAGCCCCTTTAGCACATCTTCGGCTTCATCACCCATACAATAGACCAACGTGTTTACCTGGTTTTCTTCCGACGTTTCATTTAAATTGCTTGCGAGCCGGAAACGGTCAAATCTCCTAATCCAGCGCTCCCATTCTTGAGGCTTGGTAAAATCGAATGGCTCTGGAGGTTGTATCGTGAACGTAGCGGTTGGTGTATATCTCGCCATCTCTGCCGGCTCGTCCTATTTCTTGCCAAAACGATCACTTAGTTCCTTTTCCTTTTCCCTTCTCCGCTCACAAATCGCCCACTTCTGACACCATGTCGGGTTCTTTGCAAAGAAACAAATAGAGTTCGTACAACGACGTATTTGGAGCTGCTCTTTATTTAGCCATCAGCACATAACATCCGGCGAACCCCGGAACAGCCCTTTTATTTTCAAAATACAAGCATTCTTTTTTCACTATTATTCCAGAATACCACAGTCCCCAAGCAGCCTGCTGTGTTCCCAGAGTCCATGCCTGAGCAGCCCACTCTCCCAAGTTGTCTGCTGTCTTCCCAGAGGCCGTGCCTTAGCAGCCTGCTGCCATCCCCGTGGTTGTCACCGTGCAGCCCGCTGTCATCCCAGAGATCATTCCGGAGATAACCACCATCAGTCTGGCCATGCACGGTAAAGAGAGCTGTCTTCCTCTTTTATGCTGTGGCAGGACTGCATGCTTGGAGAAGGCACAGTAGGTCTGCTGACCCAGAAACTGTTCAGGTCACGTCTGCCGGTCCAGAAACTTTTCACGTCAAGTCTGCCAATCCAGAGCCGGTGTTCCTGTTTCTATGCCTGAGCCGATATCTGTTCCTGTGCCTGAGCCGGTGTCTGTTCCTGTTTCTGTGCCTGAGTTGGTGTCTGTTCCTGAGCCAGTGTCTGTGCCTGTTCCTTTGCTATAAGCACCCGAGTGGTCTAAAGGTCTACACCACCGTGGCCGCCAGAAGGGTCCATACCGCCGTGGTTACCCGAAGGATCTTCACCGCTGTGGCCGCCAGAAGGGTCCATACCTCCGTGGTCGCCCGAAGACTCTTCACCACCGTGGCCGCACAAAGGGTCTTCTCCGCCATGGGCGCCAGAGGGAAAGTCTCCACCCTGGTTGCCTGATGGACTAACGTCTCCACCCCGGTCACCCGATGGGTCATCTGCTTTGGCCTGGTCGCCCGATGGGTCGTCTGCTTCACCATTGGCACCCAATGGACTGTCTGCTTCGCCCTGGCTGCTGGTTAACCGTCACCTCCTGTTCGTGTTGTCCTTCATGGACCTGTCCCCCCATCTCTCCCCTTGGTCCTCCACCGTTCCACCTCCCTCCTGGACTTTGGTTTTGTCTTGATGTGTAGTTGTGTCTTGGAGCGTCTGGTAGCCGCTCCATAGAGGAGGGGTTATGTCACAGTAAGGGTATGTGTTTCCCTGGTTCACCACTAGAGGTAAAGGTCCACTTCCCCCACGTCACATTAGAAACTGCATTTCCCACAATCCTAGTCTGTTCTCATCATTGTTCATTGCACCCAGCTGTCACCTATTATGAGTACAGATTTCCCCATTAAAACTTACTGCATTATTGGATCTTTTGTGTTTCCTGAATGTGGATCGTGAAAGTTACTCATTATCCTTTGTGTATTTTAAGTCCTGCGTTTAATTCAGTGTCCTGTATTATTATTGTAATTATTATTATAATTTACCACATTAGCACTAATGTGACAATTTTCCATAATAAAAATACTCACTTGCAGAAGCTGATGTTTGAGACTCCGTTGAAGAATAGCTTGCTGTGGCAAGGGGTGGTAAAATAGTTAAATGTATGAACAGAAACATAATGCAAGCAATATTCATTGACATACTTAAATGGACATTAAATTAAATTCTATATCGCAAAAATTATATGATAGCATCTGTGAACTGCATGAATACAGATTTCCCAACTGAAATGTCATAATAGTCTATCTAGTATATTAATTACATCTCGTAGGTGCTGCTGTTTGAAATTATTATTATAAAATTTCATTAGAAATAAAAATCAATAAAATACAGCTATAGACCATTTCAAAAGATGTAAACAACACCGGTCCAGAAGCAACTGTTACAGTTTGTAACTGTTTTCTTTATTTCACATGTAAAGAAAACTTCTTAAAGATGTTTGTTTAACTCTTTGATTCAGTTTTAAATGTTCTGTTGGTTGTATTTTATCCCAGCTTTTATGTAGTGTTAAAAAACTGAAACAGGAAGTGCTTCTGGGCCAGTGTTGTTTACATCTTTTGAAATGGTCTATAAGTGTTTACACGGTTGTCCATGAACAGTACTCACTTGTAGAAGTTGTTTCAGTGGATGTTTGAGGGTCAGTTGAAGGAATGCTTGTAGTGACAGGGGATGCTGTGAAGAAATAAAAAAAAATAACAATTACAAAATAGTACTTACAAGCTAACAAGCAAGTGGTTTACACAATAGTAGATGTTAAAACTTCATGCTGATTTGTACTCGGATTTCACCAAGATACTGATATTTCGATATTTCGCACAAACCGGAGAGGCGGCGCCTCGTATGAACATTTTCCAGTGCTTTGCATTGTGGGCCCATCAGACTGAGGAGGCCATGGCGGAAGTCTCCAGCGAGCGCTTCCATTGGACCAAGGGAGTCCTTTGAGGGAACCTGTCTGGCCAGGCTTTCTGGGACTCACAGAGGTCGCAGGAGAGGAGGTGCTAGAGGTGAGTCCCGGCACTACTCTCCGCCTCAGTCCATCCTTAACCTTAAATTCCATCCACCGCTACTTCCATCACGCCCTGAGTCTGCATATCACCATTGCAAACGCCAGAGAAAGGGGAGGACCACCAATCTCCTCAAGAACCCGGAAGCCGTGCCCAAGCAGCCTGCTGTTATCCCAGAGGCCGTGCCTGAGCAGCCCACTGTGTTCTTAGAGGTCGTGCCCAAGCACCCCGCTGCCGTTCCAGAGTCCGTCCCCAAGCAGCCTGCTGTGTTCCTAGAGTCCGTGCATGAGCAGCTCGCTGTCATTCCGGAGGCAGACCCCAAGTTTTCTGCTGTCTTTCCCAGAGGCCGTGCCTGAGCAGCCCACTGTTGTCCCAGTGGTTGTCCCTGTGCAATCCGCTGACATCCCAGAGATCGTTCCGGAGATACCCACCCCTCAGTCCGGCCATGGTAAAGAGAGCTGTCTTCCTCTTTTATGCTGTGGCAGTACTTCATGCTTGGAGGAGACACAGTAGGTCGGCCGACCCAGAAACTGTTCACATCACGTCTGCCAATCCAGAGAATGTTCACGTCACGTCGGCCGATCCAGAGACTGTTCACGTCACGCCAGCCAATCCAGTGTCTATGGACAAGATGGCCGCCGCTGAGCCAGTGTATCCGGAAATGATGGCCTTCGCCACGCTGTCTGTGCTTGAGCCGGTGTCTTTTCCTGTGCCTGAGCCGGTGTCTGTTCCTTTTTCTGTGCCTGAGTTGGTGTCTGTTCCTGAACCGGTGTCTGTGCCTGTTCCTTTGCTATAGGCACTCGAGTGGTCTAAAGGTCTACACCGCCGTGGTTGCCCGAAGGGTCTACACCGCCGTGGTAACCCGAAGAGTCTTCTCTTCCATGGGCGCCAGACAGAAAGTCTCCACCCTGGTTGCCCGATGGATTGATGTCTTTACCCTGGTCACCTGATAGGTCGTCTGCTTCACCATTGGCGCCCAATGACTGTCTGCTTCACCCTGTCCACTGGTTAACCGTCACCTCCTGTTCCTGTTGCCCCTCATGGACCTGTCCCCCCATCCCTCCCCCTGGTCCTCCACCGTTCCACCTCCATCCTGAACTCTGGTTTTGTCTTGATGTGTAATTGTTTCTTGGAGCGTCTGGTAGCCGCTCCGTAGAGGGGGGTTATGTCACAATAAGGGTTTGTGTTTCCCTGGTTCACTACTAAAGGTCCTCTTCCCCCACGGTGTCAGTCACATTAGAAACTGCATTTCCCACAATCCTTGTCCGTTGTCATCATTGTTCATTGCACCCAGCTGTCACCCATGATTGATTGTTAGTCTGTAGCCCCTTTTCCACCCAAGCATTTTGAGAGCCGGTTCGGAGCCGGTGCCCGCGCGCGAACCAGTTCTTTGTGTTTCGACAGCCAAAGAACCGGTTCGCGGCCGTGAGAACTGGTTCCAAAGCGGCACCAACTCTTTGCTGGACTAGAACCGTTCTTTTAGCACGTCATGTTTACGTCGGGGGCTGGGGCGGGTTTTAATGCGTTCTAAACATATTTTCTGACCATCGCAAATGGTCGAAACCGCATCGAAACTGCAGAAACAAGCAAGCGTTTTTATTTATTTATTTTTTTAAACATAAGCAAAGAAGAAAACAATCGCGATTGAACAAATAAATGGAAAGAAAAAAGACACAAGACAGGGGTACATAACTTATCAGAAAAGATTACATATCAAACGAAAAGTTTAAAAGACTTACATATTTCAATTGTTTTTAAAGTTTTCTTGGTACACGAGTTAGAGATAATCCCAAAGCAAGGTACTTGCAAGCGACGTAAACAGTGACGTAACGACGTCGATCCCTGAGCGCTCTAGTCAGTGGAAAAGCAAACAGGTTCTGAACGGGTTCGCAAGTTGAACCAGCTCCGAACCAACTTTGAACCAGCACCAGTTCCGAACCAGTTCTTTTTTCGGTGGAAAAGGGGTATGTATGTATAAGTACTCTGCTTGTTTAGTGTTTGTTACAGAGTCCTTGTCTTTTATCACACCACATCTGAGGTCTGTTCTGTCTATTCATTGTTACTTGTGTTTGGATTGCTTATATGGATAATGACCCCTGCCTGGACAGATTTGTGAGTACGGATGTCCTCATTAAAACTTAATGCATTATTGGATCTTTTGTGTTTCCTGAGTGTGAATTGTGAAAGTTATTCATTATCCTTTGTGTATTGTAAGTTCTGTGTTTGATTCAGTGTCCTGTATTATTATTGTAATTATTATTATAATTTACCACATTAACACTAACATGAAGTACACAATTTTCCATAATAAAATTACTCACTTGTAGAAGCTGATGTTTGAGACTCCGTTGAAAAATAGCTTGCTGTGGCAAGGGGTGCTAAAATAGTTAAATGTATGAATAGAACCATAATGCAAGCAATATTCATTGACATGCTTAAATGGACATTAAATTAAATTCTATATCGCAAAAATTATACGACAGCATCTGTGAACTGCATGAATACAGATTTCCCAACTGAAATGTCATAATAGTCTATCTAGTATATTAATTACATCTCGTAGGTGCTACTGTTTGAGATGATTATTATAAAATTTAATTTAAAAAATCAATAAAATACAGCTATAAGTGTTTACACAGTTGTCCATGAACAGTACTCACTTGTAGAGGTTGTTTCAGTGGATGTTTGAGGGTCAGTTGAAGGAATGCTTGTAGTGACAGGGGATGCTGTGAAGAAATAAAAAAAAATGAACAATTACGAAATAGTACTTACAAGCTAACAAGCATGTGGTTTACACAATAGTAGATGTTAAAACTTCATGCTGATTTGTACTCGGCTTTCACCAAGATACTGATATTTTGATATTTCGCACAAACCGGAGAGGCGGCGCCTCGTATGAACATTTTCCAGTGCTTTGCATTGTGGGCCCATCAGACTGAGGAGGCCATGGCGGAAGTCTCCAGCGAACGCTTCCATTGGACCCAGGGAGTCCTTTGAGGGAACCCGTCTGGCCAGGCTTTCTGGGACTCACAGAGGTCGCAGGAGAGGAGGTGCTAGAGGTGAGTCCCGGCACTACTCTCCGCCTCAGTCCATCCTTAACCTTGAGTTCCATCCACCGCTACTTCCATCACGCCCTGAGTCTGCATATCACCATTGCAAACGCCAGAGAAAGGGGAGGACCACCAATCTCCTCAAGAACCCGGAAGCCGTGCCCAAGCAGCCTGCTGTTATCCCAGAGGCTGTGCCTGAGCAGCCCACTGTGTTCCTGGAGGTCGTGCCCAAGCACCCCGCTGCCGTTCCAGAGTCCGTCCCCAAGCAGCCTGCTGTGTTCCCAGAGTCTGTGCATGAGCAGCCCGCTGTCGTTCCGGAGGCAGACCCCAAGTTTTCTGCTGTCTTTCCCAGAGGCTGTACCTGAGCAGCTCACTGCCGTCCCTGTGGTTGTCCCCATGCAATCTGCTGACATCCCAGAGATCGTTCCGGAGATACCCACCCCTCAGTCCGGCCACGGTAAAGAGAGCTGTCTTCCTCTTTTATGCTGTGGCAGTACTTCATGCTTGGAGGAGACACAGTAGGTCAGCCGACCCAGAAACTGTTCACATCACGTCTGCCAATCCAGAGAACGTTCACGTCACGTCGGCCGATCCAGAGACTGTTCACGTCACGCCAGCCAATCCAGTGTCTATGGACTAGATGGCCGCCGCTGAGCCAGTGTATCCGGACATGATGGCCTTCGCCACGCTGTCTGTGCTTGAGCCGGTGTCTTTTCCTGTGCCTGAGCCGGTGTCTGTTCCTGTGCCTGAGTTGGTGTCTGTTCCTGAACCGGTGTCTGTGCCTGTTCCTTTGCTATAGGCACTCGAGTGGTCTAAAGGTCTACACCGCCGTGGTTGCCCGAAGGGTCTACACCGCCGTGGTTGCCCGAAGAGTCTTCTCTTCCATGGGTGCCAGACAGAAAGTCTCCACCCTGGTTGCCCGATGGACTGATGTCTCTACCCTGGTCACCCGATAGGTCGTCTGCTTCACCATTGGCGCCCAATGACTGTCTGCTTCACCCTGTCCACTGGTTAACCGTCACCTCCTGTTCCTGTTGCCCCTCATGGACCTGTCCCCCCATCCCTCCCCCTGGTCCTCCACCGTTCCACCTCCATCCTGAACTCTGGTTTTGTCTTGATGTGTAGTTGTTTCTTGGACCGTCTGGTAGCCGCTCCGTAGAGGGGGGTTATGTCACAATAAGGGTTTGTGTTTCCCTGGTTCACTACTAAAGGTCCTCTTCCCCCACGGTGTCAGTCACATTAGAAACTGCATTTCCCACAATCCTTGTCCGTTGTCATCATTGTTCATTGCACCCAGCTGTCACCCATGATTGATTGTTAGTCTGTGTGTATAAGTACTCTGCTTGTTTAGTGTTTGTTACAGAGTCCTTGTCTTTTATCACACCACATCTGAGGTCTGTTCTGTCTATTCATTGTTTCTTGTGTTTGGATTGCTTATATGGATAATGACCCCTGCCTGGACAGATTTGTGAGTACGGATTTCCTCATTAAAACTTAATGCATTTTTGGATCTTTTGTGTTTCCTGAGTGTGAATCGTGAAAGTTATTCATTATCATTTGTGTATTGTAAGTTCTGTGTTCGATTCAGTGTCCTGTATTATTATTGTAATTATTATTATAATTTACCACATTAACACTAATGTGAATTACAAAATTTTCCATTATAAAATTACTCACTTGTAGAAGCTGATGTTTGAGACTCCGTTGAAAAATAGCTTGCTGTGGCAAGGGGTGCTAAAATAGTTAAATGTATGAATAGAACCATAATGCAAGCAATATTCATTGACATGCTTAAATGGACATTAAATTAAATTCTATATCGCAAAAATTATACGACAGCATCTGTGAACTGCATGAATACAGATTTCCCAACTGAAATGTCATAATAGTCTATCTAGTATATTAATTACATCTCGTAGGTGCTGCTGTTTGAGATGATTATTATAAAATTTAATTAAAAATAAAAATCAATAAAATACAGCTATAAGTGTTTACACAGTTGTCCATGAACAGTACTCACTTGTAGAGGTTGTTTCAGTGGATGTTTGAGGGTCAGTTGAAGGAATGCTTGTAGTGACAGGGGATGCTGTGAAGAAATAAAAAAAAATGAACAATTACGAAATAGTACTTACAAGCTAACAAGCATGTGGTTTACGCAATAGTAGATGTTAAAACTTCATGCTGATTTGTACTCGGCTTTCACCAAGATACTGATATTTCGATATTTCGCACAAACCGGAGAGGCGGCGCCTCGTAGGAACATTTTCCAGTGCTTTGCATTGTGGGCCCATCAGACTGAGGAGGCCATGGCGGAAGTCTCCAGCGAACGCTTCCATTGGACCCAGGGAGTCCTTTGAGGGAACCCGTCTGGCCAGGCTTTCTGGGACTCACAGAGGTCGCAGGAGAGGAGGTGCTAGAGGTGAGTCCCAGCACTACTCTCCGCCTCAGTCCATCCTTAACCTTGAGTTCCATCCACCGCTACTTCCATCACGCCCTGAGTCTGCATATCACCATTGCAAACGCCAGAGAAAGGGGAGGACCACTAATCTCCTCAAGAACCCGGAAGCCGTGCCCAAGCAGCCTGCTGTTATCCCAGAGGCCGTGCCTGAGCAGCCCACTGTGTTCCTGGAGGTCGTGCCCAAGCACCCCGCTGCCGTTCCAGAGTCCGTCCCCAAGCAGCCTGCCGTGTTCCCAGAGTCCGTGCATGAGCAGCTCGCTGTCGTTCCGGAGGCAGACCCCAAGTTTTCTGCTGCCTTTCCCAGAGGCCGTGCGTGAGCAGCCCACTGCCGTCCCAGTGGTTGTCCCCGTGCAATCCGCTGACATCCCAGACATCGTTCTGGAGATACCCACCCCTCAGTCCGGCCACGGTAAAGAGAGCTGTCTTCCTCTTTTATGCTGTGGCAGTACTTCATGCTTGGAGGAGACACAGTAGGTCTGCCGACCCAGAAACTGTTCACATCACGTCTGCCAATCCAGAGAACGTTCACGTCACGTCGGCCGATCCAGAGACTGTTCACGTCACGCCAGCCAATCCAGTGTCTATGGACAAGATGGCCGCCGCTGAGCCAGTGTATCCGGACATGATGGCCTTCGCCATGCTGTCTGTGCTTGAGCCGGTGTCTTTTCCTGTGCCTGAGCCGATGTCTGTTTCTGTGCCTGAGCCGGTGTCTTTTCCTGTTTCTGTGCCTGAGTTTGTGTCTGTTCCTGAACCGGTGTCTGTGCCTGTTCCTTTGCTATAGGCACTCGAGTGGTCTAAAGGTCTACACCGCCGTGGTTGCCCGAAGGGTCTTCACCGCCGTGGCCGCACAAAGAGTCTTCTCTTCCATGGGCGCCAGACAGAAAGTCTCCACCCTGGTTGCCCGATGGACTGATGTCTCTACCCTGGTCACCCGATAGGTCGTCTGCTTCACCATTGGCGCCCAATGACTGTCTGCTTCACCCTGTCCACTGGTTAACCGTCACCTCCTGTTCCTGTTGCCCCTCATGGACCTGGCCCCCCATCTCTCCCCTTGGTCCTCCACCGTTCCACCTCCATCCTGAACTCTGGTTTTGTCTTGATGTGTAGTTGTTTCTTGGAGCGTCTGGTAGCCGCTCCGTAGAGGGGGGTTATGTCACAATAAGGGTTTGTGTTTCCCTGGTTCACTACTAGAGGTCCACTTCCCCCACGGTGTCAGTCACATTAGAAACTGCATTTCCCACAATCCTTGTCCGTTGTCATCATTGTTCATTGCACCCAGCTGTCACCCATGATGGATTGTTAGTCTGTGTGTATAAGTACTCTGCTTGTTTAGTGTTTGTTACAGAGTGCTTGTCTTTTATCACACCACATCTGAGGTCTGTTCTGTCTATTCATTGTTACTTGTGTTTGGATTGCTTATATGGATAATGACCCCTGCCTGGACAGATTTGTGAGTACGGATTTCCTCATTATCTTTTGTGTTTCCTGAGTGTGAATCGTGAAAGTTACTCATTATCCTTTGTGTATTTTAAGTTCTGTGTTTGATTCAGTGTCCTGTATTATTATTGTAATTATTATTATAATTTACCACATTAACACTAACATGAATTACACAATTTTCCATAATAAAAATACTCACTTGCAGAAGCTGATGTTTGAGACTCCGTTGAAGAATAGCTTGCTGTGGCAAGGGGAGCTAAAATAGTTAAATGTATGAATAGAAACATAATGCAAGCAATATTCATTGACATGCTTAAATAGACATTAAATTAAATTCTAAATCGCAAAAATTATATGGCAGCATCTGTGAACTGCGTGAATACAGGTTTCCCAACTGAAATGTCATAATAGTCCGTCTAGTATATTAATTACATCTCGTAGGTGCTGCTGTTTGAGACGAATATTATAAAATTTCATTAGAAAAAAATCAATAAAATACAGCTATAAGTGTTTACACAGTTGTCCATGAACAGTACTCACTTGTAGAAGTTGTTTCAGTGGATGTTTGAGGGTCAGTTGAAGGAATGCTTGTAGTGACAGGGGATGCTGTGATATATGGACATATAAAGAAATAAAAAAATTAACATTTACGAAATAGTACTTACAAGCTAACAAACATGTGGTTTAAATGCATATGCTCATTCAATATTTTTCAATAACAATCAATGTATTATGGCAAAAAGAATAACTTATATTTTTATTACATTATAAACGTTTGAACTGGTAGACACTGATGTTTGATAGGAAGTGAAAGGAAATAAGTACAATTCTTATCAGATTTTTTAAAATATTTGTCAACATGTTTACAAAGACTGTTTTCACATACAATAAAATTCTGCATTACAATAATTATTATCACACAAATATATAATATAGGCATAAAACTACACATTTTTTTTCAGGTGCTGATATTTGATTCTCAGGATGTGATTTGAAATACCGAAGTACTTACGTGTAACAGTAAAACAAAATAGCTTTCTAAAGAAGTGTTTAGACAACCTTACATGAATATTACTTGAGCATGAGCATGTGAATAAACTACTGATATAATTTCCCTATCATCATGTTTACTCAAATGTCCATGAATAAACATACTCACTTATAGGCACTAATGTTGGAGACTCATCCATTGTAGTTGCAGTGGCTGCTGGAATATTTAGAAATATATTAAAAATATATTTTATAACATTCTGTACCACAAGAATTACTATTAATTGAACATAACAAACAGTAAATAATTTAGGATTTTTTGGATAATTTTGCACCCAGGATGATTGCTCCTCATGAACCACATCAGTGAGTCGTTAGGCCTGGTGTTTCAGACCCATTACCACGACCGCTCACTGATCACCTATTTTGGACTGGATTTAATGACAAGATAAAACTATTTCCCCTGCCCGTTTTTTGGTCATTGAGGGAGGTTATATGGATTTTGCAGAGTTAGTTCTTGCAAAGAGTGGCTGATTGTCAGTCGTTGTCATGGAGAAATCCTGTAAAAACTCCGTAACGGCAGAGCCATCGACGATGACTGATGACGTATCGGGTTCATAAAGGGTTGTTACATTTCGTTCAAAAACGGAGAATTACAAGGAACCCGATCTCTGTCCACACCAGCGTTTTATCTGCGTATTAGAAATGATCTCCGTCCACATTAAAACGACTGGAAACGCAGATCACGTGACCATTCACCAACACTGGGCATGCCCGTGCCGGTGTAAACGTTGGCTGACGAATCAGGGAAGGACACGTCATGACTGATGACACCCAATCATAGAGCCGAGCGCGAGCCTTTGCGTCAGCGTTTCTAAAGTCCTCCGTTTTGTCCCGTCTTCACTAAGGCCCTGTTTACACGAGAACGCTCGCGGCTGAAAACGTAAAAATATTTCATTTACATGGCGACGATGTTTTTGGGGCTTAAAAATGCAAAAAAGTGAAACCACCCTCCAGAGTAGCAATCTTAAAAACGCTCCACTGTCGCAATCCCATGTAAACGGTAAAACCCAAAAGTCTGCTTGACAGTGAAGGTTGTACGCAGGTGCGCGGACTTGGTGTTGTTGCGTGGCAGTGCTCCACATTGCCACCTAGCCGCCTGGAGTGCACATTACATTGAATTTCACACACTTTTGCGTCACCATATGCACTCAGATTTCCCACCCAAAATGCTCGTCTAAACGCAGAATAAAAAAGTGATAACGCATCGCCCCTTGTGCGTTTTCTCTTCAGTATCGTTTCCGTGTAAACATAGCCTAAAACGCCTTCTGGAGATTCAAAACGCAAAAAAGGACTGCAGCGTTTCTAAACCTCACCGTTTTAGGTCTTCGTTTTTTCCGTTTTAGTCTGGACGGGAGGTGCAATCGTAGCAAAAAGTGTCCGTTTTTAAACGAAAACGCATTAGTATGGACGGGGCCTTAGACTCAGTTGAAGAAATGCTTGTAGTGTCAAGGGATGCTGTGATTTCCATTTATAAAAAATAAAACAAACATTTACTAAATAGTATTTACAAAATAGCAATGTTCATACAATTACAGCCAATGTTTTATTCTCAGAAGAATAATTTTTAACTGGTGGGTTCTGATGTTTGATACTCAGGATGTGACTATACTCACTTGTGGAATCGTTCTCTCCATTCAACACCTAGGAGAAATGTGAAGTTTATGATTAATAGGATGAATCCTTAAATATGAGAGGACAAAAAAAATGACTTAAACCTTGACTTTGAGTCATTAACATCGACTTCAGACTTGACTTGAACTTCAGTCCAGACTTTCAACAACTTCCATCAACTTCAACAAAATGTTAATTTAATATACTAATTTTAACAATATGAAGCCATTAATGACAACACAGTTAGAACACATAAAACCAAAGAGCAGCCCACCAGAAAAACTTTCACTAACGCTCAATTAGAAATATGAAGTATTTCTATACCACTCTGATTGGTCAATTATGACCAAAAATTGTGATTTGTCCAACATGTTTCTCAACTTATTGTGATTGGTCAATCTTCAATCACGTTGAGAAAAGAAACACCAGTAATTTTGCAGCCTTTCATTGTAAATTTGTTAAAACAATATAAGAATAACTATTTAAAGGAGTAGTTCACTTTAATAAGGGTCTTATCAAGTGAAACTATCGCTCATTTAAAAAAAAAAACAACTACAACAAAGTTTAAGTTTTATAAGCTCAAATGGTTGCCTTGCTCTGTTAGGGTTAGGGTGTGATGCGCATTTGTGACTCTCCTATTTGAACTCATTCATCAAAATGAACAAATCTTTTCCCGAGTCAACTCGTTCATTTCGTTCGTTGGATGAACCAAATGACACGAAAAAAGATTTGTTCTTTTTGATAAACGAGTTCGAACAGGAGAGTCACAAACACGCGTCACAGAATAGAGCAAGGCGAACATTTGAGCTTATAAAACTTACATTTTTTATATTTTATATAAATATATATAAATAATATATATAATATATAAACTTTATAGTTTATATTTTAAGTAGTATACTAACAAAACATTTTTGTATGTGACTAAATACAAGATGCCTTTGTGTGATATTTTGTGTAGTAAATCTCTTTCTCTATTTTTAAATTACTATTGTTTTCTTAAGTTGTTATAGTTTTTGTTATTGGCAAATTCACATTTGATGCCTACAATTGGATGAAATGCACTGTTTCACCACTAAATGGAGACATTACCTTTTTTGTCTTTGACTCTTTAAACTGGTCAATAAGAACATGTGTAGTAAACCCAGAACATATTACTACAGTTATTTCTTGGTTAGTTTAGTTATTAGTGAATTTGATGTGAATGCTTTCATTTTTTTTCTTTAAGCAGTTTCTGACATCAGGAATAGTTAGATATATGGTTATATTATTAGATAATTTAGATATAGATACGTAATAGCCTACAACGTGGCACAATGACTTTCAGGGGAAGTATAGTATACAATGTGTACCTAAAATAATTTAATAAAAAAACATAGATGGAAACTAACTTCTTCCCTCTCTGCTTTTGAAACAATGACACATTTTGCTCCAAATACCTCAGGTGAAACATCAAATGAGTAATGACATCACCAACTTCCTTGTCACAAAACAAAGAGCCTGTTAAAATACTGATAGGGGAAACATCTACTTGCTAAATCAATTATATTTACCATACTGTTAAATATAAAACCATATTAATCTATTGCCGTCAAGTGACTTTAAAATAATGATCGACGCAAGTTTCAATTTCAATTCATTTGTCGATGTATGTATAATGCTTATAGATACATATAGATGCCCACAATACATATAGTTTCAAATCCTCCACAGAAATAGCAGGTTTATACATTACAATTTGATTGTGTCAAAATAATAACCATTTGTCAAAAACGTACAGTTTTAAGATAATACAAATCATACATTTAGCAAGTACAGCATATACTGTATATACAACAGTTCTTTCTGTTTCTCAATTCTGATTGGCTGAGAGCCTTTTCCAGCCGTGCAATATTCCCACATCAGCTTTCTAACCATTTCTCCATTCGTTTCACTCTGCTCAAAATGAACAAATCTTTTTTAGAGTCATTTGGTTCATTCAACAAATGAAATGAATGAATTGACTCTGGAAAAGATTTGTTCATTTTGATGAACGAGTTCGAACAGGAGAGTCACGAACGTGCTCACAGAACAGAGCAAGGCGAACATTTGAGCTTATGAAACTTAAACTTTGTTAATTATTTTTTAAATGAGCGATCGTTTCGCTTGATAAGACCCTTATTCCTCGTATGGAATTGTTTAAAGCCCTGTGAACAGTTTGCAGTTTGCACTGAAACTGTCTTTTGAACCTCGAACTGCTTGGTTCCCATTGAAGTCCATTATATGGAGAAAAATCCTGGAATGTTTTCATCAAAAACCTTCATTTCTTTTCGACTGAAGAAAGAAAGACATGGACATCTTGGATGACATGGGGTGAGTAAATTATCAGCAATTTTTTTTTTTTTTAAAGTGAACTACTCCTTTAAATACATTTTTTTGTGTGTGTGTATTAGTTAGTCTGTATTAGTTGTATAAATGCAATATCACACTCGTAGCTGGTAATATGGCTGTATATCAGCACGCTGTGCACTGCTATACTCGTGTGATATTGCTCATATTTTGTGATGGAACGGCTATATATATATATATATATATATATATATATATATATACAGTATAAATAATATTCAACAAATTAACTGTCCCTCTCCTAACAAGCTCGCATATTCTCAATTAAAACTCATCTCTGTGTCTAGCAGAAGAAGAGACTTTGTATTTTGACCATATTATTTTTTTCTTTTTTGGCAAAATAATAATGTACAGTATTTATAATATTTAAATACCTATTTAAAATAAACACTTACTTTTTTCATGTAAAAGAGTCTTTCTTTTATTAAATATTAACAATAATTACTGTAGATTACATAATTCATTTAGCAAAAGCATATTCTAAATTCACCAAATGTAAAATCTGCAGATCTGGGTGTAATGTTTAAATGTTTTAATAATACAGTATAGTGCTTATAATCCCCCATGTTTGCAAATTATATAGGTATAACAATTTTCTGGGATTTCTGGGACACTGGGATTAAGCACATTAACTGTTCCACAGACACTAAATTTGTTTTTCCATATGTAATTTGCATAGGTTTTCTTATCAGAGCCATGAAAAATTGTTTGGTTTCTTTTCAAGTCCGACAGTAAATCAGTAGGAGGAAATTATTTGATTATACTAACGAATTACTTCATTATTTTATTGGTTATAGTTATTGGGTTCAAGTGTCCTCTTTCCCATCATCACTAAACCACAGCTTTACCTTTTTTCCACAGCTTTACCCAGATGAACACGCACATTTATGTTGAGGATTAACATTAGTTTGAATAGGTAAATAATCCAAACAATTTAATAGCTAAAATATTTCATTGACATATTTCCTTAGTTATTCTAACTTCTTCCTACCCTTTGAACATGACATTAATTGGATCATCTGCTGATGATCTTTTTTGTTGATTGTTTGTTCTCGTTTAGTTTTGATGTTGTCTTATAACATGTTTAATAAAGAATGTGAATTAAAAAAACCTTCGTCAAAGCAGGATTTCAATTGATAAAAACAAGCAATAGAAACAGCAATGATGCAAAACAATTCTTCACCTTACTTAATAATCTGACTTTCAATGAGTTTGTTTTAAAAATGTGTAATTACTGAAATCAGCAACACTGTTTCAGCATATGCTACATTTTTTTTTTCATTTTTATTTAAAACATTTGTGAAAATGCACTGTATCTGTAATTGCAAGTGAAAACAGAACAGTTTAGTTTCACTAGTTAATAGACAGTTGAATTTCTTTGAAATACACTTTATAACCTGTATGTAAATTGTAGAGACAGAAACTTCCTATTATTTGTATATTATTTACTCTAGTCTAGTTCCTTATGAGATTGGCCTTATACGTCACTACTTTATATACAGTATATTTCCCTATCTATATCAGATTGACTATACTTGCTCTGTTTAAAGTCATGCGTCGTTCATTTAAACTCCACTAAAAAAAAATAATGAAAACAAATGAACATTTTAAAAGTGATCTGTAGCTCTCAAAAACCATGGATACTGTACAATCTGGTTTATAAGAGGTTTACAGCATACAGGAAAATGATATGATAAATATTGATCTGAAAGACACACAATTACAGTATCAGAAAGAAGGCTATTATAACCAAGCACACAAACCAGGGTTTGTAAAGTTTTCTTAAACTAACCATGCAAAATAGTCCATGTCTTTTTTTATCCTATATACACATTAGACTGAATAACCCTGCACCATATTAAAATTATTTCGTGAGAAGCAAAAGGGAAGCTGGCACAATAAGAGATGCAAATTTTTTTAAGAGAAAATGACATGAAGGCGAAAAAAAAGAAAAAATACCATGCATGACGCAAACACAGAATGAAATTCGATTACCCACCATGAAAATATATTTTGACTCGTTCCACCTTTACACAAAGAGGTTACAGTGAGGCAGTTAGAATTGTAGTTTGGGCCAATTTAAAAAAAAAAAAATAGATTAAAAATGTGAAGCATATAATTTTATAAAAAACCATATTGATTTATTTGTTAAAATCTGAGTATTATAACTTTCACACCATGTATTTTTTCATATATTTATTAAAAAAATACATTGTATTTGATATTATTTTTATTTTATAATTATATATTTTTATGAAGTATATTATTATAATCTATATCTATAAACATTGTTTACGTCTTATGGCTATACTATTGAAACAGTAAGTGTTTAATAACTGACCCCATTCATTTCCAATCCAAGTGCCTCACTGTAGATTTATCTTTTCTCTTTTTTGAAGAAAAGAAAGGGAGGAACAAGTGCAAATAAAACTTGTGTGGTATGTATTCTGCCACAGATTGAGCTTGATTTGTACAGAATATTCATTTGAACTTCAAAAAGATGTAAAAATAAGCTAAACATTATAGTCAGACTATTGCTTTATGTGAGGAATAAACATTTAAGTCATTATTCACTCATCATCTTTGTAGTGAATGGGCGGAAAAATACATCTGCAATGGACGAAACAAATGTTAATTTTTGTCACTTAAAATTACAATTTAGTCACAGTAAACGCCTATTCAAGATATGTAATAGTGTCAATATAGTGCGGGCTAAAACATCAGGCCTACTCAAAATCTGCTTTTGGAATGACTGAAGTTTCTTCTTGATTTTGCTGTGCTTGTTCATTATATTCCTGACCTTCTATCTAGGAGACCGTTATTGTGCCAGAATGGCAGGCCTGAAAGCAGTACTACTTCCGGTGGGCTGGGAGAACGGGATGGCCAAATCGATTGAGTGGTGAGAATAACAGGAAAAGAATGATGTAAACTTCTTGAGGTTGGGCTTTCCATGTCGTGACCTCCAGACAGTCTGGACTGAGTCTCAGGTTCATATTGAAGCGTTGATACAAACACAAGGCTAAACACTGTTCTTTTCTAGATGTTATTGTTGAATCTCAGGAGAGAAGGTGGTTCTAAACCCTTTCAAAACATGTTCATTACCGGCTATGTGCTAATATTGGCTAAGAGCCTGAATAGGCTCTATGCACAACTGCACTACTTCCTGAACTTCAGCCAGCTTCTTATTTCCTGTCTGGCATTATTGGACACATTGATTAATTCAGGTGTGTTTGATTATTGTTGCCGTGACTACTGAGGTCAAGCACACCTGAATTAATCAAATTGTCCAATAATGGTATACAGGAAACAAGAAGCTGGCTGAAGTTCAGGAAGTAGTGCAGTTGTGCATAGAGCCTATTATGTTGCAACAGTCACAACAAACATTTTAAGGCCTATAATTTAAATTTCTGAAATTAAAAAGGTTGACCTAGTGATTCAAAATCCCCACATCATCATCTGATCCTCTATAAACAACAAGCAACAAGCACATTTGCATTTGTGCAAGTAATTTCATCTACCTGCTTTCCATTCAGAGCTGGAAAAATCATTTATCAACATATCTTGGCCTAAAATATAAGAACACCTACAAGGGTTCCTTTGTGAAAAAGAAAAGAACTTAATAATATACGGTATAAGTGCGAACTGAATGTAGTGTTTTCAAACACTTGATTG
Source organism: Cyprinella venusta (assembly GCA_038021265.1). Classification (NCBI taxonomy): domain Eukaryota; kingdom Metazoa; phylum Chordata; class Actinopteri; order Cypriniformes; family Leuciscidae; genus Cyprinella; species Cyprinella venusta. Next base: position 7,448,827 of record CM075886.1, read on the forward strand.
TATGTTATATACAATTAAATGAAAATGTATTGTAGTTTAAATTTATATTAAATGCATTTAGAATTTAACCCACTTGAGTAGGACTTTAGTACATATTTACATGAAATTTTAGAATTTATTATATTATCTTTGAAATACTACTGAATGAATTAACAAGCATTTATGGTAACTATTTGGAGGTTACGGATGTAACCCTGGTTCCCTGAGAAAGGGAACAAGACGCTGTGTCAGATTGACCTTATGGAGGCGCCTCGGTTACGGCTGTAACCACGGTTCCTTAAAGAGGGAACGAGACGCTGCATCGATTGACACTAAGGGAGCGCTTTGCGTGATGATGTCCGGTCAAATGGTGTGGCGGAACGTTAGAGGCGGGTGAAGTCATGAACCAGGAAACTATAAAGCCTGCCCAAACAAAGCAGCGCTAGCAACTTAAAGCTACACTGTGTAACTCTTTTAGTTTATTCTTAGCTAAAAACACTTAGATCTTTCAAAAATATATGTGCTCATTAATGTATATTTACTTCGTACATGTAATAAGGTATTCTCATGAGTGTATAATATGCCATTGAAATTACATACGGGTAAGGGGTTCTAATGTCGGTCGCCATGTTGCCCCTCCATCTTGAAAGTACATTAGCCAAAGATGGATATACCCGTTAATTCAAGCTTCACCTTTCGCGTTTACGTTTGAGTTAACACTCATGGACGAGGTCGAACTGGAAGCCATGTTAATCTTGGACTACATTGACCACCATAGGAGTTAAAACGAAATCGAATTTGAGAGGAACAGAAACTAATATTCACTGGATGGTCATATACCTTTTCACCACTAGATGGGGGTAAAAATCACACAGTGTAGCTTTAAGATCTAAGCAAGCAAATTTGCTAATATCTACCCAGGTGCGAGCACCAGGCCTCAGCCTCAAAGTGCCATGGTGCCAACGAGGTACCAAGGAGACTTAACCTAAAGACTTTCCAGCCAAAGACTTTCCAGCCAAAGACTTTCCAGCCAAAGAAATGTGGTAAGCACCTATGTCCACCACATAAACCTTAAAATAAATTTTGATAGTGCTAGGCCGGACGGAAAAACTCGATATTGGTATGCTTTGCCCCCGAAAGCAAACCTCAGGAACTTCCTGTGATATGGTAGGATGGAAATGTGGACGTCCTTGAGACAAAGTCCTATCATGACAAACCAGCGCAGTCTCATCCCAAGACGTCGTATAACTGACCTTTTGGGACGTCTTTTGACCATACGTCAATATTCGCCTATTTAGGGCCCCCTTAAACATCGGTAGATGAGGTTATGGGATCCCAACTCTACCCCAGACCTAAACCTAACCCCAAACCTAACTGACGTTAAAGGTAAAGCGTCAGTTGTATGACTGCTAGGGCTGGGTACCGAAGTTCGGTACTTTTTAGGTACCGACCGAATTGCCTCGGTACTACCGAGTATCGAAACATGTCTTGTTTTTCGATACCAAATTTCGGTACCTAAGTGGTTAATCTCGTCAACGTCAGTGAAAAAATAAGCACGCAGCATGATAGGCTGTGGCGGAAAACTAGTTAACGCGGCTGCTCAGAGACAGCTCGTCGCACGTGAGTGTGTGTGCGTGCGTGTAAGCGTCCCAACCCAGATGGATAGAAAATATGTGGAAATGATCCAAAGTGTGCCAGACTCGATACCAGAAGCACGCGATGCAATATTTTCGACAGGATAATTGCCGCCAAGACCAGTAACATGGTAAATCTGATAAGCGCACAGACACTTGTTGAGTGTACAAAGTCCGTCTTCCACTGCAGGAACTGGAGCGCGTCACAGATCAGTTGAACCGACACTCTGCATATAGGATACTTGCCTCATAGACATGAGAAATAGGTCTATAGACGGTCAAAATATGTGTACTTTTAAACAAAACAATTAGAAATGAATAGTTTGATTACCCTGATCCATATAACGTTAGGTGCGCGCATTCACTGCTGCAGGAATGACGAGCCAGCGTCCCCATAATCATATTTGCTGCCAGCAGACTTATTAAACACTTGTTCATTAATTAACGATTAAAAATATATCATTGCTGTTGTTTACCGACACATAATCATTAGGCTTCTGTTGCCAGTGCTTTGCGGCAAGCTTACGCGTGCTGTGCGCGAGGCATATATCCCGCCCCCCAGTAGCCTATATTTAATTTAATTCACATTTATTTGTATAGCATTTTTCACAATACATATCGTTTCAAAGCAGCTTTACAGAAAATCCATGTTTCTAAATTACAATTTGAGTGATGATCTGTTATTATCAGAGGTGACATTTCAATTAATTTTCATTCAGTTTCATTGTAAAACAATGCATTAAGATACGGCAGAAAGAATCGTGTTGTTAAATTATTAGGAAACATAGAAAACTTTAGCATTGGTGCTTTTTTACATACTCAAAATATGAGTGTGAAAAAGTCAACAACTGAAAAATAAAGTAAAAATGTAGGTAATATTATATTGATAAAACTGGTTACATAATATTGGTATCGAAAAAGGTATCGTTCAGGAACCGGTATCGAAGTCAAGGTATCGGTATCGAACATTTTGTTACGATACCCAGCCCTAATGACGGCCTGGGATCGCCATCTACCGACGTTTAAGGGAGCCCTAAAAAGGCGGATGTTGACATATGGTCAAAAGACGTCCCAAGACGTCAGTTATATGACTTTTTGGGATGAGACTGTGTTAGACAAACCAGTCCTCGGATCTGATCTGTGCCACGATTTGTCATAGTGTTAACATTTTTTACTTTAGTTGCATGATTGACTCGTTCAGAACTCTCAAATCCAAAATGGGACGCAACCCCCATCCTTCTTTGGAACGATGAAATACCAACTGTAAAACATGGTGTCCCTGCTGGAGGCGAGGTACATATTCTATGGCCCCTTTCTCCAACAGGGTTGTCCCTTCTTGTCCCATTACCAGAACCTGCTAGGGGCCAATCACGGTGGAAAGGACCCCCATAAACCTGGACGGGCGAGACCCGAACTGTATTTGACCCTGATCACCCTTTTCTATGGTCTGCAGGGCACAATGAGAAATATTTGCCATATTGAAAAAAATTTAAGCTTCCAAAAATTCTACTAGAGGTACCAGCCTCTCTAGACTGGTTTCTGGATTTAGTTGTCGTTGAGCAGTCAGTCCGTCACCCTGTAACGGTGAAGCGGCAGGGAACGACTGAACTGACTGCTCTGGAACCCCCCTCGGAGCGTTAATTGGTGCGTCGTCAGTAGATGCACAGAACTTTCCACTCCCATCTGAGCTTTTTTGGAATTTGCGCTCTCACTCTAATTTGCTCTGTTTAGTAAATCTGGCCCCCTAAGTATATTTCCTTCAAATGTAATATCAAATAACACATTTACTGTTAAAATTATAGTAAGGCATATATGTGCTTTATTATGTTAGTCAACATCAGAGTGTACTTTTTTAAACCATGACAAAAGATTTTTTAGACAATGATTCACAATGTTCTTTGGAAAACAAGCAAAACATTTTATTTGACATTATTACAAACTAAGTGCACCTTTTAAAAGTGTACCTAGGTAACATGAAATGAAAATCTAGTCTACTCTCTTTAAGTACATCTAAGTGGCCTTTTATTTCTTTATATTATTATTACCTGCAAGTAATTTTTATTATATACTTTATGATTTGAAGGACATTACAAGTGCACACATAATACAAATAAGTGCACTTCCTTTCTAGCAAGAGTTCGTTGAACATTGTTGTCATTTCTACACTTTTATTGTCATTGTGATAAATACGAAGGAAACCTGAGAGAATTAGTGATGTCTGATTTTGAATCTATTCTCTTTTTTTTTAGTTGGATCTTTTTATGATTGGTTGATTTGTTCATGACCTGGACTGATTTTTTTTTTTTTTTTCTGAACTCAATGCAAATGTCTGTTCATCAAACAAAGCGTATCATATTCAGAAAGTTCAGAAAGGAAAATAGTGCACATGTCATATAAACCATGGTTATAATACTTCTATAGTGCATATAAACCATTATAATACTTCTATAGTGCTTTTGTGTCCTTTTTGAAGCTTGAAAGCTTCTGTCCATTTATTCCCTTACCAGAAAGAAATGGTTTCAAATGACACATGGATGAAAGCATTTTTATTCTCTGTTAATTAATTATGTATATAATGTATATGTATTTAAATAGAATATATATATCTTCTCTTATGATGTTTGTGGTATGTACTGGCGTGAAGTTGGGACAACCTGGTCTATAGTTTATTTTTTCCACATTCACATCATTAACACTTCTGACTTCCTAGAAAGTATGACACTTCCCAGGAAGATTGTCAGAAACACACAATACACACATCTCACTGTAAATTAGCCAATAAAGATAATGTCTGGAGGCAACATGAGTGTGTAAGTGAGTCTTCTTAATCTAGAATCCTAAGGGTTTTAAATTAGATCTGAAAAGATTGTTCGCCTACTTGATCAGCAAATGTATTAGTCAGTATCTCATAACTGTGAACCCAGAATACATTATTTTGGACACTTAAAGCTCAGTTAAAAACTTTAGTGGTTGTATAAAGTCAGTTCACTTTAAATTCACACAGATGTCAGAATAACCACAGGTGTTCTACTGACAATGATAACAGTTGAAAAGTGTCCAAATACATTTTGTCTTCATTTTTAACATTGTTTCTGTTTGTAACATTTTTAGATTGAAAGTGCTTGTAATATATCTAGTGTATGAAATGCAATGATATTAATAGTTTGTCTTTGGGCACTCTAAATTACCAAACAAATGATAGATGAATCATATTTGTCCAAATATTGAACATTTATTTAATTTGCAAAATCTGGGCCATAAAAACACTAAATATAGACTTATAATAAATCTTTCAATACAGCAATCGCTACCCGGTCACATTAGATGCGTCTCTAGCACACATTGTGTTTATATCGTGCAATTTATACGCGAAAAAGAGTTTTTACGTGGATATGATGCGCATGGGTAGGTTTAGGGTAAACCTATAGGTTTAGTAGTGGTTTGGGGTACGTGTATATTTTACGTTTGGTTATGATTAGTGGTGTGCAACTGCGTAAACACGTAAAACACGTAGAAATTGCACAATAAACACAACGCGTGCTATAGAAACGCATACATTTTTCAAACAAACTTCTTTTCGTTTGCTTGGAAAAAAGTGCTGTGCAATTTTTCATTAAAATAAATGGCACTTTATGATTTTCAATGAAATTGTTTTTTTCAGTGTGTCTTACTACATCTTTTTTTCTTTTGCTTCTTTTTTATCATTCGATGTAGGCTATCATGTAATAATGTTAAATTAAACACACACAAAGTAATATGAGCGACAAAAAAAACAGTAATATGACCCGACTATTTCAATTTTTCAATGAACACAAATGACAACAAAAACCAACAAAACTTTTCGATCTTTCTTTGCAGGCAAGCTTTTAGGAACACAAAATCTAGTTAACAGTAATTGTGCTTACATGAACTTGTGTTTTATCTTAACAATCAAACATCACTTACAATAGAAACGTATGCATAATAAAGATGTCTTACCTGGAGATTGACGAGGAACATTAGCGCAATGCCTTTACAAACAGTTTTGACAGAAAGACATCCCATCTTAATTCACGAATCCTGATATTCCTGAGCAGCGATCCTCATATCATCTTCAGATAAGTTTCCCCGCGACTTTTCTTAACGATGAACCTTTAAAGATGAATCTTTAAACTGTCAGACTGGTCCTTGTCAAAACCGCACCGAACACTGATGTGAGAGAGGTGTGAGCTCTTGCTGTCACCAGAGTTAAATGTTCCCGGTGAACTAATGGCATCGCTTCACATCACAAAAAAAAAAAAAAAAAAAAAATATTGACTGCTAATCCGCCCCCTAAATTCAAACAGGAAGTTAAAATGTTCACTATTTTAAACCGGCCACTGTAAAGCGCAAACTTCTTATAAGTATTTATTATTATTATTATTTGTTTTGGCTATGTTAAAAAAACTGAAAGTATTCTTCATTGTTTCTCTTAATTCCTTTCATTTCCCCTGTTCAAGTTGCACTATACTGTATATACTGTATATTATGATATAATATTGATATTGATATATAGTCAGAGACATGGAGGTGGAGGTACTCTGTTAAACTCCTTAGCTGAACAACATTCATTTCATTGTAACTGACTATTGTAATGTTTCTCTTCCTGTAGATTCAGAGCCTAAACATGTTTACTTAAGTTCGGGACGAAAATAGTTCTAATACTTGCGCAATGCCCATGAGAGGAATGACCATGTTTGCACACAAATATTTAGAAGTTCTGAAGCTTTTCTTGGAGTTTCAGTGTTTACTATGATGCCCGCTATCTTTGTAAAGGGGCCATAGAGAGATGCCCACTGGCCCTGTCACTGTCCCATGTCTCCTGGGTCTGGGTGGTTCCTCTCAGGGAGGTCATTATCCAGCTTCAATTAAAAACCAGTGGGAACCATGTAATCAAAGAAACCCAAGGCACCAACACACAGATCATATCATTATATATCCAACTTTCTTTGAATGTTAATGCCAAATGTTACAATATTTTTTATTTTCGCTACGTCAATATGTCGATTAGCACTAGAAAGTTACTTTTGAGTTACAATATATTGTTACTCCTTAAAAAAGTAACTATTACTTGGTTAAGTTTTTATGGAAAATAAGGTGTTACATCACTTTTAGGGTTACTTTTCCTTACCTGGGATTTGCTTGTTTGTTCTATTTTTGAAAAATGTAAATGCCCCTTCATACCAAAAATGTATTATGCAAATGGAAATGCAAATTCCCGTCTGTACAGTAAAGAGTGCAGCTCAACCAAACGCTTCAGCTATTCAACACTTGTGTTGAGAATATTCAACACTTCTACAAAAATGAAATGAATCTAAAGGAGCCTAAGTTTTGCTCATTAGTGGTTGAATTTGATAATTGAAATTCAGCAATTAAGACATTGGTTAATAAATTAAGATAATAAGGTGCATTTGTATTATAACATATTTAATTATTGCAGGTTTGCTTGTTATGTTAGCAATACGGTGCGAGAGGCTGTGCTTTGTGTAGTGCCGAACAACGCCCTTCAGCCGTTACTTATTCACGATACAGCTCTTTCCTCGAGTGCCTTTTATTGCTTTTAAAAAAACGGTTACCACACAATAAAAATATTAAAGTAAAAAAAAAACTGTATTAGTGCAACTTTCATGAAGTAAAATCACTAAAAGCCTTCCTTCCGCTAGAAAAAAAGTAGTCCCTGACCGTGAAAAGCAACAACGTTCCAATGTGTAATATGCATGAAACCTCAAATATAAACAACATAGGAACTGCGCAATGATAAATAGAACCGGTCAGCCGTGTTTTATCCATTATCGTGAATAAAGCCAGAGACTATTTATATAGAGACATGCAACTTCCTCGATCCTTAATACAAATGTATAGGGAAAACCCGTAACACCAAAGATGACTGCATTTTTTGGAATAATATCATGTTTTTGGAAATATGCTTATTTTACAACCCCAAGAGTTAAACTGTTGAGTTTTACCTTTTTTGAATCCGTTCAGCCGATCTCCGGTTCTGGCGGTACCACTTTTAGCATAGCTTAGCATACATCATTGAAGGGCACAAGACCATTAGCATTTCTCCCAAAAAATTACCAAAGTGTTTTGATATTTTTCCTATTTAAAACTTGACTCTTCTATAGTTACATTGTGCACTAAGACAGACGGAAAATGTAGAGTTGCGATTTTCTAGGCTGATATGACTAGGAACTATACTCTCATTCCTGCGTAATAATCAGGAAACTTCACTGTCGTACCATGAGTGCAGGAGGCGTAATGTTATGACACAGCGCCTGAAAATAGTCCCCAGCTTCTAACGTGACCGGGACTAAGTTTGTGTAGTCATCGCACCTGCTGCACTCATGGTATGGCAGTAAAGTATCTTGATTATTACGCCGGAATGAGAGTCTAGTTCCCTGCATATCAGCCTAGAAAATCGCAACTTTACATTTTCCGTCTGTAGTGCACGATGTAACTATAGAAGAGTCAAGTTTTAAATAGGAAAAATATCGAAACACTTTGGTAATTTTTTTTGAGAGAAATGCTAATGGTCTTGTGCACTTCAGTGATGTATGCTAAGCTACGCTAAAAGTGGTGCCGCCAGAACCGGAGATCGGCTGAATGGATTCAAAAAAGGTAAAACTCAACAGTTTAACTCTGGGGGAGTTGTAAAATGAGCGTATTTCCAAAAAAGCGGAGTATCCCTTTAAGTCCGAAATATCTGCCCGGAGGCATTGCCAAGATGGCGGCCGAGTGGCACGACTTGCCTGAAAGGACTTTGATAAAGCACAGCTATTGACTAATCAGAATCAAGGATAACCATTTTATCAGCCATTTCAAAAGATGTAAACAACACTGGTCCAGAAGCACTTCCTGTTTCAGTTTGTAACTGTTTTCTTTATTTCTCATGTAAAGAAAACTTCTTAAAGATGTTTATTTAACTTTTTGATTCAGTTTTAAATGTTCTGTTGGTTGTATTTTATCCCAGCTTTTATGTAGTGTTAAAAAACTGAAACAGGAAGTGCTTCTGGGCCAGTGTTGTTTACATCTTTTGAAATGGTCCATAAATAGGGCGTTTATACTGTATGTATTTTGGTTTGAAACTTACTTTGTTACTGTTAAAGTACATGCATGCATATCGGATGAAGGAAATTCAAATGTTAGCCATGTTGCTCCTGTCATGTGACCTACTGTGTCAGTTGTGTTGCTTCCAAGCAAATAGTCCTCATTTCACCGTCTAGGTTAACTAGACCTGATATAGGATGGCTATGAGTAACCCACTTCTAGCCAAAGTAACCTTGAATTTCGTTACATGTCGTTTTTTTGCCAAAAATAACTTGCGGGATGTATAAAATTACGTCATGTATGCAAAGTCAACAGGGATTACATGGTGTATGGTTCCTTTTCTTTGACATGTTCAGTGCATAAGTTGTATATCTATTCTTGGGACATGGTTAGAAATCCATCAAATTTCCACAGACAGCCCAAATTTTTCGTTAATTTTTCCTAGACTGTGTTTAAGGGTGCCATTTTTTCTTGGATTGGGTTACCAAACCTCTGTGACATTTTTAAAGCCCGTTCTTCGTATAGATTACTCAGTTATCTGGATTTTACTGTGGATGATTTGACATGATCCAGGATTGTACTGGTTATTGGAGATGTTGCACATTGGTGATCCCAGCAAACAAATTTAGGTTCTGGGAATGTTTCCGGAACATTCTCCTTATGTTATAAAAATGGAACCTATAAATAACCTAACGTTCATATAACGTTCTTGTTTGGTTCCCAAAAAATAACCTCATTGGACCATTCGGGAACGTTAGGGGAACGTTCTGTTTGCTGGGATGGTTGAGGAGATTCCCGCCTATCCATGTAAAGTGCTTTGAGTACCCACAAAAGTGCTATAAATGTAACAAATTATTATTACGTTGCTGTCTTTCCGCAAGCCATTCGCTGCATTGATAATCATGGTTTCGAGTATCGATAAATATCTTTCCAGTGAACACAATAACAGTCAGTAATCCTAAGGTAACTTTACAGGACAACGATGTACTAAAATTGGAAACGTTTTTCTTTGTAAAGATGGCAATGTTAACAAAAAAAATTTCCCATTCAGACGGAAACGACTAAAAACGTTGTTTTGTGCATGCCAGGCCAGTAGCTGGCGATCTCACTTTGTTAAGACAGATTACTGAACAAGGCTGAACATGCCGTCACCGTTTTCACAGATTCACGCTTTTGTGTTTTACAAAGTGACCAAAACTGTATCATTTTCAAAAACGTGCATTTTGAAACCTTTTCAAAAACTTGCGTTTTAAGGCTTAAACACTTAAAAGGTTTTCCGTTTTTAGTTGAAAATATTGTCGTGGACTCTTGGTCGGCCCTCAGTCTCAGACAGTTTAATCCAGATATTTTAATATGCTAATTCATTTGAAGAACCAAGTTAGGTAGAGATCTGTTACCACAATAAGAAGAGCTGGCATCTGTCAACCCTTCTGAAAAATGCAGCATAAACCAAGATGGATTCCAGGCTGGTTTATGCTGGTTAAAGTTCTTATGTTGGTCCAGACTGGTTTATGATGGTATAGTGCTGGTCTAGGCTGGTTTATGCTGGTTAAAGTTCTTATGTTGGTCCAGACTGGTTTATGATGGTATAGTGCTGGTCTAGGCTGGTTTATGCTGGTTAAAGTTCTTATGTTGGTCCAGACTGGTTTATGATGGTATAGTGCTGGTCTAGGCTGGTTTATGCTGGTTAAAGTTCTTATGTTGGTCCAGACTGGTTTATGATGGTATAGTGCTGGTCTAGGCTGGTTTATGCTGGTTAAAGTTCTTATGTTGGTCCAGACTGGTTTATGATGGTATAGTGCTGGTCCAGGCTGGTTTATTCTGGTTAGAGCTGGTATAGTGCTGGTCCAAGCTGGTTTATGCTGCATAGTGCTGGTCCAGGTTGGTTTATGCTGGTTAGTGTTGGTGTAGTGATGGTCCAGGCTGGTTTATGCTGGTATAGTGCTGGTCAAGGCTGGTTTATGCTGGTTAGTGTTGGTCCAGGCTGGGTTATGCTGGTATAGTGCTGGTCCAGGCTGGTTTATCCTGGTAAAGTGCTGGTCCAGGGTGATTTATGCTGGTTAGAGTTGGTATAGTGCTGGTCCAGGCTGGGTTATGCTGGTTAGTGTTGGTGTGATGGTCCAGGCTGGTTTATGCTGGTATAGTGCTGGTCTAGGCTGGTTTATGCTGGTTAAAGTTCTTATGTTGGTCCAGACTGGTTTATGATGGTATAGTGCTGGTCTAGGCTGGTTTATGCTGGTTAAAGTTCTTATGTTGGTCCAGACTGGTTTATGATGGTATAGTGCTGGTCTAGGCTGGTTTATGCTGGTTAAAGTTCTTATGTTGGTCCAGACTGGTTTATGATGGTATAGTGCTGGTCTAGGCTGGTTTATGCTGGTATAGTGCTGGTCCAGGCTGGTTTATTCTGGTTAGAGCTGGTATAGTGCTGGTCCAAGCTGGTTTATGCTGCATAGTGCTGGTCCAGGTTGGTTTATGCTGGTTAGTGTTGGTGTAGTGATGGTCCAGGCTGGTTTATGCTGGTATAGTGCTGGTCAAGGCTGGTTTATGCTGGTTAGTGTTGGTCCAGGCTGGGTTATGCTGGTATAGTGCTGGTCCAGGCTGGTTTATCCTGGTAAAGTGCTGGTCCAGGGTGATTTATGCTGGTTAGAGTTGGTATAGTGCTGGTCCAGGCTGGGTTATGCTGGTTAGTGTTGGTGTGATGGTCCAGGCTGGTTTATGCTGGTATAGTGCTGGTCTAGGCTGGTTTATGCTGGTTAAAGTTCTTATGTTGGTCCAGACTGGTTTATGATGGTATAGTGCTGGTCTAGGCTGGTTTATGCTGGTTAAAGTTCTTATGTTGGTCCAGACTGGTTTATGATGGTATAGTGCTGGTCTAGGCTGGTTTATGCTGGTTAAAGTTCTTATGTTGGTCCAGACTGGTTTATGATGGTATAGTGCTGGTCTAGGCTGGTTTATGCTTGTATAGTGCTGGTCCAGGCTGGTTTATTCTGGTTAGAGCTGGTATAGTGCTGGTCCAAGCTGGTTTATGCTGCATAGTGCTGGTCCAGGTTGGTTTATGCTGGTTAGTGTTGGTGTAGTGATGGTCCAGGCTGGTTTATGCTGGTATAGTGCTGGTCAAGGCTGGTTTATGCTGGTTAGTGTTGGTCCAGGCTGGGTTATGCTGGTATAGTGCTGGTCCAGGCTGGTTTATCCTGGTAAAGTGCTGGTCCAGGGTGATTTATGCTGGTTAGAGTTGGTATAGTGCTGGTCCAGGCTGGGTTATGCTGGTTAGTGTTGGTGTGATGGTCCAGGCTGGTTTATGCTGGTATAGTGCTGGTCTAGGTTGGTTTACGCTGGTTAGTGTTGGTGTAGTGATGGTCCAGGCTAGTTTATGCTGGTAAAGTGCTGGTCCAGGCTGGTTTATGCTGGTATAGTGCTGGTCCAGACTGGTTTATGCTGGTATAGTGCTGGTCTAGGCTGGTTTATTCTGGTTAGAGTTGGTGTAGTACTGGTCCAGGCTGGTTTATGCTGGTTAGTGTCAGTGTAGTGATGGTCTAGGCTGGTTTACGCTGATATAGTGCTGGTCCAGGTTGGTTTTTTCTGGTTAGTGTTGGTGTAGTGATGGTCCAGGCTGGGTTATGCTGGTATAGTGCTGGTCCAGGCTGGTTTATGCTGGTTTGTGTTGGTGTAGTGATGGTCCAGGCTGGGTTATGCTGGTATAGTGCTGGTCCAGGCTGGTTTATGCTGGTTAGAGTTGGTATAGTGTTGGTCCAGGCGGGTGTATCCCGGTAAAGTGCTGGTCCAGGATAATTTATGCTGGTTGGAGTTGGTATAGTGCTGGTCCAGGCTGGTTTATGCTGGTTAGAGTTGGTATAGTGCTGGTCCAGGCTGGGTTATGCTGGTTAGTGTTGGTGTAGTTATGGTCCAGGCTGGTTTATGCTGGTATAGGGCTGGTCTATGCTGGTTAGTGTTGGTGTAGTGATGGTCCAGGCTGGTTCATGCTGTCATAGTGCTGTTCAAGGCTGGTTTATGCTGGTAACATGCTGTTCATGCCTGGTTTATACTGGTTTATGCTGGCATAGTGCTGTCCAAGGCTGGTTTATGCTGGTAAAGTGCTGTTCATGCCTGGCTTATACTGGTTTATGCTGGTATAGTGCTGTTCAAGGCTGGTTTATGCTGGTAAAGCGCTGTTCATGCCTGGTTTATACTGGTTTATGCTGGTATAGTGCTGTTCAAGGCTGGTTTATGCTGGTATAGTACTGTTCAAGGCTGGTTTATGCTGGTAAAGTGCTGTTCATGCCTGGTTTATACTGGTTTATGCTGGTATAGTGCTAGTCCAGGCTGGTTTATTCTGGTATACTGCTGTTCAAGGCTGTTTTATACTGGTATAGTGCTGGTCTAGGCTGGTTTATGATGGTATAATGCTGTTCAAGGCTGGTTTATGCTGGTAAAGTGTTGTTCATGCCTGGTTTACACTGGTTTATGCTGGTATAGTGCTGTTCAAGGCTGTTTTATGCTGGTTAGTGTTGGAATAGTGATGGTCCAGGCTGGTTTATGACAGTATATTGCTGGTCTAGCTGGTGCCAACTGGAGCTGGAGTAGTTGGACTTGAGTGTGAGTATGCCAGTTGTCTGCATGCAAGCGTTGTTTCATGCTAATTGCATATTTCTGTATTCAAGAAATAAGAAATGTATAAGGCTGTCGCTGTAAGTCAGTTGGTTGCTGTATTTTCTGCTTACCTCTTCCCTTTTTTCTGTTCTTGTTGTTCCTCTTATTTTGAATTATTCTAGTTGTTAACCACAGGTGTCATATACAGTAACTAATGCTCAATCATCACTTGTAAAGTGAATGTTTATTTCACTAACTGCAAGACTGCTTTAGTGTTACTTTTACTCTCTATAGATTGGGACCTTATGAAAACAGAGCAGTGTTTGTTTATCACTGGATATTTTACAGTGTACCAGTAAACATGTAACCTGTAACCTCAAACTTTCATCCTCACCGTCTTTTAAAGGGGTCATGAACTGGCTTTTTAAATTTTATTATATTTTTGTCTGAGGTCAACTTATGACATTCACTTGGTTTTTACATTCAAAAACATCTAAATGAATAAGTAATAGTCTGTTTTGTAGCCTAATTTTGAGCCTAGTTGAAAAACGCTCGTTTTTTATGGCCGTCTCGCACTGAAGACTTGGAAGTAAACGCCCACTGTTGTGAGTGGACAACAGTTTTGCATATTATAATGAGTTTCAACTCACCCGTCGATGCACTTGGTGGAAATTGTGCTGAAAATGTCCAATGTTGTAAAATGACAACCGGAATGATTCGACCCATACATGTTTGACCCAGAGTCCGTGTGTTGCACAATTCCTGTCAGATCCAATATAGTCGGCACAGCACCGTTCTTTAATCTTGATCAGTCTGCTGCATATCCAGTCTTGTTGACAAAACAATCCTCAGTGAAATGAAGCGAACAGACGGACGATGTTTTACCTCATCAGCTAAAACGTAATTATAAATAAAGTTTATCCATACAGTCCTATTGGAATCTAGAGGAAGCTTATGCAGCGACTGTCTTCTTCCACAACCAGGCACTGCACAATATTTTGTATTGCTCGGTAGCTCGATCCGGTTTGGCATCATGAGGTAGGCATCTATGTTATTTAGCTATGCGTGTAATGCGCGAATCGGTTGGCGGGGCTAAACCAGCCGTGTTGAAGTAGGCGTTGATCTTCTTCTGCGGGGGTGGTGTTTTGTCCTCTTTGACGTCATAGTTCTCCACTTTGAAAAACGAGTCGTTTGCTGAGGCTGGTGTCAATAAAAGCTTTTATTGGAGTAATAAGGACGTTTTTAGTTCTGAAACTTACAGGATAATCTTATAATATTATGACAAGATGTCAAATGCTCAAGAAAATTTTGATTTCTCAGTTCATCAACACTTTCAGGCAATATAGACACCCTCTTCCTGGCAGATTCGTAACATCTTTAGTTGATTGGACCTTCTTAATTATAGGTCAAAATGGGGATTTTCAACTTACAGCCACTATCTATTTTGTGATGCTCAATGAGGTTGAAAATCCCCATTTTGACCTTTAATTAAGAAGGTCCAATCAAATTTTCCTGAGAACTATCAGATCTATATTCTTTGGTTTACTCGTGATGGATGATTACGCAAATTTGGCATTTGTGTTTCCTCCTATTTAAACTCATGTGAAACAAGTCATAGCTAGACAATTTCATGTTCCTAGTCTTCCTGGTGTGCTAAAAAGGTAAACATTAATGGGAATATATTTCAGAGATAGGCTGATTTGCTCGTAAAAAATTCTAGGAGTGCCAATTATTGTGGCCAACGTGTTTTGGAGAAAAAAACATTTCATAAGGTGATTTCCCCCACGTTTTCAATTATTATACTTCAATTTAAGGTTATATTTTGGCTATTTTTTGAATGAAAGATCATACGGAAAAACGAAGCACATTTTTACAGCCAATTTTGAGCATATTTATCAGGTGTGCCATTAGTTCTAAGGATGACTGTATGATGTTAATCCATTAACTACAAGGATGGATTCTGCGCTGTAAAGTGTAACTTTCAGATACACTTTCAAGATAAAGTGATTGACCTTGCCTGATTGGAACCGTGTGTAAAGAGATCCTCAAATTCCCTTTGTTGTAAATGTAATTTCAAAGGCAGAAGTAGGAGTCACGGTATTCTTGAAATGCTACACTTGAGCCAGGTGTGTAGGAATGCAGGACTGATCAGTTCTCGGGTGTCCCGGAACACGAAGGCCGCTGGATATTGGCCTTTCTTTAGATCATTAACTCTATATTTACTTAGTTTTCTTTTCCTGAATACCAGTCTTTGGCCTTGTGAGAAAAAAGTCAGGTTATACGTACAGTAACAGGTACACTATTGCCAACTGATTCCCACACAACTTTCCATAATCGTTAATAAAAGTCTAACTTATGTTTACTCATCATAGCCTACAGTACAATTTTCCAGAGAATTCATGCTCTTATGCATTGGCGAATAAGTAACCTTGACCTCAAAATACACCATGTAGGCTACCATGGTGTATATTTTGCATGTTATCCAACTTTATCCATGAGTTTTATCTGGTTCTCTATGTATAATATATCATAAAAAAATTATTGCTTTGCTCTAAATACAGACCCATACGTTCAATCTTACACTAAAGCAAAATTCAGTTAAACTAAAAATTAATTTTGAAATTTTTAATACTGATAATCTAAAAAATTAAAATGAACTATTTCAATTTTTATGTTTTAAAAACGTTATATCTGTAAAATGATTGCTTACAAATAAAATTTGCTTCCAATAAGTTTGCATATGAAGTAGACAGCAGTGTCGTGAATCAAACGACCACGTGATGCGTGATGACCATGTGATGCGTGAAGAATACAAAGAAAAAAATAAAATAATAATAATTTGTGAACTGAATATTTTTATTATGTTTCCAATCAAGCTGGTTTTCAAATTACGTTTATAATGTCAACTGTATCACAATCATTTCCATTACAAAATATAGGCTATAATTGATAGAAATAACTAGTAGCGGAAATATAGCCTATATAAAAAAAAGAATAAAAATGACAATTCTTTTGCGATGTTTATATGCTCACTGTAGGGCATTATTTGAAAACCAAAGTAAATTGAACATATTCCATTTGCAGGAAGTGACTTATAAATGCCAAAGGGTGTAATTCAACTGTTTGCCGCTAGATGTCACACCTTCACTGTAGCAAAAAAATACCGTAGTTAATTTTCTTTCTCCTCCAGAAGAGGGCGCTCGTTTAGAGACGTTCTATACTGTCATACAGTCTATATTTTACAGCAAATAGAATTTGAACTGTACTGTACTATTAAAGGTATAGTTCACCCAAAACAAAAAAAAAATCCTCTCATAATTTGTTTACCCTCAAATTTTCCCAAACCTGTATGAATTTATTTCTTCTGCTGAACACAAAAGAAGACATTTTGAAGACTGACAGTAGCTAGACAGTTGATGTTAGCCACTGACTTCCATAGTAGAAAAACAAAATACAATGGAAGTCAATGGGGTTCATAAACTGTCTGGTTATCAACATTCTTCAGAATATCTTCTCTTGTTAACACCATAAAAAACCGTGAAAGAACAAATGGTGAGTAAATTATGACATCATTTTCATTTTTTGGGAGAACTATCCCTTTAACTCTGCCATTAAATATGCCCATTTGACCCACTTTAAAGTATTACACTTGAATTTCAAATGGAATTTCATTAGCATAATGCTAACAGTAGGCATATTACACTAAAAGTTAATTGTTTATGTTCATTTGTTGGTAGTTTATTTTCGTTCGAAGAAAAACACAGTTGTAAAATATTCAGCATCGGGTTTATCTCATGTCCAGCGAGTGACCTACAAAGTGCGCACTAACCCTAACACGCTCTCTCTTTAAAACCCCAGTGTCCCTTTAATCTGCGGATCAGTGCGCTGACGTCAGCGAACCCCCAGGGCCACGCGCTCCCATTGGCTGGAGGTGACGTCAACGGCATTTTTTTCCCTCCTGAACCATGACCTCATCCTTAGTTCATTTATAGTGCCTAAGTGCACCTTCTGTTTTCCCGGTTGGCTAATGTCTACTATCGCTTATCTCTCGTTTCCTTACGGCGTAACTGGCCCAGCTGCGCTGTAGAAGAATGAAAAGGTTTTAATGCTTGTTTTGTTGTTCGCATGTGTGTGGCAGTCAGACAGCAGTACAGACTCATGGTTAGTATACACTAGTGACGTCTGCTGGCGAATGGCTTCCCATCGGAGCGCAGTGCCCTACATGGAGAGCAGCTGAAACACTCAGGACCAGGGCAAACGGAGGTGAGTGCAGGCTATGAAAGGGGCGTATTGATATTTGATACCTCACATTAAGGCATATGGCTTTATTTTGATGATAGTCGAGCAGAGACTGTGTTGTTTTGGGGATGGACGTACTGGCGTGTATCGACCACTAGTGTCTAGTCTGAATGAGGGCAACAATGTGTCAATGACATGTTAAACCAGACAGTGGTGATCATAATGTATCACCAATAGGCCATCGTTTATTGTTAAGTAAGGTATTGTATGGTCATCGTCATCTCATGCCAGATTATATTGCATGTTTGTCTTCTGATTTGAGTGAGGCTTGTCATGCATGTCTACGTTCAGCTTTGTGTCCTCTGGATGTACAACATCAGGTTTATTTTACAGTTTAGTTACATGAAGGATGTCTATTATGTCCATAATACTGTACCTATCAATGTCAATAAATAAAAAACACACATTCTATAAATATGTATAGCAACAAATAGTAATTAATTATTAATTATGAGTACTAGTAACATTCGAATGTAGATAAACTATGATATTATTAATTTTTAACTTGAATTTTATTGTAATACAACAATATAATATGCATTTAATTATAGTTATTTTGAAAGTCCTATTAACATCCTGTAATAATAAAATAACAATAATCATACTTTTCAATATTTGATTTAATTGAATAAAAAAAATAGATATTAACTTTGTAATGTTATGTCTATGATAACCTATATACAACAATATAATATTTAGTTTGAATAATTATTATTAACAGTAACAATATTAATGTCGTCATTATTAGTAATAATTTAACAACATAATATAAACAAAATAATATCTTAGTTTTCTATATTATAATTTTTTAACATGAATTGATATGAAACAATAGAATAACAAATAATATTTTTATTATTTCTATATGAATAATCAATAGAGCCATTGAGTGGTCAAGATATTGACATTATAATAAATAAAATATAATGTCTTGTATAAAAAATATGGCGTTATTTATTTTGATAATTTATTAACATTACTATGCTTTTATTAAGTTTTTATAATGAATACGTTCTCTAGTCTATAAATTAGCTTTACTATTACATAAATATAGCACAAATGTTCTAATGCTCAGATGGATGGATGGATGGATGGATGGATGGATGGATGGATGGATGGATGGATGGATGGATAGATAGATAGATAGATAGATAGATAGATAGATAGATAGATAGATAGATAGATAGATAGATAGATAGATAGATAGATAGATAGATAGATAGATAGATAGATAGATGCTGTAAAATGCTGTGATATATGTGTATGATTTGAAATGTTATGAAACTAAAAAGCTCTTGCTCCATAATGTAAAAGGCAGATTGGCCCATGTCACCAAATCCAGTTCATCACAACAGATGATATCACTGCAACAATGATTAACAAATGCATGCAGGCTCAGACAGAACAATAGTCTATATCAACGTGCGTATGGCACAGAGTCCAAATAAGTGATGTCACCCATATAGTTAATGAATAACCCGGATTAAGATATTTCTTTCTTTTATCTTCCATTCGGTGATGTTTGTTGGCTGTTGTTCAGGTGCAGTCTGTCATTGTAAAGCAATCGCTGTCACTTTAAATAGAGATGCGCTTCTCTTTGTTTTGCTGTCATGGACCATTTCAGCTAAAATAAAAAAAGAAAAAACTAGATTTCTTTTTTTGTCGTTTCCCGACATGCTACTCGGAAGTAGTATCAAATCCCTGCAAATCAATAGAACAGATGTGTGGTGTGTTTCTTGCTTTGGGATGTGAGGCGACAGCCTCCGCAACCTCTCCGCATGCCCAGACAACTTTTTTCCTTTTCCGTTTTTATATCCCGTTGCCATGGCAACTGTGTAGTCTCACTCCGTCTCCACATCTTTGCACCACTGTTGTTTATGATGAAGTAATATAGTCTGGAATAATTCTGATTTTGTTTGTGTGTGTGTGTGTGTTTTTGAAATAAGTCTATTCTGCTTATCAAGGCTGTTTTTATTTGATTAAAAACATCATTCATTCCTGTGATGCAAAGTTGAATTTTCAGCATCATTACTCACACTTCACATGATCAATCAGAAATCACTCTGATATGGTGATTTGCTGCTCAAGAAACATTTATTGTTGTTGTTATTTTTTAGGGCTGTCAAACGATTAATCACAATTAATCGCATCCAAAATAAAAGTTTGTATTTACATAATATATGTGGGTGCACTGTGTAATTATTTTGTATATATATACACACATGCATGTATATATTAAGAAAAAAATATTTTTATATATAAAATATTTATATTTATATATAATATAAATGATATATAAATCCATATACAGTGTATACATGAAAATATTTCTTAAATATATACAAGCATGTGTGTGTGTATTTTTATATATATAAAATAATTATACACAGTGCACCCACATATATTATGTAAACACAAACTTTTATTTTGGATGCGATTAATCGCGATTAATCATTTGACAGCCCTATTATTTTTATTATCAGTCTTGAAAACAGTTTTAGTTTCATATTTTTGTAGGAGATTTAGCAAGAATGCATTACATTTATATTATTCATTAAAAAATCCTGAAAAAAAGTATCAGTTTTCACAACAATACCAAGCAGCAAACACATTTATTATAGGAAGAACCATTATTAATAATTGAGTACCAAAATTCATTTATAATAAATAAGCACCAAATGCTCATAATACAATAATTTCTGAAGGGTCGTGTGAACTGTGGTAATAATGCTAAAAAAGGAATATATTCCAATTGTTAGTTAATATTGATTAATATTAGGGCTGACAAATGATTAATCGCGATTAATCGCATCCAAAATAAAAGTTTGTGTTTACGTAATATATGTGGGTGCACTGTGTGTAATTATTTTGTATATATATAAAAATACACACACATGCATGTATTTAGGGAAAAAATATTATTTATATATAAAATATTTATATATAATATATATATATATATATATATATATATCTTTATACAGTTTTTTTAATATTTCTTAAATACATACAAGCATGTGTGTGTATAAATATATATAAAATAATTAGACACAGTGCACCAACATATATTACGTAAACACAAACTTTTATTTTGGATGCGATTAATCGTTTGACAGCCCTAGTTAATATGCATTAACTTATGCTACTACGTTATTTTGAAGTGTTACCTGTTTTACCGTATTTTTGATCAAATAAATGCAGCCTTGCTGAGGATAAAAGAAAAACTATATGCAAAAAATATGCAATGCGACTAAAATAAAAACGCATGTCACACCTTGTCGTCTTTAAAAATGCAAGACAGGTGTACTGTAAAAAAAAATCTTGATTTCTTTTCTTTTGTAAAAATCATCTTTGATAATTAATGCAAATAACATAATATTTCGAGTTTCTATCTCATTCATTGTATTAACTCAAATATGTTATTTCAATCAACTCAAAATGAAGGCCACCAGGTAACTTAGGCTACTTTTTTAAGTTAAACCAACAATAATTTGTGTACAGTGCACAGTGCAAGCTAATGCTCAGTCGGTGGACTCGAGAGAATACACACACCTTCTCATTTCGACATACACAGTGTCAAACTGCAGTGCACAGCCCCCCCCCCCCACCCCTGCCACTGGAGTTGTCAAGCCGAAGGAACGCCATTAGACACATGCAGCGTCAGCCTTGTTATTCTCTGACGTGCCTCCACTTCTTCCTCTCATCCTGCGGGCTGCGGGGGGGCTGTTGTCATGCTATCGACCGTCCGATTGCAGGAGAGGTTACAGTGAGGGTTTCTTTTCTCCAAGGTGTGGCTGTACATCCTTCCTGTGGAGCGATTAAGAGACAGAAGGGTGGTAAGGAGGTTTCGGTCTCTGGATTATTGCGTGTCTGGAATCCTGCATGTGTGTGTGTGTGTGTTCTGGTGAGATTATGCAGGTTGTGGTTATTTATTGTGACTGGGATTGTGATCAAAACAAAGGCGTCCATGTTGGGATGCTGGTTGCGTGAGGCTGGTCCTCTGGCAGCGTCGCTCTCTCACCGCACTGGGTTTGTTTATGTGGACGTGATGGGAAACGAGCCGTTTCATTATGAATCTGATGGATTATTATTTGACTTACAACTGTTTAGAGAGAAACACTGGAAGTGCGAAGTGAAATGGAGATTGTGTGTGTGTGTTTGTTTATGTTCTTAAACATTCAGCTGGAATGCTTGTTTTTCTTCTTTTGTTTCCTGTATAGCAAAAGTCATTTATTTAATATATAAATATACATATAAATATAAAAAAAAGTGTGTATGAGAGTCTGTGTGTGTGGCTCCTGATTTCTGCGCGGCGCTGCAGATATCTGAGTGTTGCAGCATCACCCTCCCTCAATGCAGCATAGACAGAAAGATAAAGTGTGAAAGTTTGAAGCATCTTATATTCAAGGTTATTATTTTTAACAAAAACTATTACAAAGATGAAAAAAAATATTAAAACATTTATTTTTAAAAAAAAATTTGAACAAAAATTAATCAAACTGTAAATGAGCACTAAAATACAAATAAAAACGTAATACATTTTCATAACTCTTAGTTTTTTCCATAGTTTTTTTTTTTTTTTTAAGTAAAATAACTAAAACATTTGCAAGTGAAACTGGGTTAAAATGATTTTTTTTATCTTCAAATATGTAAGTAAATTAACTTAAATTAACCTTCCAACACTTTATTGAAAATACAAATATATACATATATATGTAACATATATATGTAAACACAAACTTTTATTTTGGATGCGATTAATCGGTTGAGAGCCCTATTATTTGTATTATCAGTCTTGGAAACAGTTTTAGTTTAATATTTTTGACGAAGATTTAGCAAGAATGCATTACATTTATAATAAAAAAAAATCCTGAAAAAACTATCAGTTTTCACAACAATACCAAGCAGCAAACACATTTATAATAGGAAGAACCATTATTAATAATTGAGTACCAAAATTAATAAAAAAGCACCAAATGCTCATATTAGAATAATTTCTGAAGGGTCATGTGAACTGTGGTAATAATGCTAAAAAAGAAGGAATATATTCCAATTGTTAGTTAATATTAATTAATATTAGGGCTGACAACTGAATAAACTTGAAATCTCAAGAAAACTGGGTTAAAATGATTTTTTTATCTTCAAATATCTAAGCAAATTAACTTAAATTAACCTTCCAACACTTTATTGAAAATACAAAATATATACATATATATGTAACATATATATGCAAACGCAAACTTGTATTTTGGATGCGATTAATCGCGATTAATCGGTTGAGAGCCCTATTATTTGTATTATCGGTCTTGGAAACAGTTTTAGTTTAATATTTTTGTCGAAGATTTAGCAAGAATGCATTACATTTATATTATTCGTTAAAAAATCCTGAAAAAAGTATCAGTTTTCACAACAATACCAAGCAGCAAACACATTTATAATAGGAAGAACCATTATTAATAATTGAGTACCAAAATTAATTTATAATAAATAAGCACCAAATGCTCATATTAGAATAATTTCTGAAGGGTCATGTGAACTGTGGTAATAATGCTAAAAAAAGGAATATATTCCAATTGTTAGTTAATATTAATTAATATTAGGGCTGACAACTGAATAAACTTGAAATCTCAAGAAAACTGGGTTAAAATGATTTTTTTATCTTCAAATATCTAAGCAAATTAACTTAAATTAACCTTCCAACACTTTATTGAAAATACAAAAACTTTAAAAATTACCAAAAATCTATGAAAACTTTCATCCTTTTTAAACTCCAAATGAGTTTCTGTGTGCAAAAATTTGGTTTTTATTTTACTTAAAACTAAACAAAAACATATAAAGAAAGAAACATGACTGCTTATCCAGTTTTATTAAGTTTACATTGTATTTTATCACGCATTTATAGTTTTCGTTTTTTGTTTGCTTGCAAACATTTTGTTTTTATTTTATTTTAATTTTATTTAACAAAAAAACACTGTTAAAGGTAGCGTAGGCAATGTTTTTCATAAACACTTTTTGTTATACTGGTTGAAACTCTTCAAATCCTGAGCATATATAGATCATATAGCTTATGTGGAAGTCTGAGGACCAAAAAATCTTTGTCCAATCATTGCATTCGGTCCAAATTCAATGATAGGACGGCCTACCTGTCTGTTAACCTATTACAATATCAGTAACCAGACATTTTCTGGTCTCATTGACTTTCATAGTATGTATTTTTCCTACTATGGAAGTCAATGAGACCAGAAACTGTCTGGTTACTGATATTCTTCTAAATATCAGAAAATCGGCTGAATGGATTTGAAAATGGCAAAACCCAACTGTTTAACTCTGGGGGAGTTGTAAAATGAGCCCTAGCTTTAAGCCTGACTTTAGTCTATTGGTGTATTCTTTCAAAAGAACCAACCATTTAGACAAGATGCGACTGTCTGATCATCATGTAAAACAACAGACCAGATTGTTATTATTAAAGAAATAATTCACCCAAAACGTCATCAGTTACTCACCTCAATGTTATTCCAAACCTTTATAACTGTATTTATTCTGTGGAACACAAAAGAAGATATTGTGAGAAATGTTTCATTGTTTTTTTCCCCTTACAATGGAAGTCAATGGGACCAATGCTGTTTGATTCCAATCTTCTTCAAAATATTTTGTGTTCTGTAGAATTATGATTTTTTTTTAATGAATTTTTGGGTAAACTAAAACTTTAAGGGTTGTTCGAGCCATTATAGGAAAATGGTACAAAAATACAATTAAATTAAAAAAAAAATATATATATATATATATATATATAAAAATACAAATGGAATAAAAATTTTTGAACCATTAAAACTAAACTATTAAATAAAAAGCTAGTTACATTTTCAAACCTTTAAAGGGATACTCCACCCAAAAATTGTCACCCTCAACCTGTGTGAGTTTCTTTCTTCTGCTGAACACGATGGAAGATAATTTGAAGAACGATTGGATCTTTGGCACCTTTGACTTCCATTGTAGAAAAAAATTACTATGGAAGTCAATGGTGCCAAAGATCCAGTCGTTCTTCAAAATATCTTCCTTTATGTTCAGTAGAAGACTCATACAGGTTTGCAACAACTTGAGGGTGAGTAAATGATGACAGAATTTCATTTTTGGGTGGAGTATCCCTTTAATAACCTTGCTTCCAGTCAGAGGAGAGCTTACCCTGATCATCTGCTTAACCTTAACCACAGCCTTGGCTGTCTTCATTCTGTGTGCTATCTCTGCGTAGTTGCTCACTAACAATGCACAAGGCTCTGCTGCATTCAATGAGAAGGGTTTTTTTCTAGGAAACTGATGATATGTGAGTCTTCGGCCTGTCAAAGGCACAAATTCTAAAGCAGAAATTGTCATGAGTGACATGTTTGTCCGGTTGGAGGAGAAAGGTTACCTCTTTCCACTTTCACTTTTGTTGTGGTTGACCTTCCCTTAGTAAGCCAGTGGAGGTGTGACAGCCAACACCATGTTTTTTTTATGATGCGTGTTGCGTAGAGTAGATGTTTTGAGGAATACGACTTCGCATGAGATATTTAGTTTGAGATTATTTTATGTTATGTTGGACTTTGATCATTTACTATGATATTTGGATGTGTTTTTGCTTTTTTACAATGTTAATCATATTAGGTTCCAAAATACAGTTACTGTTACTTCTGTAAAAATGCCAGACATACATGACTGTGAAACATAAAGGAAGATATTTTGGAACATAATTGGATCCCTTTGACTTAAAAAAGATGAAACATCTTTTTTCGTCAGATGAAAGTCATAGATAATAGCGAGGTTTCCATCCAAAGTTGCGAAGTTTTTAGCAAAACATTTGCAAATCCAGCAGTGTTTCCATTCGGTGTGTTAAGGAGAACAGAGTCGCTCACTTCCTGGAAAATTAGCGCAAAATATATGTTGAAATGGAAGCTTTTTCAATGGGGGAAGCTTCTGTGGCTCTTTTTATGCAAATCATAAATAATTTGGGCAGCGAAAATCAATAAGGGGTGGGCGATATCACAAAATTGTTATTTCACAATATGATACATTTTATTTCACTATAACGATATATAACACGGCATAGTTATTTTGTGTTATTTTATCTTACTCCTGTCAAAAAAATGAAGCAAACTTCAAACAATAGTAGGACATTTAGGACAAATACAATATAACAAAAAAATATGAATGAAACAAATGAATGTTTTTTGCAGGTACACTGTAAAAATGAATACGCTTTATCTAATCAATAAAATTGTGGTAACAGATTACAAGTAATATTATTAATTAAATTGAACAAATTAGAATTCAGTAATAATTAATCAAATTATTCCTTAATAGTTAACCATTTAAAATGAGTAAAGTTTACACCCAAAAATTAAACAAAAATATCTGAATAACAAGACAAGACGTCAAAGATTAATTAAGAACTCTTTATTTTATTTCGGCAACATTGAAGACACCTGATTTTAACAAGCAGAATCACTGAAGGAGAAGCCTAAAACAAACACTGATCACCATAATGGCAACTTAAATTTGCTTAAAAAAATTTTTTTTACTCATTTTAAATGGTTAACTTAAAGCTACACTGTGTGATTTTTACCCCCATCTAGCGGTGAAAAGGTATATGACCATCCAGTGAATATTAGTTTCTGTTCCTCTCAATTCCGATTTCGTTTTAACTCCTACGGTGGCCAATGTAGTCCAAGATTAACATGGCTTCCAGTTCGACCTCGTCCATGAGTGTTAACTCAAACGTAAACGCGAAAGGCGAAGCTTGTCCCTCTTTGGCTAATGTACTTTCAAGATGGAGGGGCAACATGGCGACCGACATTTGAACCCCTTACCCGTATGTATTTTCAATGGCATATTATACACTCACGAGAATACTTTATTACTTGAACAAAGTAAATATACATTAATGAGCACATATATTTTTGAAAGAACTAAGTGCTTTTAGCTAAGAATAAACTAAAAGAGTTACACAGTGTAGCTTTAAGGAATTAAATTGATTAATCATAACTCAATTCTAATTTGTTATATTGAATTAATAATATTGCTTGTAATCTGTTGCCACATTTTTTTTTATTAAATAAAGCTCATTCATTTTACAGTATACAATAGGTTTATTTAACATGCAATTAAAATGAGTGCAGAAATATATTTTCTTTTTTTTTACAATAGACATTTTAATAGACCATTTCGCGAGATGTAAACAAACCATGAAGCACTTCCTGTTTCAGTTTTTTAACACTATATAAACGTTGGGATAAAGTACAACCAGCAGAACATATCTGAATCAAAAAGTTAAACAAACATCTTTAAGATATTTTCTTTACGTTTGAAATTAAGAAACCATTTACAAACTGAAACAGGAAGTGCTTCTGGACCAGTGTTGTTTACATCTTGTAAAATGGTCTATACAGTGGTAACATTATCATCATAGTTCACAGCGCTAGCTGTCATGTTATCTTGCGTTCAGAGGCGGATGCCTGGTGATGGGGAATGCAAACGTGTAATTCCGTTCTGAGAGATAATTAACTCAACCATTTTGATGACAGGCTTTTGCTCAGGCATTTCAGAATGACTAAACTAACATCTGAGATGCTGTGAGATGCGATTGGTCCGCTCGTTAGTCCAGTTATCCAATCACAAGAGGGTTTTTTTTTGTTGCGATGGAACTATTTGGTAAATGTGTTTCCATTGCACTTCTTATCAGATAAAAATATCAACCTCAATTTATTGCATACATTTTTTATGCATATTTTCGGAATTGATGTAGATCTTGGCTTTTACGCAGCATTTTTAGGCGATATCCAAAAATCCTCATAAAAATAGGTCGATGGAAACATAGCTAATGACATGAGGGTGAATTAATGATGACAGGATTTTTGGGTCAACTTTCCTTTTGGAATGAAACTGCTGCATAAATAGTAACTATGGTAATCATGGTAAAGTGTTGGACTGTATGGGTCGACAACATATAGGCTAGGTTTTAGGCTAGGACAACTAGGTTTCTAAACTAGGCTAAACTTGCTAAGCTAGGCTTTTACTGCAATGTTTGTGGCTTTCTATTCATAAGATTACATGAACCCACTGCAGTGTTGCTGCTGCAAACGAATACTTCCCTCATCCCCGACTGGCGCTCGGTTTAGTCCTTTGCTCTGCATAATGTAAAGGAGTGAGAGATTGGATTGAGAGGTTTGGAGATTGAAGCATTCAGAAGGTCATTGCATACTCAAGCGGTTCCTGCTCTTTCAGGCCTGATCAACACATCACCCCACTCATACACAGTCATAAACAATTCCTCTCCCTCCCTCACAGATGCCTTCCTCCAACACAGATGCACGTACATTGAACATATAAAACTGTTTTCAGTCTGCCAAGTGGAATATTTAGGCTTAATGTGCCTCCGCAATAACAGGATTACTGAAAAGACTATAGGCCTATATATGATCCTTGCAGCCGTGGCTATAAATGGCATGTTTTCCAGCCTCGTTACATAATCTGTTTTGGTTCAGTTTCCTAACGTCACATCCTCTCCGGCTGTAATATAAACACGGACGGTCAGTATGTAATGTATCGCATATTTCCGATGAAGATCTGCTGAGCTAGAATCAATATTGCCATTCATAAAATAGCCTACTTAAAATTACTGTGATGAAAACAGAATTTTGGGAGCCTATGCTTCATTATGGACGCATTCGTTTGATGGTAATCATAGATTTACACAAAATACAGTTTTGTAATTATCATAATTAGGGCTGTCAAAACGATTAATCGCGATTAATCGCATCCAAAATAAAAGTTTGTGTTTACATAATATATGTGGGGGCACTGTGTTTAATTATTTTAGATATATAAATACACACATGCTTGTATATATTTAAGAAATATTTTCATGTATATTCTATATATATTTATATATAATTTATATTATATATAAATATAAATATTTTATATGTAAATAATATTTTTTTCTTAAATATACATGCATGTGTGTTTTTTATGTATATACAAAACAATTATACACAGTGCACTCACTTATATTATGTAAACACAAACTTTTATTTTGGATGCGATTAATCGCGATTAATCGTTTTGACAGCCCTATAAAATATACATGAATGTCTGTTTTTATATATATACATAATAATTGTACACAGTGCACCCACATATATTATGGAAACACAAACTTTTATTTTGGATGCGATTAATCGCGATTAATCGTTTTGACAGCCCTATAAAATATACATGAATGTCTGTTTTTATATATATACATAATAATTATACACAGTGCACCCACATATATTATGGAAACACAAACTTTTATTTTGGATGCGATTAATCGGGATTAATCGTTTTGACAGCCTATAAAATATACATGAATGTCTGTTTTTATATATATACATAATAATTATACACAGTGCACCCACATATATTATGGAAACACAAACTTTTATTTTGAATGCGATTAATCGTTTTGACAGCCCTAATCATAATATAGTTATGTTGCTCACAATTTGATAAAACATGTTTTAAATATTAAATATCAATGTAGTAATGACTGTTTTTGCACAATACAGTGAATTAAATATCTTAAAATGAAGGATATTTATCCCATTCTTTTTATTTGGAACATTATAGTCTCAAACTAAAAGATAAGAATTACAAATGAATGATTCAATGTATCGACAATGGTATAATACCGGTAAACATACATTTCTGACAATTTAACAGTAGCATCACCTTTCTATCAAATACTAAACTGAATGATTGTAAATTGTGATTGTTATTGTCATTTTAAGAATTTAACTAGGCCTATATAATGTGTCATTTTTAATTATTACATTTTTTTTTTTTTTGAAGAATACAGCCTTTCAGGCTAAAATGGCGTCAGAAATGTAAATAAACAGAAGTGGCTATGGCATTTTGGCTATTAAAGGTATATTCTACTGTATATTTATCATAATAGATGTGTTATAACATTTTTTTAAGTAACTCTCCACTTTAGTATTTGGGGTCTAAATGTGTATGATCAGTGGCGATAAAAGAGAGGGGGCACTTGATGAATTTATTGAAGATTTTAGTGTGACAGCAGATGTTGTTGGGGCTGCAGCTGGCTTTCATACTGCCAGAGCTTAGTTTGCCCTAACGCAGGTGGTTCCTGTTTCATTAGTGTCATTAAGGCCAGAAACATGCGCAAATGCAGACGTGAATGCTTGGCCAATGAATTTCAAGTGCGCTGTATCATTGTGCAGATCTAACGTGTGTTTTTGCACTGTGGCGGCAGCAAACTTCAATACCCGAGGAAGCGATACATCTAGCTTTAAACGTTTGTGCCATTAATCTGGAATTCAATGTGTCATTTAATTTAATTAATTAGCTAAGCAAACTTCTGACTGTAGAATCTAGTCTAGTGAAGTCTAGTTAGTCTAGACGTTTATTCTTGTGCATTTTATAGCGCCAATAATAAAATGCATTTATAGCAATGCTAAGAATGCAGTGCATACTTTATTATTTGCAGTCTAACAGATGTAAAGGGATAGTTCAAACAAAAATAAAAATTGTATCATCATTTACTCGCCCTCATGTCGTTCCAAACCCGTAAGACTTCCTTTCATCTTCGGAACACAAATGAAGATATTTTTGAGCTCTCTGTCACTCCATTGACAGCTACGCAATTAGAACTTTGACGCTTCTAAAAGTTCATAAAGAGATCGTAAAACTAATCCATACGAATGAAGCGGTTTCGTCAAAATCTTCTGAAGAGGCTTGTTCTCTTTATTTGATGAAAATATTTAATTTAGGCTTTTCACATAAACTTTCATCAACTCAAACATCAGTTGTGATAAACGGAAGCTCAAGCATGTTCGCTTGATGTGCAAGAACCAATGGGGTTCATTCTAGTGTTACGCAGCACGTTTGAACTTCAGCGAGAACCAATGAGGATCATTCTCATATTACGCAGCACATTTGAACTTCAGCGAGAACCAATGAGGATCATTCTTGTGTTACGCAGCATGTTTGAACTTCAGCGAGAACCAATGGGGTTCAATCTAGTGTTACGCAGCACATTTGAACTTCAGCAAGAACCAATGATGTTCATTCTAGTGTTACGCAGCACGTTTGAACTTCAGCAAGAACCAATGATGTTCATTCTAGTGTTACGCAGCACGTTTGAACGTCAGCGAGAACCAATGGGGTTCATTCTCGTGTTACGCAGCACGTTTGAACGTCAGCGAGAACCAATGGGGTTCATTCTCGTGTTACGCAGCACTTTTGAACTTCAGCGAGAACCAATGGGGTTAATTTTAGTGTTACGCAGCACTTTTGAACGTCAGCGAGAACCAATGGGGTTCAATCTAGTGTTACGCAGCACGTTTGAACTTCAGCGAGAACCAATGGGGTTCATTTTAGTGTTACGCAGCACATTTGAACTTCAGCAAGAACCAATGATGTTCATTCTCGTGTTACGCAGCACGTTTGAACGTCAGCGAGAACCAATGGGGTTCATTCTCGTGTTACGCAGCACTTTTGAACTTCAGCGAGAACCAATGGGGTTCAATCTAGTATTACGCAGCATGTTTGAATGTCAGCGAGAACCAATGGGATTCATTCTAGTGTTACGCATCACATTTGAACTTCAGTGAGAACCAATGGAGTTCAATCTAGTATTACGCAGCACGTTTGAACTTCAGCGAGAACCAATGGGGTTCATTCTAGTGTTACGCAGCACATTTGAACTTCAGCAAGAACCAATGATGTTCATTCTAGTGTTACGCAGCACGTTTGAACGTCAGCGAGAACCAATCAGGTTCATTCTAGTGTTACGCAGCACATTTGAACTTCAGCGAGAACCAATGGGGTTCAATCTAGTGTTACGCAGCATGTTTGAACGTCAGCGAGAACCAATGGGATTCATTCTAGTGTTACGCATCACATTTGAACTTCAGTGAGAACCAATGGAGTTCAATCTAGTATTACGCAGCACGTTTGAACTTCAGCGAGAACCAATGGGGTTCATTCTAGTGTTACGCAGCACATTTGAACTTCAGCAAGAACCAATGATGTTCATTCTAGTGTTACGCAGCACGTTTGAACGTCAGCGAGAACCAATCAGGTTCATTCTAGTGTTACGCAGCACATTTGAACTTCAGCGAGAACCAATGGGGTTCAATCTAGTATTACGCAGCACGTTTGAACTTCAGCGAGAACCAATGGGGTTCATTCTAGTGTTACGCAGCACATTTGAACTTCAGCAAGAACCAATGATGTTCATTCTAGTGTTACGCAGCACGTTTGAACGTCAGCGAGAACCAATCAGGTTCATTCTAGTGTTACGCAGCACATTTGAACTTCAGCGAGAACCAATGGGGTTCATTCTCGTGTTACGCAGCACATTTGAACTTCAGCGAAAACCAATGGGGTTCATTCTTGTGTTACGCAGCACATTTGATCTTCTGCTTCTCTGATGTCAGTTAATGGTTGTATGACATGCAAGTAAATATTTATTTTTTGTGTGTGTGTCTCAGTCCACATTCACGAATGCTTGTGAAACTCAGCATTAACTAATGTTAACTTATGGGAGATTATTGTAAAGGGTTAACAGGACTCTTATACCATTTACAAATTTTTCTTTACATCATCAATCATTATTTTCACAAATGTTTGCTCTGACATAATGTTTGCTCATATGCTGAAAAGAAGAACAAGCAGGAACAAACTTGTTTTTGTCCTGTGTAGTTTTTCCTTACAAGGAACAACAATCCTATGTGACCAAAAAAACGAAACGAGATGCACCTTGCCCAGTTATGATTGTTTGTGATGTGCGGTCTGAAATAAAACAATAAAAAAAAACTGT
Source organism: Cyprinella venusta (assembly GCA_038021265.1). Classification (NCBI taxonomy): domain Eukaryota; kingdom Metazoa; phylum Chordata; class Actinopteri; order Cypriniformes; family Leuciscidae; genus Cyprinella; species Cyprinella venusta. The sequence continues at coordinate 7,481,251 of CM075886.1, forward strand.
TGCTTTTGTTTTTCCTCAGACACCATGCGCACCTTGATGTCTCTTTGTGACCCGTGTCAGTGATTTTAAGATCACTGATCCACCGCCTCTGCCTTGGTTGTCGTCTTGAGCAACCTTCATCCAGAGAGGGCTTCTGGGTACCTCCATGGCGGGGGAAAAGGGTCGTCGCAGCGTCATGGATATCAAGCGCCTGGCGGGGCTGCTCCAGCGTGGAGCCGGGCGATTGCTGGTCATCGACAGTCGGACTTTCTCGGAGTACAACGCCTCGCATGTGTACGGCGCTGTCAACGTCTGCTGTTCCAAACTGGTCAAGAGGAGGCTTCAGCAGGACAAGGTGTCAGTTACCGAGCTCCTCCAACCTAACGGAAAGGTCAAGGTATCAAGCGTGTGTTTGGGAGAATGTGTGGGTAGTTTATGTAATCAAGGAATTGGGGAACTCTCGGTGGCATCCAAAGGCGGTTGATGTCTGTACGCGGACAGCTGCGAGCCTTTGAAGGGTTCAGTTTACAATGCTGTTCGTTTTGTGTGGACTTCACAACCGTGTTGCTTCACAATATTATAATGAACTAATGTTTACTTGTGAACACCCATTAAAGAGTCCCTGCTTTTGGCGCCAACTTGCAACATCTGCTGGCAAATTCATATGCGCATATAGTATTTGACACTTCCTTATGTGAAATGATTTTGTAATTAGGTGTAGTAGTCAACAGTCAGTATGAAGTCGAAGAAGATGTTTGAGAACACAGATCAGGGGTCTCGAAGTTTTCTGGCGAGCAGCTACCCTTGATCTTCCCAGATTGCGCATTTCTAAATTTGGAGGACCACTGTAGGTTTATTGGTTATCAGAGGCTCTGAAATTGGAGACTTGAGTTTTCCACATCGAATATGACATCATTTTTCCCGCCCGACTGGCATGCCAAGTCTTTATATTTTTAGGCACTCTGTGAAACTGACAGAACTCTTAGGGGGAAATCCAACCGACAGATGTCACGTAAAACTTCATGCCATTACTGATGAGGTCAATGGCGAAAACTGATCCGCCTTTATTGTGCACCTCGCTTTCCAGAAAAATCATGCCGCATGCAGTTCAATTTTAGGGAATGCACCAATGATGAACACTGAAAGCAAAGCCACCATGACACAACACCCTTTTTTGAGGGCATAGATACAGCTTGCCTTTTTGTTTGTTGGTTCATGAAATATATTTTGTTGGTTCCTCATATTCAAGTTCACCTGTCATGCATGCAGTCCAACTCGTGCTTTTCCGGTTTGGCTTGCAATTAGAAGGTTTGCATGCTCTTTGTAACCCATTTCAACAGTTTTTGTCCCATACAATGACTTGAATAGACCTCTTCTATGATAAGCATGTTTTTCATTACGGAATTTAAATCAATTTTGATATTTTTTGGGTGGAATTGTAGACACTAAATTGTCTGTAGGTGTAAATGAGAGTGTGAATGTGTCTGTGAGTACGTTTACATGCAGCCAATTTTCGGGTTATGGTCGAATATGGTGGAATATGGTGGAATAACCCGTTTACATGCGTGAGCATTGAGGGTTTCTCCTGTTTACATGGAATTGCAATATCCCGATGTAAACGGCGACGCGCGGTTAGCGTCTAGACGTACGGGCAACCTTAAGATGCAAAATGCGTCATTTCCGATTATTCTTCCTGTATCCAAAGAGAACAACAACAGCAGTATGTGGATAATGAATAGTTCGGGGCAGATAGCGATCGCCTTTGTTTGCGCTTAGATGCTGGTAACGTTACTGACCTCGCTCCAAAAGTATGCTTTGCTGCGTCTCGCTTGGTCTCGTCATGTTTACTTCCGGAATACTGCACGTGGATTTTTGTATGCGCCGAGAAGTTTCTCTACTCAAAAGACCAAGATTCCTTGCGAATAGAACATGCGCAGAACACAAATCACTATGGGGATATGCCGATATGCGTTTACATGACTAAAAATTCGGGTTAGAAAAGGGGTACCCCAGGTATAATATCCCGGTTTTTAAAATCCGGGATATGAGCATTTTTCCGGTTATGGCCGGTGTTTACATGGACGTTCGCGACCGGGTTATTGCTAATATCCCGGTTTTGAACGGGTTATTGGCTGCATGTAAACGCAGTGTCTGTGTGAGCCCCTGTGAAGGACTGGCCATCCGTTCAGTGTGTCCCCTGCCTGTAGCTGAAGATGCTGGGATGGATTAATGGATTGTTTGAGAAATGGCAAGTCAACTGTCCTGATATAATAATTAAGGAAAAGATTTTAATTATTGTTTTAGTATGGTGCTGGCACTGAGCATGTCAGCTATGGGCCTTTGTGTGCTATTTGTTTCCAAAAAATAGGCACTTTGATTCAAATTTTCTGGCCAAAACCAGTTCCATCTGAACTTAACAGAGTGGCACTGTTTTCTTGGGTCACTCTTTTGCTGCGTTCCCTATTTCTTTCGCCGAGCCTAGAGGCTGTGTGGCTTTTATTATCTCCCTCAGTAAAGAGGATAACACTTGTGATTAATGCAAGTCCTGGATAAAGCTGGAGCTATCTGGGTGTAAGTGGGGGAGGTGGGATGGGGGACGAATTCAGGAAACTCTTTGTTATTGGATGAGCATGACATCATAATCTTTAGTGCGGCCACTGACAGAGCGCTAGCTGAGCACGTGCAAATCGTCTACGCGACTAGCACTGGATCCAGACAAAACCCTACCCCCTACATCCCCCCCCCCCCCCACTGCTTTGGACAGCTGCCATCGCCAGAAGTTGTGGCATCAATGTGTGAGCTGAAAGTAACGACATCACCGCAACCAAAGGCCACCAGTGTGGTCCATTGTGAGCGCGAATAAAGGAAGGAAGTGAAAGAGGGTATAAATGGATGGGTAGCACACATCCACACTGAGATAATGCCCGAGGTCCCCCATGGCTCTGTGTTCGGCCCATTTCAGATTACATCAGCGGAAGGCACCGTATTGCCTGGCCTGCATTGTAAATGGGTCAGTGTTAAGTGCGGAAGATAGAGTGCAATGGTACAGAAGCAGGTCTTCCTTTGCAGCCACGAACAGTCTTGGCTTATGGTAATCTGTGCTGCTGAATGTTCCGTTGAGCTGGTACTGACAGATGGCTATGTGGTCGCCCAGAGCGAAGACAGCCGAATAGGCAGATCTGAAGGATGTTCGGATTGAACAATGGCCTAAGAAAGGAAGGTTATTATCCAGGCTTTTTATCTTGCACTCTTTGTAGAACATCACCTTTTCAAAATTTCACCTGTAGACACTAATAGTTTTTGTCTATTTTCTAACGAAAACATCAGTGATGTTTGTCCATGCAAAACTCACCGCAAGGTTAATGGCTAAAAGAAATGTGCCCACTCCCAAGTCTCAATGAGATTCTGGACTGGCACCAATGATGCATGGGTTCCTCCTTAAGTGTAATTAAGCTGAATAAAGACACTATAAATTTGCAACATCAACACTTATTGAACTGAATGAAATCGACTTTGAACTGACCTGAGTGGAATAGTTACACTAATGGCTTCTATAGCTTATAGCTGAATTGAACTTCATAATTGATGAACTGGTGCATTGACACAATTATTGAACTGATTTGAAATAACACTGAATAAACTCTAAAGAGCTGCTTTACTGCTAAATGTATTGATTTTTTACAACATTAACCCCATAACTGTCACTTGCCCGTATACGGGCAATCTAAGTTTACTTCACTATATTACTATTAAATCCTAATCTAGTCATGACAAACTATATATCATTGGAAAGGTCTAAGACTCCTAAATAGATATTTTAGGTCTGTTTTTTTCTTACAAATTATGAATGAACAGTAATATATGAATTTATGACAAGAGTGCACCTCAAAAAAATCGGCGTCATTACAGGAGTTTTTGACCTTTGTCACAAAAAGTCGAAACACACACTTTTAATGATTGAAACTTTGGTTTTTAGTGCTAAAAGTTCATAATAAAACATAATTAGTATTTGTCAATAAAAAAATATTAAATTATATTTTAAAAAGTAAGGTAAGAAGTCCTATAAAAAGTATAATATATAGAAATATATTTTTTATTATTATTATTATATCACATATTTTAGTAGTTATCATAAATTAGGTATCATTTTAAAGCTTACGAACTCCGAATTCATCCTGTGAAAACCGATTTGAAATTGGATGTTGCGTTACCATAGAAACGGTATTTTTTATTAGGCCCCTCCCCTTTTGGGCATCATCTTTCATAATTTGTTATGAAAACCTTTTATAATCTTGACAAAACACATATTGTCTGAAAGGTCTGAGTCTCAAGGTTCCATTTTTAGTGACAGAAGTTATATTTGGATAGAATTATATATATATATATTTTTTATGGCAAAATGCATACAATTAAATTCAATGGAATTCAATGGCACCCGGTGGCTATTTTTGGTACTACGCCTAAACAAAATCTCATGGGAACTTCAATTTTTGTGATATCAAATTCAAATTTGGAACACAACTTGGTTAGATATATAGCTTTCATTTTATAATAATTTTACAGTAAAACATATTTTGTAAAATATTTATTTCATATTAAAAAACATATATTAATAAAGTATATTTGATTTACTGTAAATTATAACTTCCATAACTTTTTCATACTTTAATTTTTTTAAGTGTTTTCACTCCAGTAATAATCTGCTGATTGTCTTCTTTAAAACAAGACCAAACTTGGGTCTATATTCCAAAGCATTCTTGAATTACAACCATTTAAGTTTGTAGGGCATTTTAATGTCAATTATCAAAAAGGGGGGTGACAGGTAAAGGGTTAAAGGGATACTTCACCTCTGGAAAGATGAATGTGTATTTAGAATGGGTCATTTATGTAGAAGAAATGTAGAATTATTTTTGAATTTGGAGCTTTTAGACTGAGAAAAGCCAGAAAATGTATTTTTGCCTTATGTGAATGAAAGACAACAACTCCCAGAATGCACTTGCTTCACTGCCCTAGGAGGCCACGCCTACCGGTAACAGAGCGCAGTTGTTAAACAACAAGTCTAGGCTACTAGTGAGTCTCTGTGATGAGTCTGCCCGAAAATGTGTTTCGAGATCGCCCAAAATGTCCGGGATTCGGCTTTTGCATTCTACAGTCGCCATTCATCATGTTTACTGTGGTGAGCGGGACGAGAGAGGGCCGTGTAGAGAACGGCACGAGGCCGGTGGCGTAATTACCGATGAGTGAAACCTGTGAGACGCACCGGTCTCGTATCTCTCACGGAGGAGCGGGAATTTTCTTAACGATGTTAAAACACACATCAACCGATCACTTGTTTAGCGTTCATGTAAACATTCAGATTCACCAATCGGAAAAAATTCAGTTAGATTGAAACAAAAGCTGTGCATGTAAACAATGAATGGCAACTGCAGAAAGCGAAAGCTGAATCCCGGACATCGACGGCTGGACATGTCCAGGAAAAAGAGGACGGTAACCCCTACTACTCGGCTTTCTCCTCAGAAAAAGAGCCCGCTAGCTTAGCTTCCAAAACAAGATGGCTGACACTATGTGTTCACTCTGTGAGTGAGATCCCATCACTCTCTCTGGGCGGGTTCAAAACAAGCGGGACAGCCCCTACTATTGACTGTAGTCTTTAACCTCTGGCCAAAAAATCCTCCAATGATGCAAAATGGCATTTTTTTTTATTTTTTTTTTTTTTGCGTCATCTGAGGATTTTTTCCAGACAAAAAATACATAAATCTCTTGTCTCAGGGAGATATGAGGGTGGAAAGCCCTGTAATTCGAAAATACTACAGGTTTTCTACTAATGCAAATCTTAATGCTAAATCCTGAAGTATCCCTTTAACAATCCCATTCCTGTTCATTAATGTGAAGCTGCTTTGAATCATTTTGTGTTGTATGCTAAATGCTTAAATGTGATATGTATGCTAAAATATATGCAACATCTGAAATCACATCAACATACTAAAAAGCAGTATGTAGCTTCCTATACTGTAGCTTCTTGAGGTAAATATATATATTTTCATGTGAATATTGACTCTGACATTTGTTGACTATGTCCTGATTCACTGAACGTTTAAAAGGACAGAGTTCATACTTGTCAACAAGTTAAATTATAATAAATGAGCCAGAGAGCTGAATGGCACGGGTCAATGGTCTCTAGATATATGTATCCACGCAGGCCCCCGACAGGTGATATAAATAGTTATTGAACGTGCCATTTTTTAAATTCTGCTGATGTCACAGCATGCAAACGATCCGAATATGTTACAGACCTCTGCAGTGACCTTGGGAACATCCTGTGGTTCATGGAAAACGTGGCTATTTGACATGCTCGTCTTTGTGGGTGACACCTAACTATTACTGAACCTCTCTATTGCTTGGTTTAGTAATAAGTGGGTACCTAATTACAACCCCACAGCAATGGCTTGAGATTTTCGAGGTGTCTCCGGCTATTTTCGGAATAGCATATTACATAATAATTTTTTATATTCCTTCAGTATGCAATATGTACTGTATACTATTTGCATTTGTGTCAATTTCTGTATGTGTGGAATACCTGAATAAACTATATTTTTGGTTGCACTTTATTTTACAGTATGTGTACTTAGCTAAGAAAGGACTGGTTAATATAAGGTAACTACATGGGTTAAAGGGATACTCCACTTTTTTTTTTGGAAATCGGCTCATTGACTTCCATAGTATGGAAGTCAATGGGACCAGAAACTGTCTGGTTACTGATATTCTTCTAAATATCCAAAAAAATCATCTGAATGGATTCGAAAACGGTAAAATCCGACTGTTTAACTCTGGGGGAGTTGTAAAATGAGCCTATTTCAAAAAAAAAAAAAAAAAAGTTGAGTATCCCCATTACTATAATAAGGACATAGTATGTACATGGGGAACAGGACTGTAAAATAAAGTGCTACCATATTTTTAAAAACATAACAGTTCCAATTTCATCTTATCAATCTTATCTGATGATGTGAAATATCACATAAAAATATTACATGCATAAAATAATAATTACTAAACATTATACAATATATTATATATTCATTTTCTTAAATAAAATAATAGATATTATACAGTACATTATATTTATTTTATTATATCATTAATAGGGCTGTGAAACGATTAATCGCGATTAATCGCATCCAAAATTAAAGTTTGTGTTTACAAAATATATGTGTGTGTAGTGTGTATAATTATTTTTTATATAATACACACACATGCATGTATACATTTAAGAAATATTTGCATGTAAATACTTTATATTTATACTAGGACTGTCAAAACGATTAATCGCGATTAATCGCATCCAAAATAAAAGTTTGTGTTTACATAATATATGTGGGTGAACTGTGTATAATTATTATATATATATAAATACACACACATGCTTGTATATATTTAAGAAATATTTTCATGTATATTCTATGTATAGATTTATATATAATTTATATTATATATAAATATAAATATTTTATATATTAAATTTTCATTTCATTTCATTTATTCTATTCTCTTTTCATGGTAATGCAACAAGAAATACCACAAGAGCAATTTAACAAATCCAACATACACAAAGTACATACCATGACAAAAAAGAACAGGAGTAGGATGAAGAAAAAAATCTTATAAACTCCTACCCCATTCCTATAAACAAGATTCACGAAATAGATGACCTCACCAACATAAAATGACAAACAGAAAAATTAAAGGAAAAAATATATATACATACATGTACGACTAGCCCAAACCAGATATAATCTACCTTCTATTATAACACATTTTCTCTCTTTGTCTATACTTATTATTAATATAATTATTATCTATTAATACTAATTCTGCTTACATTATACTAAATAAACAAAACCAACAAATATAAAATAATGACAAATCCAACAACCAAAATAACACCGGAAGCATGATTATTGTAATAATTCTATTAGTTTTCACATTCCTCTTTATAGACTTTGAATATCTTTTGTTTATAATTATTTTTAAATTGTAGGATATTTGAACAACATTTTAGATCGTTTTCTAGAAGATTCCATCTTTTCACACCAGAGACTGAAACACACATTTGTTTGAGGGTATTTCCAGCAAATGGTTGTTTGAAATCATTATTTCTTCTGCTTGACTCACTATTTATAGTGAAAAGAGTTTGTAGTCCATATGGTAACAGGCAGTGTTTAGCTTTGTGAACAACTAACAAAGTTTGTAACGAAACCAAATCCTTCAATTTAAGTAGTCTTGACTCCAGAAACAGTCCTGTAGTATGTTCTCTGGGAGCAACTCCATGAATTATTCTCAAAGCCCTTTTTTGCAAAATAAATAAGAGGGCGCTAAATTTGTAAAGTAAGAATTCCCCCAAATCTCCAAACAATACATCAAATATGGCAAAATAAAAGAACAATACAAAATTCGCATTGCCTTATAATTTAACATAAACTTTACTTTACTCATAACAGCAATGTTTCTACGAATTTTATTTCTTACATAAGCTATATGTGACTTCCATTTAAGTTTTTCATCAATGAATACTCCTAAAAACCTAAATTCTGACACTCTCTCAATAGTTATTCCATTAAAACTCAGATTAACATTGTCAAAACATTTTTGATTTGTAAATAGCATAAATTTTGTTTTACATAAATTTAATGACAGTCTATTTTTATTAAACCATTTCTGAAGTCGGACCAATTCTTGTTCAATAGTTTTCACTAATACATTTAAGTTTTTCCCTGATGCAAAAAAATTTGTATCATCTGCAAAAAGAACAAAACGTAAAATCTTTGATTGCTCACAGAGATCATTAATATATAAAGAAAATAATTTAGGTCCCAGCACAGAACCTTGAGGGACTCCACACTGTATAAGTTCCAACTTAGATTTATGGCCTATATACTCAACATATTGTTGTCTATTTTCTAAATAACTATAATCCAATTTAATACTACACCTCTAATTCCATATGTCTGCAATTTAGATATCAATATACCATGATCAAGGGTGTCGAAGGCCTTTTTAAGATCAATAAAAACACCAATCGTATGATTTTTTTTTTTTCCAATTCTGTAGTAATATCTTCTGTAATTTTCATCAAAGCCATAGATGTTGAGCGGGTGCTTCGAAACCCAAACTGATTATCATGTATCAAAAGATTTTTTTCAAGAAAACAATCAAATTTTTTAACAAAAAGTTTCTCAAGAATTTTCGAAAATTGGGAAAGCAGGGATATAGGCCTATAATTTGTGAGACTATGCCTATCACCAGATTTAAATAAGGGAATAATTTTAGCCACCTTCATTTTTTCTGGAAAGAAACCTGTATTAAAAGACAAATTAATAATATATTTTAATGGTCTACTAATACAACTTATAGTTTCTTTGACGATATACATATCTAAACCATCACTATCACATGAATATTTACTTTTTAATTTAGATACAGTAGAAGTAATTTCATTCTCACTAACTTCATCAAGAAAGAGAGATTGCATAACTCTGCTTTCATATATAAATAATATTTTTTTCTTAAATATACATGCATTTGTGTTTTTTTATATATATACAAAATAATTATACACAGTGCCCCCACATATATTATGTAAACACAAACTTTTATTTTGGATGCGATTAATCGCGATTAATCGTTTTGACAGCCCTAATTTATACAAAATTAACATTTTTACATAAATATAAATATTTGATATATTAATAACACCTTTTTTCTTAAATATATACATGCATATGTGTGTATTTACATATACAAAATAATTATACACACTACACACACATATATTATGTACACACAAACTTTTATTTTGGATGCGATTAATCGTGATTAATTGCGATTAATCGTTTCACAACTAATAAATAAGAAAAATAAGACAGTATATTTTTTGTATTGCTTAAAAATAAACATTATACATGGCATTTCATATTTTAAATATTCAGAACAGTGCAATAAATGTCAGTGCACTCGAGTTAAACTTACTTTTCCAGTGTGGAATATGAGCTGTAAAATCTTTCTCTGTCGGCCTGTGGGATGTTTTTACCTAGAATACAATTACAAAACCTTTTAATATTAGAGAAAATTGGACATCACTTTGTACATTAATAATATGCCTCTCATTTTGATGTTAAACAGAAGGACTTATAAGTAAAAATAAAAAAACAGTCATATGTGTAGATGTGGTAGCATTCGTCTTGCCCTATAGGTGACCCAGGTTCAGCAGGCCTTCACGGGAGGCCATGCTTCTAAAAGACCATAATCCCCAGGTGATGATGTCATGTCCGGATTTAGCTTTCATCCAATTAAGGTGGAACACCTTGTACCGAAGCGGGAGGGGCCTGTGGGAGACGGGCAGGACGAAGAGGACGTTTCTCACTATCCCCTGTCAATCAATCGCCTCAGTTTAATACCTTATCTAACAGCTAAGCTACACTTGCATAATCGGTCAAGGTAAACGACGAACGATAGGTGTAAACACATTTTAAAAGCAGGACTATGGTGCTATTGTTTAACTTTCTCAGTCAGCCGAGTTGTGCTGGCAGGGAACGCTTGGTACTCTTCCACCCGAGTCCGACCTTCGGCAGGTGACATCACCTTTTAGGCACATTGCCAAGTTGTCGTGTTGTGGTGTGTACACACGCCGACTTTCGTTTTCTTTCACATACACCTTTCTCACCTTACTTACTTACTTTTACTTCGAGTTGTGCTTTGGATTGGAATGAAATAATCAATATATAGCTTATTTTAATCAGTTTGTCTTTGGGTCGTTATATTTCCCAGATTTCTGCTTGTTCTAAATCAGATGGAGATAAAGTAGCACAGTAAAGATATTTAGCACAGTAAAGCATTTATATGAATTGATGATGAATTGTGCATTAGTCAGAGGGCGATTATATGTGATACACTGCAGCTGCGCATTAGTTTAGAACTTGCGTGTACAATAAGCTGTTTAAAATGTGCATTCACCCAATAAAGTAAACATCCAGATAGCATAATCAAACGTATATTGTGGCGCGCTCTCAGAGTATGCATTTATTTGTTATTTTAACTGTTTGGCAATGAAGTGTAGAGTGGACTTTTACTCTATAGGCCATGATCAGTGACTAGTCGATTTCAACCTTAAAGGTACAATATGTAGTAGAGCCCGACCGATAAAGGATTTTGAAGGCCGATACCGATACAAATATTTTTTGGTTTTAAAATCCGATATTCCAATATATCGGCCGATATTTTTTATTTTTTTTTTATTTTTTTTTCAGAAACGCGCAACAAAACATTGACAGATTTCCCTAACATTAGTTATTTGTAGTTATTTATAAGTTTTAACTAAAATAATATGATAATGCATTTTAAAAAGAAACTTGTTTCTTTTATTGTCACAACAGAACAGACATGATAGTGGCATTTGCTAGCTTTGTGGTTAGCTGGTCTATGATGAGCCATAATTTAGCAATGGATAACGTCATACGGCAAATTGTAAAACATACATTTTCAATATAACAGGCCAAGGAGAGATGATACGTCTCATTGCTATAACTGTCACGCGATATTAAAGAAATACTTCAGTCACATTGTCAAAAGTTAAAAGGACAGTCAGTCAACTACACTGTAACAACGTAACTTAAAGGGGGGGTTGACTGCGATTTCACTTTTTTCATTTTAAATAGTGTGTAATGTTGCTGATGGTGCATTAACGGTATCTGCAAAGTTGCAGCGCTGAAAGTTCAATGTAAGCAGAGATATCGTCTTTTAAAAACCAGGAAGTGTAAACGCCTACAAAAACGACTGGATTGGGACTACAACGGGTTATGGTACGTCACTAACCCGCACATTTGCATCAACCACTCCCTTCGGAATATGCAGGAAAGGGCATGTGCATAATTCTGCAGCACGTCGAGTGAGTTGTGTTCAGGCAGCTGTCAGGTCTTCTGTGTTTCAAGCTTCCCACGGATGCTATACTTCATCAACAATGGATACAATTAATGTTTGATTATATTCCTGAAAGTGACGATCGTAATCTAGCTCTCGTTGCTGCGCATTTTACGGAAGACAGCTTCCAGAATCTCCACGAGATCAATGCAGCAAGAAACTGTTACTAAACAATGAAGCAGATCCAACTTTAAAACCAGAGGCAGCAGTTGTTGGACCACAACCTGTAAGTAGGCTAAGACTTAATCATTTTAAATGTATTTGCATGTATAATTCCAGACGTAACGTTAGCCTGTGTTTTATTTATGTTTTATTTTTTCAAAATGCCAGCGCTGGCTTTATAGCCGCTAGGCTACTAGTTATGCTAGTATTCTGTGTCTACGACAAACGCGTACAAACATTATGGACCTGAATTTTGTATAAGTACTAATGTTTTAAACGTATTTTTCATGTATATATGCTTTATGACGTTATTTTCGATTTGATCAAGAACGTAAACTTGCCAACGCTGTTTGTGCTTAACATTAGTAGCCAGTCAGTTGCTATCGTTGCCAGTCAGATGCTATTGTGTAAAACAAACGTGTATATGGTTAAAAAAATATGGCAAATTATCATTCAGAAACGTTTAGTAAGGGCCGTGTGTGGTGTGGTTCTGTTTGACTCGCTTCATCGCGGCTTTCTCGGTCTGATTCTGCCTCAAACTGATACTGCAGTTCGACACCATTATTTACATCTGGACCGGAGCTGGCGTTTCCCCGTTAAGGTAATAGGCGTTAACCTTCCGGACAACGTGCCAATCACAACACACCCGCCCAAACTAACCAATCTGAGCCCACGACGTGTTTCTGAGGGAGTGTTTTCATAGAATCAGGAAGTCAACCGCTCGTTCAGGGGACAGAGGAGAGCGCGGCTGACGATAAAGGTGAAGTTTATGAAAAATAAGACTTTTTAAAAAAGAAAAACCACGAATACATGTTATATTGCACCCCATAAACACAATCATGCAAAGAAAAAGAGGAGTAAACCACCCCTTTAAAGGTAAAATATGTAGTAGTGCCCGACCGATAAAGGATTTTGAAGGCCGATACCGAAACAAATATTTTTTGGTTTTAAAATCCGATATTCCGATATACCGGCCGATATTTTTTATTATTTTTTTTTTTCAGAAACGCACAACAAAACATTGACAGATTTCCCTAACATTAGTTATTTGTAGTTATTTATAAGTTTTAACTAAAATAATATGATAATGCATTTTAAAAAGAAACTTGTTTCTTTTATTGTCACAACAGAACAGACATGATAGTGTCATTAGCTAGCTTTGTGGTTAGCTGGTCTATGATGAGCCATAATTTAGCAATGGATAACGTCATACGGCAAATTGTAAAACATACATTTTCAATATAACAGGCCAAGGAGAGATGATACGTCTCATTGCTATAACTGTCACGCGATATTAAAGAAATATTTCAGTCATATTGTCAAAAGTTAAAAGGACAGTCAGTGAACTACACTGTAACAACGAAACGTAATTATTACTAGCTAATTCCGCTTCACTCTCGGCTTATTTAACACAGCAAAACTGGACATGATAGCCACAAATTTTGTCATGCTTATTTGAGTTAAGAGAACTGATGGAGATGTTCTTTTAATTGTTATTCAAGCAATCTATGTCTCGTGACCAACTCAACGAGTGTTGCCAACAACGACTGTGTAGAGCGCCCTCTGGTGGACAAACTATACAACTCCAACACTCATGACGTGGTTTTATTTTTGAAATATTCATATATCGGCCATTATAAGTGCCGATGCCGATAGTTTGGACAATGCCTAATATCGGCCGATAATATTGGCCTGCCGATATATCGGTCTGGCTCTACTTCATTCCCTGTTTATTGTAAATGGATGGAAAACTTAGTCGTACTTGGCTTATTTAATTGCTTTTTCTTTTTTGTGAATAAAGTCAATGGAAATCACAATATAACCAAAGCAGTTTTTGCTTCACACCCATCCATGCATTCCTTATATTGTTGGTGTTGTCGCTTCCTGCATCACTTCCTCTTCTCATCCCCTCTTTTTTGCTCCTCCATCTTTCCTCATCTTCTTCCTCTGCCGCTGGCCTCGTTGCATCTCCCCTCCTCTCTCTCTCTGTTTTCTCCAGTAGTGCTCCAGTACTGTAGTGAGTCATTCTGCAGCGGCTCTGGCTGATGGTCATGTGATCAAAAACTGCCTGACAACATTGAGACAGCCGGGCTCGCGTGCAGCCACACACAGCTTCACACTCCTGCTGCATCACAAACTCACACGCACACACACTCCCAAAGTCCATGCACTCCTCAACGCACTGATGCACACGCTAAAGCCTCCAGCCGTCACGTTTTGTGTGAAATGCGTGTCATTTGGAGCAGGAATAGAATAATACCACACCTTTGCTCTTGATTCTTGCATGTTTGTCTGTTCCACATTAATGCACATTAAAAAGCTGGGGCTTTTCGTAAAAATGCACTCTAATAATCACAGTGATTGAGCGATTTATCGGACAGATTGATTAATTGGCCAGTAAACATGCATGTTTGACCAGAACACTGTCTCCCCCTTGTGTCAGTTCCACAATACATTGTCTGATGTATTCAATGGCATATTGTTTATATTTAAACAATAAATATTTATTGTTATATATTTGTATAAATATTTATTATTTAAGTATATTGATAGTATATCGCTCATACAAACAAACATATTAGTATTAACTGTTTATGTAATAAATGATATATAATATATTGCATTATAATAATGTCAGTTCCACAACCCAACATCTTTTTTAATACATAATATAAACTATGTAAATATATATTATTAATAATATACCATTTATATAATAGAATGTCATATATATATATATATATATATATATATATATATATATATATATATTGCCAAGGCAATATTTTTATTTTTTGTTAAATTTAAAGGGATAGTTCACTTTGAAATTAATTTTTGATATGTTTTAGCTTACCTCAAGGGTATCCAAGATGTAGGTGTCTTTGTTTCCACAGTATTTTCAATTTTGATATTTTTAGGTCAAACCGTTCTTGTCTTTCTCGTCTTGTCAGTCATATAATGGAGGTCTATGGTCACCACCTGAAAGAGAATGCACAGAGGAGTCCAAATTAAACATGATTTAATGACTCGTAAATGCAAGTACACTTTGATGGCCTAAGACACGAAACGAGCGGTTTGTGTGAGAAAACAAACAGTATTTATATTGTTTTTACCTCTTGTAATCACAGTCACGTCCAAGTACTCTGAGGGCACGGGCGCTTTGTGGTTGTGGTTACAAGAGGTAAAAACAATATAAATATTCGTTTTCTCACACAAACCAATCGTTTCGTGTCTTAGGCCATCAATGTGTACTTACATTTACGAGTCATTAAATCATGTTTAATTTGGACTTCTCTGTGCATGCTTTGAGGTGGTGACCATGGACCTCCATTATATGAACGGTTTGACCTAAAAATATCAAAATTGAAACTACTGCGGAAACAAAGACACCTACATCTTGGATGCCCTTGAGGTAAACTAAAACATACCAAAAATTAATTTCAAAGTGAACTATCCCTTTAAGTTTTTTTCAACTAATATTTATATTTTATTTTAGCTTTATTAACATATTAATAATAACTATATATAAATATATATATATATATATATATATATATTTAATTTTATGTGTGTGTGAGTGTGTTTGTTTGTTTGTTTGTATTAAATAATATATCGTTTGTATAAATAATAAATATCAAATATTGTAAATAGTTAATATTGTCTAATATATTATTAATTTTCTAATTACACATATGAAATATTATTCATCATTGTCTTATTGAATGTACGTATGTATATGTATATATATGTTATATATTATTGTTGTATCTGATTATATAAATAATATGTGTCATTAATATTATTTTTTAGCTTTTTTATATTTAACATTTGCTATAATGTCATCATGGCAGCCTTGCTATATTGTGATAATAGCCAGATGCCCGTTTGCATTGCATCTTCTATCTATGACTTCTAACTGAAATGTTCCTGTGTGTTTCGCACTCAAGGTGGACCTGGCCCGCAGACAGGAGGTGGTGGTGTACGATCAGGGCACTAAAGACGCCGGTCAGCTTTCCAAAGACAGCTTCGTCCACATCCTCCTGAGCAAGCTGGACGGCACCTTCCACAGGGTGTCTCTGCTCACAGGTACACAACATCAGCATTTACTGAGATTATGGGGAACTGAGGTCTGATCTGCAGGACAGGGTCTGGGACTTTTCGGTTTATACCAGCAGATGGCGATTCTTACATCACAGATTCTCAAACACACTCCTGCGTTATGCTGTCATTCCCTCACATTTACTTTATACATCTCTCTCTCTCTTTTAATTTCCCTTTCGGCTCTGTCTTGTCTGTTTTTTTTTTTTCCTGTGGAAATGAATCCGAGGCCTTGATGATTAATGTTGTGTACTGACAGATTTTTTGTTATGTCATCATTTCAGGAATGTGCACACTCAAACTTGTCGAGTACTCATTTTGCACCGTGTAGTTGGTTAGTAAAAACATTCATTGTCGTCAAAATGAGTTCAGGTCACCAACAAAATACACCTAAATCCCTCCATTACCAGTGTTGTTTTTACTTTATTTTACACTTTTAGGCTTTAATCAATGCATACTGGTCATTTTATTTGTAGTAATCTGCATTTTTGTCAGACAAAACCTGAAAAATTAGCAGTTAGCATTAGCCCGGAGTTAGCATTTTAGCTCTTCTTGTTCCATCGTCCCGTTGTCAGTGGATTTTTTTATTGATTTATTTTTATGTTGAGCGTGTTACTGAAATGCTGATCCTTATCTGCAAACTTCTGAGGGAAAGAGTAAAGGATCATGTAATGCTAAGTGTTTTCGCAGTGTCTACGCACTGGTCTGACAGGAATCTCCTGCTGTCAATCAAACAATGATGTCAATGTTCACAAAGGAGCTGCTAGTTGCCAAAGGCTTGATTGCTAACCGCCATTTGCAGAACAAACCTTATGAAAACACTTCAGGAACGTTTTTACACAGACTTCTTTTCACTTTCTTCTTTGCACACTTCCTGATATCTCTAATTATTACTTTTGGTTAATAGCGACTGTCACAGCCAAGTTTGTCTCTCAAAGTGATGAATCTGTAGAAACCCTCAGTTGGCAGTTTTCTGGGTGAAGCAAAAGCAAGCTTATGTCTTTTTCTTCTTCTTCTTTCTGTCGCTTATTACTAAGCTGCATGATCCAAATATGTCAGCAGTGAAAAGAAGCTCAAATTTATTTCAGTCAGGATTTGGGGGAATTTCACCACTTCTGCAAATCTTTGATTATTGTGCTGAAGCGTCTGTCACTTTTAAAGCCTAAGTCACATTTAACGTTTTTCGCTAAGCTTCTGCCACCTTAAATTAGAAGTGTCACGGCCATCACTGAAGCTGAAACAGCACAAGCTTGATTTTTAAAAAGGCATTCCTCATCTTTGCTAAGGCAAGCATCACTGTACCCACTGTTGCTCAACCACTGCAAATATAGGAATATTGCTGTTAGGGACATGAAAAATGAAGTGTTTTTCAGAATTCATGCTTGTATTATCATTTTCTGACTCTGAAAATAGTTCTTTGTGCACATGAGGCCGGGGACGAAGACGTCATTATTTTATTAATACCATATTAAGACAATTTGAATGATAAATGGCTTTTGGCGGCCTTTGATAAACATAAAAGGACAGCTCTAGAGGAGATGATGTAACGTTTCTGGATGTATTCAGTCCAGCACTTGCAGTATTATATTATGTGTTTCATGTGATCTGGATTTTGTATCGACTCGTTTTCATTTAGCATACACAATACTGTGAAAAAGTCTGAGGCACGTTAGTATTTTCACCAAAAACAAATGGTTTTAAGCCAGTAATTTGTATATTTTGCTATAGCGTGTCAGCACCTTTTACTGTAGTGTGTCAGTACTGGCACACTATAGCAAAATATACAAATAACTGGCTTAAAACATTTGTTTTTGGTGAAAATAGTACTAACGTGATTAGTACCTTAGATTGGACTTTATCTCGAAATTGCGAGTATATATCTCACAATGACTTTTGACTTTATAACTCGTAATTGCGGGTTTAAATCTCACAAATCTCGAGAAAAGATGTCGGCATTGCAAGACATAAATTCGCAATTGCGTGTTATAAAGCCAGAATGTGCGATATAAACTCGCAATCCTGAGGTAAAAAAGTTTTGTTTTTTTTTCCTTAGATTTGACTTTAACTCGCAATTGCGAGTTTTGCATCTCACAAATCTCGAGAAAAGATGTCGGCATTGCAAGACATAAACTCTCAATTGCGTGCTATAAAGTCAGAATGTGCAATATAAACTCGCAATTCTGAGGGAAAAAAGTATTTTTTTTTTCCTTAGATTGGACTTTAAATCGCAATTGCGAGTTTATATCTCACAATTCTGACTTTATAACTCGTAATTGCGAGTTTAAAGGGATACTCCCCTTTTTTTGGAAATAGGCTCATTTTACCACTCCCCCAGAGTTAAACTGTTGAGTTTTACCGTTTTCGAATGTATTCAGCCGATTTTTTGATATTTAGAAGAATATCAGTAACCAGACAGTTTCTGGTCTCATTGACTTCCATAGTATATATTTTTTTCCAAAGTCAATGAGACCAGAAACTGTCTGGTTACTGATATTCTTCTAAATATCAGAAAATCGGCTGAATGGATTCGAAAATGGTCAAACTCAACTGTTTAACTCTGGGGGAGTTGTAAAATGAAAAAAAGTTTCCAAAAAATTTCCAAAAAAAGTGGAGTATCCCTTTAAATCTCACAAATCTCGAGAAAAGATGTCGGCATTGCAAGACATAAACTCGCAATTGCGTGTTATAAAGTCAGAATGTGTGATATAAACTCGCAATTCTGAGGGAAAAAAGTTTTTTTTTTTCCTTAGATTGGATTTTAACTCGCAATTGCGAGTTTATAGCTCACAATTCTGACTTTATAACTCATAATTGCGAGTTTAAATCTCACAAATCTCGAGAAAAGATATCGGCATTGCAAGACATAAACATAATTGCGTGTTATAAAGTCAGAATGTGCGATATAAACTCGCAATTCTGAGGGAAAAAAGTATTTTTTTTCCCTTAGATTCACTCTCAGAAAAAAAGGTACAAAAGCTGTCACTGGGACAGTACCTTTTCAAAAGGTACACTTTTGTACCTAAAGGGTGCATTTTGGTACCTTAATGGTGCATATTGGTACTTTCATGGTACATATTTGTACCATTAAGGTACCAAAATGCACCCTTTAGGTACAAAAGTGTACCTTTTGAAAAGGTACCGCCCCAGTGACAGCTTTTGTACCTTTTTTTCTGAGAGTGTTGGACTTTAACTCGCAATTGTGAGTTAATATCTCACAATTCTGACTTTATAACTCGTAATTGCGAGTTTAAATCTCACAAATCTCGAAAAAAAGATGTCGGCATTGCAAGACATAAACTCGCAAATGCGTGTTATAAAGTCAAAACGTGCGATATAAACTCGCAATTCTGAAGGAAAAATGTTCTTTTTTTCCTTAGATTGGACTTTAACTCGTAATTGCGAGTTTATATCTCACAATTCGGTCTTTATAACTCATAATTGCGAGTTTATATCTCACAATTCGGACTTTATAACTCAATTGCGTGTTTAAATCTCACAAATCTCGAGAAAAGATGTCAGCATTGTAAGACATAAACTTGCAATTGTGTGGTATAAAGTCAAAATGTGCGATATAAACTCACAATTCTGAGGGAAAAGGTTTTTTTTCCCTTAGATTGGATTTTGACTCGCAATTGCGAGTTTATATGTCATAATTCTGACTTTTTAACTCGTAATTGCGAGTTTAAATCTCACAAATCTCGACAAAAGATTTAAAACTCGCAACTGTGTGTTATAAAGTCAGAATTCCAAGACATAAAGGCAGAATTGCAAGTTTATATCTCTGCAATTGTGAGTTTATAACCCGCAATTGGGACTTTATATCATTCATTTGTGAAAAGTCAAATGAGAAAGTCACAATTATCTTTTAAAATGTTTTATTTTGTGGTGGTAACAACAGCCAGTATGCTGAAAAGTTACAAATGAGTGATGATCATTAATAGAGTTGCGGCATATGAATAGTTTTTCAGGTCAGTAATAATTCTACTGTTAGGATCCCTAACTAAGAAGATACCTATGAAGAGAGAAACCCTGCTCACTGGGGTTTGAAACATTGAGTTATGCAACAATGTTTTTGGTTCAGCGGCAGATTAGATCAGGTGTTATGATCGGAATAGGGATGATTGTTAGTGATAGTAAGCAACTCTAAATGAAGAGGAAGTTTATCACCATTTCCTGTCTCAGGGGTCACAGTTACTGTATAAATGCTATCTAGATTAGAGAGTGTCGTTTATGCACAAATCAACTTTGAAACTCCCTCAAAACACATGCAGACTGATGCAACATGAAAGCAAGGGAAGGTTTCATTGTTTGATAATACCATTCCAAATTTCTAGCAACTATTGTGAAATCTTGGTCAGTGAACCTAAAAGATGCATTGTATGAAAAATATCAATGTACCATAAATGTAATCTGTCAAGCTACCATAATTTCGGTACAGTTTGACATTTAAGGCATTGTGAAGCATTAGAGCAAAGAAACTAGGTGTTTAGTGTGCAAATTTTAGCCAACATGGCCATGTTTCTCTGGAGTAATTGAAATGGAGGATAACGTCTACATATATATATATATATATATATATAAATTAAAAAAAAATAATTAAAAAATAATTTTAAAATATTTTTTTAAAAAAATTGTTATTTTTAATGGGTCACAGACACTTATAAATTCTAAATTATTTTAATTCAAATTTAACACACTTTTAATGATCGGTTACCGACTTTCATTTGTCGGTTTGGGAAAAAACCCCAAATGAACATCCCTAGTCTGCAGAAATTCTCTCTTTGGGTCCACCGGTTGACTGTCGTAAAGATTGTCCTTGTTGCCTGTTGAGTTGGCCTGCTGTTTCCTGTTAATGTGTGGCGATCACAGGTTCTTGGACTGAAATGTTATCCGTGCTGTTGTTGAATTTGATCTTCCATCTCCCTCCACAGGCATCTCATCCATGCTGTCCTTCTTATTGGAATGGCACACACATTTACACACATGGAGTTCACATCCTGAAGCTTTCACACCTTACCCACAGGGTAAGGTAACGTACGCGTGTATCCCACAGATGTGCAATCACTCTTAATTCGATAGCCTCTCGCCATCTGCATTTGTTTTTTCTATGCATGGTGGGACGTCAAGTCCACTGGGTCACCTATATGCATTTACATGTGTCATTTTCTCCAGGTATTACATGGGACAATGACATCATACACATTTTTTTCTCTGTCAATTCATTATTTTTGGTATTAAGATATATTTTTATATTTTGGGGGTATACATACAGTCTGATACAATTGTCCTGATATCATAACAAAGAAAAAAATCCTCAATTGAACTTCATGAAAAGAAAAATGTAAGTACAGTAGTTATGTTAGTTATACCAAAGTCCCTTTAAGGCGAACTCCAGTCAATTTTAACATTGAGCTCATTTTTTGTACATTTGGAGTGCTGTCAGTACAGACAAAAATGACAAAATTCGGTGTTTCCTACACCGTGTTAACGTCTTTTTAAAATTCGCCCCCTGTAGACTTCAATGGGGCAAGTTCTAAACCTGTTTTTAGCCTCTTAACATCCTTGATCTGTCATTACAAGTGCACAGCCGTGTGAGTGGTGTTATTAAGAGTGATCACGGTCAATCTGACTGCAGTAGATGTGAAAGATATTAATAAAAATGGTGTTAATTCAGCCAGCTCACATACCTGTATTTACTTCCTGTTTTCGGTGAAAGTTCAAAGTAGTAGATTGTCGAGTTGGCACGCGATCATTAATCTTTTCAATAAATCTTTTAAAATATCAGACAATTTTTATGACAAGCCAAGTTTAGATCATATTGCAAAATGTCCACAAAACTCCACAAAATCCTAATGATACTTATGATTTTACAATTAAAATGTTCATAATATATACTTTTACCTTGAAAATAGATTTAAAAGCTTTTGTGAGAATGATTAAGTATTTTTTTTTTAATAAAAATATTTTTTTAATTAATTCTAAGTATTTAATTCTTTTAAATTATGGAAACGCTTTTCAAAATCATATGAAACCAACATAATTTCATAACTTAACACTTGTTTTAAACTTCCAGATGCTCTAAAATTGTCTGCTGCACACTTCCACTCTAAAAGGATTAATAAAATGTCCTCTGTACCTTCAATAGGTAACTCAGCAAAAGTAGGAGGAATTCAACAGAAAGTAGCAAATTATGCTCAATTAGAAGATGAAAGTTTTTGCTTGGCAGGAACCAGAGCGCGGCTGTTCCTTCCCCCTTTGTATGTAGCTGCTTTTGGAGCTGAATTCAGCTTTGTCTAACTCCCGGGCTTCTATTATGCAACTGGGCGTTTCTTGCTGAAGTGTTTGTGTGTGTTCGCCAAAATGAGGTAATGAACAGGTGGTGACGCATTCCCTCTAAAACAATATCAATATATCCTTTCACTGTAAGCCTGCCCTCAACATTACGTTCTCTCTCAGACTCCAGACGGTCAGCCAAAGCTCCAGTTTTGCCGCCGTTTCTACGCCCAGTTGAGGTAAAGGACAGGAGGGCATTCATGATATAAACCAGCACAGGAAAAGTCTGACAGACTTCTCTGGAAAAATGTTTCTGATTATATGTGCGCGACTTTAACTGTTGTAAGCCAAGATTATGAAAGACAAGTAATATTTTTAGCCTAAACATTCAGCGTTCCAAGATGCATTTTTGAAACATAAATGTTCAGTCAATCTTCCAACTCTGAAGTCAATTAAACACTAAAATGGCACTAAATGAGATCCCGCTGTTTTTTTACATGCATCCATTTAGCAGACGCTTTTTTCCTGGAACAAAAGCAATTAGTCAAAGAGCCAATATACAATGCCAGGTTTATTAGAATAGAGGAGGAAGCAAACTAGAAAAGAGAATAAATACAGTTAAAGTTAAAGTCCCCCTGTAGTCAAAAATGTTATCCCTTAAAACTCATATTTGATCACCAAATTGACATATTCACACATTTTTGTTTTCCTATGAAAAAACGTCTTCATGCCTTAGAATAGCCAGCCCATTCTCATCCCAACGCGTCACTGACGCTTTTGCCAATGCGTAGACATCCAACTCACATGGCACACTTTAGCATCAATATGAGACGCAGATATATATGGGCCAAAAGGCGCCTCCTAGTGGTCTAACCCTAACACTACCACAGACCTAAACCTACCCATAACCGAAGCATGTTATGTTGACGCTAAAGGGTGCCATGTGCATTTGATGTGTACGCATTGGCAAAAGCATCGTATAGACCATTTCACGAGATGTAAACAACACTGGTCCAGAAGCACTTCCTGTTTCAGTTTTTTAACACTATATAAACATTGGGATAAAGTACAACCAACAGAACATATAAAACTGAATCAAAAAGTTAAACAAACACCTTTAAGATATTTTCTTTACATTTGAAATTAAGAAACCATTTACAAACAGAAACAGGAAGTGCTTCTGGACCAGTGTTGTTTACATCTTGTAAAATGGTCTATATGACGCCTTGGGATGAGAATGCATTGGAATAGCATGTATGTAACTACACCCTTCCCTTGTTTAGTATACATGGTTCCATGAATATGCTAATGAGCCCCGACTCCACTCACTCACACCAGCTCAGAGATCCACTCATTGACAATTACACATTGAGCAGGGGTGCATTTCCCGTACAACGACGTAGTTCGCTGCTTCACTACCATAGTACGATGCATCGTTGGAGAAATCAACTAGCTAGTCACGACTGTTTCCCGAAACCCAATGTCACAAAGTATCGTTCAACCACGTTGGTTTCGCACGTGGTGGAGTAATAACTACTTTTAATGAAACTGTTTGAGATCCAATTAACGCTAGATTTGTTTTATATAAATTACAGACATGTCATCTGAGGACTATTTCTAATTGCTCTCAGTTGTTTTGCTTTATTACCAGACTCAATATTTGGCTCGTTCTTACATAGTAGAGCACGTTCGCACATGCGCACTCTTCAAACGCGTTACTTCAAATCTTTTGAAAAACTAAAAGACGGAAATTCCATTTGTATGTATTCTAAATAAAAGGCACCGGTTGTACTGAATGTCAGCTTGCTTATTTTCTTCAAAATAAGGATTTATTACGTCCAAATGTGTTGCAATATAGAAACGATGCCTCTAACCACACGTCGAGAGCTGTCGTTCAAACCACACAACCTCGCGATGATGTTTGCGAATGTTCGTTGGAACGATTGTTTCGGGAAACACCGACTCGTTGAACTATGCTGATAACGATGGAACTTGCGACCATAGTTGGCTAACGATGCTTTCGGGAAACGCACCCCTGATTGGTTATATAGTAGTTTGTGACGTCAGAAACACCACGTTAATGTTATGAATATTTTAAAGGACAATTTTCGAAGAAGAATTGGCTAAAAGGATTGTCGGGCAGATTCAAACTTACAATTTCCATATAAGCACCAAGGCTCAACATCTGTACTTTTAGAAGTTGTTACATATAAGTGTAGAAACAAGACATTTAAAAGAAACCTAACATTTTGCCGCCTATCAAGGAAAAGTGTGCTATTACTTTTTTTAAATTTTTTTACCTTGTGGATGAATTGGGCAAAGAAAATCCCCAAACTTGCATTCGACCCAAGTCATATCTAGAGACTTTGGGATGGGCTTTTTATGGTTTCGGCAAGTAGAAGTCACCTAGAAACACCCTAGCAACCACAAAGCATTTCCCCTGAAACCACCCAAGTGGCGAGTCTTGCACGAGCAAGCACCACTCATTTGCTCGAACAAATACCACTTTAGAATCATGTATTTGTCAGATGTGTCTTACATGAGGAATGGTGATCAAAGCAACATAACGTGAACATTTAAATCCTAGTCATACCATAAAACAAATCTTGAATGAGTTTAGAAGGTTAACATCTAAAACATTGTCCTGTAGCAGCTCGACTTCCTGTGTCGATGTAACCCGTGTCCATTATCGTCCCAGTACAGCACGGGGATCAATGTTTCAATTGAAAAAGAGCCACTGTTGCCATTAGGATGAGGTAAGCTCTCGAGGGACGATCTTGGCGCTCTGTTATTTTCAACAAACACACACATACACTCAAGTCTTTCTCTCGCTGTATGTCTTTCTGATTAGAGCATGTCTCTATTTTTAGTTCAGGCTCCTGTGGTCATCACATCTGGCGCCAGTCGCCTACTTGAACAGGCACACATGCACACGCCACAGATTCGCAAAGGTCAAAAAGATGACCTTTCCGTCTCCACCCTGTACCCTCGACATGCACATACACCACTTTGCGGTGTGAAGAAATGAGTAGCATTTGTCCTACATATGGCCCACTGTAAACTTGGCTTTAGTTTCTCAGTGCTCTCATAGACCTCAAATTATATGTGTTATGTCAATTCTGAGAAACAAGCTGAAGAAATGAAGAAATGTCAGCGGGCCGACCAGTGCCAAATACTTTCAGCATGACATGGACTACTTCTCCTCTCCTCTCTGCTACCGTCTCCCTCTTTTTTCACTCTTTTTCTCGCTCGGTTTACCCACACCCACTTCTCGTTTCTGGATTCTACCTATCGTCCACATTTCCCTCAAAAAAAAGTTCATTGCACTTAATTAAACGAAGGAAAAATTGTACACTCCATGGCCAACTTACAGAACCAGACTTACATAATTAACACTTTTCTAGCATTTGATTTTTTCCCCTTTTATACTGTTATGACTGGTTCAGATTACACGATTTTTTTTTGTCTGTTACGATAGTCACTGTGTCAGATTACGCGATTTTGACTCCTAAAATCTTGTCGTTTCGTGGACAAGACACGTCAGACTACACGTTGCTTCCTGACCAGTCATCGCATGCCGTCTTTAACCGCGCGTGATGTCGAGAAGGCGAAACTAGTAGCGAGTGACTTCCGGAAACGAACGTAAACAAACAATGAATGAAGCGGTGAGTGTTGTATTGGCTCTCCTGTGTTCAAAGTAAAAATATTGTTAGTAAAATATCGATATAAAATAATTATAAAATATTGTTTTCTTATATATTTTTACTTTTAGTTTTAACGTTAGCACCATCGTCTCTCTTTCGTTTTGCCATTTTTGAAAGTTGTGTACGGAAAAGCTTCTGTGCTCCTATTGGTCAACCTCATACACATGACGGAATCGTCGTGGATGACCGTTAAAAAAATTTAACGTGCTAGTCTTTTTGTCGTGATGTGAAGCATCGTAGGTTGTCATGACACACTATACGAGATTATACGATCGAATCTTGCGTTCCGACGCCTGTTGTCGTTTACAAATCCCCACGTCACTCTACCTATGTTATGGGTAGGTTTAGGCCTGGGGTAGGGTTAGGGTTAGACCACTAGGAGGCGCCTTCTGCCCCATATATATCTGCGTCTCATAAAGGGTGCCATGTGCGTTGGATGTCTACGCATTGGCAAAAGCATCAGTATATGATGCCTTGGGATTAGAACGGCCTGGTCTAACAGTATTTAGGTACAAATAATGAATAATCGAATGCAAAATAACACTGCATAGTCTTCACTTTATAAATTAAATATAATTAATGTTTGTTAAAGCTACAAAAGTGATTTTCTCTGTTTTGTTGTTTGATTAAGATTAATTACTTAGACAGCAGCAGTTTTATTAGGCTGCTGTCACTTTAAGAGCGAATGCACAGATCCAATATAATAATACACATCCATTTTCTTTCTCAATTGTTTGCGTTCATGTAAGACGTAAAATTGTAAAGATGTTAGATGCAAAATTTTGACATAATGTTGTGTGCAAGTGTACGTTCAAGCACAAATAGTCACGTAGGAAAGTGGAATTTTCTCTTTCGCGTCTTCGTGCGCTCAAACTTTTTTTTCGCAAATGGTTTCAAACAGCTTGAATGTTTAAACTGACAGGATCATGTGTTCTAGTTCTACATCGACACTCCTAGTTATAATACCTTCCAAAAGTTCCAAAGGTTTTGGTGGCTCTTGAAGAATGCAATGAATTCCAGGAAAAGTTTGCAGAACACAGGACATGCACATACACAAACAAGTGACGCAACCCAGCACTCATTTCCTGATAGAGGCCCAAAGTACATCCATTCCATCTTCAGCTAAATTTGGATTTCCAGCGGAGCTTGAAGCCCCTGTGTAAAGAATGTGGGCTTTGTCGTAATTCGTCTGTCTTATTGGAAGCATTAATACTCCCTCTCATTTATCTCTCTTTCTCTCAGGCTCTCCATCTCCCCCTTTCCTTCCCACTCTCACGAAGCACATCCTCCCAGTTGTGTAACCCTCTCGGGAGACCTCTATCCCGGTTTACATGTGGCCCGATGACATCATAGTCCTCCATAGGGGGGTCTAGATCGCTTTCTTTCTCTGTCTTTTAAGGGGGAAGGGTGGGTCCATCCATATTAATAGATCAACCCTAGGTTCTCAATCACCCCTTCTTCTCTAGTAAGGAAAGATAACATGGGAATAGTTGATGCATGAAATGTGGTCAAATATAATATATAATATGGAGGTGTGGTCCAAAGCATGTTCAGCCATCTATAAAGAACCATCTGTGCTCATGTTAAAGGCACAGTTCACCCCAAAATTCAGATTCGTCATTCAAGCATATATCATTTTGGAAGTTTGCACTCTTTAAGTTTCTCATCTTCTCAGTTTCACATTTTCTCTTCATATTTGAACATCTGACATTACGACATTAATATTAAGCTTAGGAAAAGAAAGAAGTGCAAAAGTTTGTCAATAATATTCTCTGGACAGCTTTTTCACATGTCAAAGTGACATAAGAAGAACAAATTGCTTGCTTAATACCATCGATTTCCTCATCCAACTATATGAATCACTCAAGATGGTTTTAAGCTCTTGGCTGTTAACACATCCTTGCAAAACATCTGAAATTTTAAATCTGGTGTAACTGGCCTCCAAAAGAGTGTTAAAACCGGTTTAAACCGGGTCCTCCTTCGGCTGTCGGTAACATAGCTGAAACATGGCAGACCTTGATTAATGAACTTGACCTTTGACCTGTACACTGGGTTGCAGCCCAGTACTGAGTGACGGCATCCTGTGAGCCCTTACACTTGGAAGCCTC
Source organism: Cyprinella venusta (assembly GCA_038021265.1). Classification (NCBI taxonomy): domain Eukaryota; kingdom Metazoa; phylum Chordata; class Actinopteri; order Cypriniformes; family Leuciscidae; genus Cyprinella; species Cyprinella venusta. The sequence continues at coordinate 7,509,545 of CM075886.1, forward strand.
GAGTCTGTTCTTAACTGAGTGAGATCTGGATCAGTTTTTTTTACATAAATAGTGCTTGCAGTGTTAAATGAAAACTGATATGAGAGTCAGGCAATGCTGTTTTCTCACCTCATAGATCAGCTTGTTTTTAGGAGATTTGCAGGTGTTGATAGAAACATTGAGTCACAGCAGTATCAGCAAAAAAAGCTGTATCCTCTTGTAAGAGGATGTGTAACAGTACTTACAATAAAACTAGTGTTGTGTCCCATTTCACAAACTTTTTAATTTTGTAGTAATGATGCATTCAAGTCCTCCTGTGAAGTTCGTAATTACAAGTCGTAATTACAACACCAGTGCAGTTCCAGGCGCGACGCTGGTTTCAGCCTGACGCACTTATCATTTTCAAGTCCTGTGCCACGTTGTTTAAATAGCAAATGCGTCCATTTGTGCGCTGGTCTGAACACAAGGTGTGTTCAGGCGCATTGTTGGCCTTTTTTGTGACCAATGTTTTTTTTGTATCATAGCCGGAACATATCAAAGCTCACATGAACTATATACCGACAAATGCCGTGAAAACGGTCCACATTTAAAAGTGTGTGGGGGGGGTGTTGGTGATGGAGAAAAGGGAGAGAATGAAATGTAGGATGTCAACATCTCACCTTATCTAACAAATTGTCTGTGATTTTTGTCCAACTCTGAATAGTCTTGTCCTTTGCGCGGTTGACCTTGGCGCGTTGCTATTTTGAGGCAACTTAAATAGACTGCGAACTTAAATAGACTTGAATAGACATTACTAACACATTCTTTAAATAACAAAAATAAAAATTGCGTTGACTTTAGACCAGGTTTCAGTTGGTCAATGGCGCAATATTTTTTTTTTGTTATTTAAAGAGTGTGTTAGTAATGTGCGCCTATAGTCCACAACGCGCGTACACTTTGTCCCGTAGATGGTCTGCTTGCGCTTTAAACATCGCACACGAGCTGATCCGTTTCCTGGCTAGAGAAGCGTTCAGTCTTTCCGCTTGCTAATAGAGGGAATGCATTGACGTCCCTTTCCCGCCGGAACAACCCCCCTCAGCCTGACCGATTGGCTTACAACTTACTAAAGATCCAGTGATCCATGGATATTGACATGCAGCCAGGAATCCTGTTGCCTGACATTTATGTTTGCCTGATTTCGCCACCGGGGAAATAAAAGCAATATAGACCTAAACATACAGCAAATTTGCCTTAAATACAATATAAGTAGGTCTAAGTCCGGGTGATCACTTATATCAGTGTTATATATGAAGAGTTCAGATGCAAAAGCCTCTAAATGCCATTTGAAATTTTCTTCTAAAATGATCATTTTTATCAAGCTTGTATATTTAAGTTCACTAATTTCACTTAAATGGCAATGAAGATTACCTATTAATTGTCATTTAAGTGAAATTAGTGAACTTATTTTAATTGATGAGTTGTTAATATATAACAATACAAAATATATGGGTTTGGTTTTACAGCTAAATTCAGCATATTGACACTGCAAATCCACCTTTTGCTGACTGGAGTCCAGTTGTTTCTGTGAATTGCATTGATCCGTTTGCTCCTCTTTCTATAGCAGTCTGTAAAAATCAGTCCGATTTATTGTCAAATCTAGTTGTACAGTCAATCGCAAAGCTCTTTCCTACTTTATATGTGTTGTGTTTGTTCTTCGCGGCATTCACGCTAATAACAAATATAGCCGCTCAGTCTTTTTGCCACTTACTGTGAGTAACCCTTGGCACTCCGGCCGACGGTGACTTCACACGCATTCCCTCTATTCCGCCATATAAATAGCGAATCCACCAACTGGCTTTTAAAGGAAATGGGAGATAAGACTCTGATTGGTTTTTTGCATGTTACGCCCAAAACACACCCATTAAGAGAATAGGAAAAAACCCTTTTAGACCAGGCACCGGGTGTGCAGACCTTTTTTATATATATACTATATAGTGGAAGGGGAGGGGCTAAAGATGTTAAAACTAGCAGCAACACATTAGCTATCGTTAAAATGTAATTTTGTTCAATTGGAAAAACAGCAAATAGTTATAGAACCACATAGTGTTAGGCAAATTTAGTGTGTGGTGAAGAAGTTTCCAATTCAATTTGATTTAACAATACAGAAACAGTCACCCTCGTGCAATCTGGGACGTGTCTTTCTCAAGAACCCAACGCTAGATCACACTTTGTAGGGTTCAAATTCACAACTTTTTTTTGTTTCTTGACCTCAGCTCAGCTATCCCGTTCCCAAATGTCATGTGTGGAAACTCCTACGTGGGCTGCAGTCTAACGGCTGGGATATGTCCGAGTTGACACAAACAATTAAAATTGCACATTCGTTGCGGCACGTGTGCCAGATTTAAAGCATGTCAACAGTCGGGTCCAACAAAGGATGATGGCGATTAAACGATATGAAATATAGAGTAGTACGATACACCATAGCACATTTTTGTTGTAATATGGCTTCTATCTGCTCTGTTTCGGTGGCGGTAAATTGATATAGCTACGCATGGCTAGCATGTAATGTCAGCGTGTCGTGTTTCTCTCTTTCCATGACTTCATCATGACTTCACTTATGGCTTGCATACACAAGACATCTAGAAGCGTAATCATGCAGTGAGAATTCGAGCTCCTTCGCCCCATATCGTGAGCGTAAATGAGAGATGCCCCGCTGGGATCCATTTATGTCATGTGTTTGTCAAACTCCAGCTAAATTTCACACAGTTTTATCACAGACAGGGGGATTCAGACACACTTAGACTGATGCACACATGTGAGTGCTGAGCGATTGAGGCTGGCGTTGTGCTCGACTGGAGGCTACCTCACACCTCAGGCATGACAGCTGGGGCCCCGTAAGCATTACATCATGGACTGATGTATCCGCGTATCACATGTCACTGGTGCTCTGACAACAAGAGCTATCAGCGCTAACAGTTTTCTTGCTCCACTCACGCATTTACACAAAAATGTCTCTTGCACACACACAACATCCTCTGTTAGAGTCTGAAAGCTTTGTATAAATAGATTTAATATATTGTGGCAACACTCCTTAAGCCCCACATACGGGCAAGTGCTTGAATGACGTAGCTTCTCTGCTTCTCCTGTATCCTGCTGTATAATGTTGTATTCTGATACAACAGTTGTAAATGAACTAACTAGCAAAATCCAGCCTGGACCTGAACGTTCATTATGCTCCTAACTGGTCTTGTCAGGATGTTTTATAACCAAATATGTGTTTGAAACATGCAGTAAAGCACTTTAGAGCAGCCATTGAATTTAACTCATGCAATGTTATCACTGCTACCAGCATGAACTACCATCAAATCTAAATTGACATTTCTTTTTTTTTTTGGTTTTATGGAATTTTGCAGTTTTTATTATAAATGATTTATCCATCCATGCACATCATTATTTATGTATTTATTTATTTATGCGCCCTCATAATCTCACTACCTCTCCCTCACATGAGATCACAGCAATAACATAAGACAACAATCCAAATATCCAATCTATATTTATTCTTGTTTGAGAAGCCACTTCGCATTGAGAAGAAAAGGCTACTGCAACTTACGTTTTATGACGGCTTTGACGCGTTTTAGGCAGGTGTCGCCTTGCAGCACATGGATAGTTATGTTAGACTTTTTTATTTCAGAAATAAAACTACATTTACACTTTTCTCACTTGCATTTTTTTCTCGAACACAAACAATGTCAAAGCTTTCACCAGTTCAAAGCACACTTGTCACAGTATAAGGAGGGCGGGGCTTAATCATCTGGTGATGTATTCATGTATTCATTGTAGGTATTCTGATTACCATTGTTCGTATTACTATAATTGTTACATGCGGTAATATATGTTGTGTAACTAAGATATGTTTGTGTTTATATAAATATGTAATTGAGAGTTGTGCTAACATCGCGTCTTTTGCACGTTTAAGTTTGTTATTTCAAATGTAGGCACGCGGTATGCGCGCTCATAATAGAAGTGATGCGGTCGCGGTGCGATTAAAAACATCTCAACTTTTCAGAATTCCGCATGCGCACCATAAGCGCACAGTAGGTCATTTGACAAGAACCAGCCGCAGCGCAACTGCCCTAGCGCTTTTGGAGAAAGGAGAATGTGCCGCGCCCAGTGTTTTCTACGCATTTTTAGGCGCTATATGTGAATCCGGCCAAAGGAAGCAGCTAACTTTATTTTTCTTTTTAATTGTAACAGACCAGGGTGGGTCGAAATAAGACTTATTCCCACTCCGTTTTGAGCAATTGATTGATTTATGTTGTTAAAGTAAGGTGAATTTACCTTGTGGTGTAGATCGAATCAAATACTTCTTTATTGCCATTGTTATATATCACTATATTGCTTAAAAAAAATCTTTTCAATTTCATTTATCTAATGCGACTTTGTGCATTCAGTATGTGCATTTACTGGGAATAGAACCTCAGTTTTGCTACACCAGTTCCTCTACAGCGGCATTTTAAATGTAAAATTCAGATTTTTGGAAGACAAATAGAAAATTCAATCTCAAAATAATTGTAAATGCATTTAATATGCATATAATTTTCATTTTTTCCTCTATATGTATTTTCACATGCATTTAGGGAGTGTGAAGAGAGAAGATGTGCATCTCAGTGTACATACAGTATATAAATCGCAGACTGGTGGTTCCTGTCTAAAACAGTTGAGAGAGTGTTATATTTTCTCATTTTCAGAAAAACATAGAGTGGGCCCCTAAGGTGGCTGCATATTTGCTTGGTGAGTAAGGAATGTGGTTGCATGCCTTACTCATGAGCCAGATTCAGCTCACACACAGTAAGAGCGAGCGAGAGAGAGAGAGAAACGGGGGGGAGACAGAGTGAAAGTAAGCGAGAGAGGAGAGAGACAGGGCAGACTATGCTCACGGCAAATGAGCTCATTCACTCTAAGGTCACGCAGAGAGAGAGAGAAAGAGAGAGAGAGAGAGAAGGCGGGGAAAGACTTGAACGGAGGCTGTACAACAATAGCGATCTCCACTTTCAGTTGTTGCCACACAGAATGAGATCGAGGAAGGATCTGTGGCGCTCCTGAGGAAAGACCACACACTTCTTCTGCCCTTATTTCTGTGAGGGGGATGCAGTTGTTTCTTTCCTGTGGAGTTTCCCTCCTTGGTGTTGCTTTTAGGATCTTACATTTTTTGTGTTACCCAGCATCTTGCAGACGTATAGTTCTTGGACTGTGGTTTGGACTAGTTGGTGCATTCTGAGTTGGTGCGGATGCCCCTAGACGTGGTCATATCCCCTCCGGAGAGTTGCTTCTGGCCGGGGATCCAGGGAACAGACATGAGGCTCAAAATCAGAGTCCGTAAGATGAGGAAGGAGCGCAAGCTTAGAGGTGTGTAGCATCTGTTGTCACCTGGACAGATGGTGCTTTCCCATCTGTACCAACACACACACGTGTATGGTTCGAGATTATGTGCTGTGATTATGTCGTTTTCAGTCTTTCTATTACCACAAAAAAGTAAAACATTAACCTAGCATTGCTATTGTGCTCCTATGATAATCTCCGAGAGTAGTAGCAACTTTAAATGGACATGCATTGGGTTGCTTTTATATGATTCAAGTATATTAACAGCCTGTGAAATGTTATGCACAAATGCCAGAGTACATTTGAGGCACTATGTGTGTGCGTTCGACTGATGTCACCAAATAGAAGTTAAACAGTTGGACTTTGCCAAGCAATTTACTTTTATTGCAGTGACGTCTATGTTTTCGTAATGGCTTTAGGGCAGAAATGCAATGATTGTAATAGCGGCAACAGTTAATGATTCGATGATACAGGGTCCCGGGGTTTAACACTTCTAATCTGTCAAGCATGACACAAAGCGCCGGGAGTGATGAGGTAGCCACCAACCCCCTGCTGTTTTTTGTGTTCCTCATTGTGCAGCATGCATGTGTGCAATGATGTCATTGGGCCTTTATTGAGATGCAAATAAGTGAGTGTGTGCGCGGAGATGGGGACAGATGGGGGCTGCTCCTCAATGGCGTCATGTCTTCTGCATCTGGAGACTTGTGTGTGTGTGTGTGTGTGTGTCTGTTGGTGTGCATTAGTTTCATTCAGGGGCCCATCAATGCCGCTGGATGTAGAGCCTTGAATAGAAGCCTGTGTGAGAGTGCCTATAGAGCTCAGCTGAAAAGATGAAAAACAGAGGGACTCCTAAAGATGGAGGTCAGGTGCCGCAAGACAATGAACTGATATCAAAGGCCGGAGTTAATGAAGTGTGCAACTCTGTGTTATTAAACACAAATGCATCTCGATAGTTCATGGCCATATCCGAAATGTGTTACCTTTTTACCTCATCGTCTTTGTTGCACAGTAGGGGAACATGGCATTGCAGCTGCAGTAGAAATTTAGGTAAGTGTCCCACAAGTCTGTGGGGACCCAAGCAATATATGGCGCTTTTCCACTGCTGGTACTGCTCAGTACAGTTCGGCTCGCTTCGCTTTTCCACTGGGTGGTACGACTCGGCTCGACACGGCACGGCTCGGTTCGCTTTAGCTCGGTCGCTTCTCCACCGCAGTTAGTATCGCTTTAAAGTGGGTGGGATTATAAACTGATCAATAACAGCGGTGGCTCTGTTACTGGCTATTTAAATCTAGCGGGTTTGGTTTCTCGTGTCGATGTCTATTGGTCTGACCAATCAGTGATTTGCAGTGTTTCACGTCACATTTAGTACCGGTATGGTACGCTTGGAACCTCAACAGACCAGGTACCATTTAAAGCGAGCCGAAGCGAGCCGTACCGTACCGTACCATGCAGTGGAAAAGCGCCAAAGCGCGCCGTACCGTACCATGCAATGGAAAAGCGCCACAAATGAGTTGTACCGAGCCGTACCGTATCATGCAGTGGAAAAGCTCCAAAGCGCGCCGTACCGAACTGTACCGAACCGTACCGTACCATGCAATGGAAAAGCGCCACAAGTGAGTCGTACTGAGCCGAGCCGTACTGTACTATGCAATGGAAAAGCGCCACAAGTGAGGTTGTACCGAGCCGAGCCGTACCGTACCATGCAGTGGAAAAGCGCCAAAGCGCGCCGTACCGAACCGAACCGTACCGTACCATACAATGGAAAAGCGCCACAAGTGAGTCGTACCGAGCTGAGCCGTACCGTACCATGCAGTGGAAAAGTGCCACAAGTGAGTCGTACCGAGCCGAGCCGTACCGTACTATGCAATGAAAAAGCGCCACAAGTGAGTCGTACCGAACCAAGCCGTAACCGTACCATGCAATGGAAAAGCGCCACAAGTGAGTCGTACCGAGCCGAGCCGTACCGTACCATGCAGTGGAAAAGCGCCAAAGCGCACCGTACCGAACCGAACCGTACCGTACCATGCAATGGAAAAGCGCCACAAGTGAGTTGTACCGAGCCGAGCCGTACCGTACCATGCAGTGGAAAAGCGCCAAAGCGCACCGAACCGTACCATACTATGCAATATGGAAAAGCGCCACAAGTGAGTCGTACCGAGCCGAGCCATACCGTACCATGCAGTGGAAAAGCACCAAAGCACGCCTTACCAAACCGAACCGTACCGTACAATGCAGTGAAAAAGCGCCACAAGTGAGCCGTACCGTACTATGCAGTGGAAAAGCGCCAAAGCGCGCCGTACCGAATCGAACCGTACCATACCATGCAATGGAAAAGCGCCAATAGACTCTACACAACCTCTGCAATTCCAGATAAATCTTGTGGTTCCTCCATACAAGAAAGGTTATTCCACTGTCTTGTTTTCAGAGAAAACTGGATGGCAAATGGAGGGTTATGTAAGGTTTGGAGACAGAGACAAAAAAAACATAGAGGAAGTGTGCGAGTGGCACATTGCCTTCTCGTCCAGAGTGAGTTTGACCCTGGCACACTTCTCTTGCTGAAAACACACATGCACTCATATTCCCTGTGGTTTTGAGAAACGTCACCACTGGCCTGTTACACAACTGGAGACTATAAAAGTGACTAATGTTGCCTGTTAGTGTGTATCTGTGCATTAATGAATGGATTTGTTTTATCAGTTCCAGTCCCTCGCACAACTTCTTTAACTTTACTTCTTACGGTGCAATTAATTGTTCATATCTTTGCTCCAAAAGTGAAATAAGGTGTTTGTTGATTCAACTTCAGCCAGACGTCAAGACAGATACGGAAGCTTATGGTTTCCTTGTAACCCTAACTGTCACCGCCACCACCCAGTTAGAAATGATAGCTGATGACCTCACTCAAGCATTTCCTCTCTTGGCTTTTCAACAATAATGTGCTGTGCTTGTTCCTGTTTGTGTTGCTGTGGTACAGAAACACTTTTTTTTCGAGGAAGCTATATAAAGCACCGCTCTAGATCTTCGAAGCAGGACAATATTCCAGATCCTTAAGATGAAAAGAGCAACTTGCAAAAGGAGACCCTGTCTGCTTGCTTTCAGAGATTCCTGGTGCTCATTAAATCCTTGACCTTTTGAGTTCAAGGGAGAGGGATGGGAGGTCAACATTGCCTAATTTTGGCCCAAGTAATGCATTAGAGAGATGTGGGATAGGAAGCCAGTTTTAACAAGCCTTTACCCGGCAAAATGTGTCATCTTAGGCATCGCTGACAGTGTTGACATAATGAGCAACATTTTTTGGTCATTATGTCACTGGACCGGTAAGGTGAGTTACATTTGGGGGAGGGGGGGGCAGATATCCAAGATTAGATGGTTGTATCAATGTGTTTGAATGTATTTGTGTGTGGGGTTTGGGGGGAAGGGTGCATTTGAACCAGTATGGGGGTCGTGGAACATTTGGTCGGTAGTCATTCATCTACGCTAGATTCGAGAGCGTATGGAGGAGGCACCGGGGGCCCGTTGGTTCTGCTTGAGTGACATGCAAATCACCTCTCAGTCTTCTGTGGTGAGAGATGATGTCATTGTACCAACCGTTGCCATTAATAGCAGGAAACAGGTTGTCGCTCAAGCTCCCCCAAACACACAATAATTGTTTGGTGATTTATGCATGGATAAGAGGGACAGGTGTTGTCCGTTAGGGCAAAGCAGGTGGCTTTTTAAAACGCACTGTGTGTTGAAATAGGATGTGTCACCCTTGTATAGACTCTAGATGATGTTCCGAGCATGGCTTACATTTCTTATCACCTCACTCTTTATTTGCCATGACTCATTTTATTGACTTGTTCACTTTAACTCCTCCATCCCACCTAGATCTGTTTAACACAGTCACTTTTGTTTGGACTATTTCACTGTTTCCTGGCTGGGACGAAATGATTTCATGGCTCCCTGGTTGACTGCTGTGTCTGCACGCTCCTAGGGTTACCATGTCCCAAATTCTCATGAAGCTCATCTGAGATTAAGGTCTTAACCCATCTGCTTGGGCTCACACTTTCTGGCAGCCTTGCACAGCTCTATGAAGACTTAACTTTCTTACTCTGTATTAGTGTAAAGATGGAAACGTGGAATGGATTTACATTCGAGATCAGCTTCATGCACAATGTGAATGCTTATAGTTGTAAATGCAGTAAATTGCATGTGAATGCGTGTGTGTTGTTGCCCACGCACCCAACACCCTAAAGCTATGAATCAAGGGCTTGGTCTGCACCTGTGACCACCCTCATTCTCTAAGCCTGACGCAGTTGTTCAGTTGAGGATATTAGGTCATTCAGGAAAAGGAGCTCCAGCAGACAAATGCCAAAACCGGAGCCACCCGCCTCTTAAAGAGACAGGATCCTTCATTACGCCAACTGGCCTTTGCTCACTTGACTGCCATGTTCGTACATGCACTGACCTAGATTGGCATAATCTTGTTCATAGCATCTGAATCCTCTCTTTATTAGTTTTTGACAAATGATGTGTGACATCAGCATGTCCTTTGTTAGTATGAAAGGTTTTTACTTGAATTATGCCCTTTATTATTATAGGTTGCAGCTTCTTTGTTTAGTTCTTTGTCCTGCTTGAGAGATTTTGAGTTGCATCCCAGACTGTTGACAGTCGCAAAATCCAGCATTCTTGTTGGTCTTGTCTTTCTTTTATCACATATGTAGGGGGTAATTTTATTTTCAATGTGTTTTTTTCCTCAGGTGGTTTTGCAGCTTTCTCGTCCTGTTTTCCAGGCTTGTGTGAAGGCAAGCCAGTGGCCACTCTGCCTATGAGCTTGTCTCAGCCATGTTTGCCTGTGGCGAATGTTGGTCCCACACGAATCCTGCCCCATCTCTACCTTGGCTCACAAAAAGATGTGCTCAACAAGGTACAACTGACTGTCACTAATATGGAATGTTGAAATGTTTTATCCAAAACAGAAGTAATTACGCTACAGAATTCTTACCCTGGTTCTTTACACTCGCAGGATCTAATGGCTCAAAATGGCATCACATATGTATTAAATGCAAGCAACACTTGCCCAAAGCCAGAGTTCATCTCCGAAAGCCATTTCATGCGTATACCCGTCAATGACAACTACTGTGAAAAACTCCTGCCATGGCTAGACAAAACCAACGAGTTCATTGGTAAGAACCTGCTTGTAACAATAGAAGGTTGTTTTAACACTTGATTAGAGTTTTATGTGAAAAATGAGCAGCATGCCCTGTTATGATATCAGGAAGTACGAATTTGATCCTCAGCGCATATTTGCAGAAATGATTATGCTGAGGAGGTATTTGGTTGTCTTGCATGTTTTGTGTTTTCTCACGTGTTACCCTTCTCCCTTTCAGACAAAGCCAAGCTTTCCAACTGTCGAGTCATTGTCCATTGTTTAGCTGGCATCTCCAGGTCCGCCACCATCGCCATTGCTTATATCATGAAGACAATGGGCTTGTCATCAGACGACGCATACAGGTAAACTCACTCAGACACCCCGCGGCTTAAATTGCGCGGCCTCAGAAAAGACAAGTTTTCTGCTACCTGTAATTTTATATCCATTTACGGCAACATGTAAAATGGATCACATAGAAACTAGTAAACAATACCTGTCGAAGCCTTCTGAAACACATATTTTTGTTTAAGGCCTTTACAAGCTCACATGGTGAGTCTTTGTGTTCCTTATATGCGGATTTGTCCCTGGGGTAATCCTTCTTACTCTCCTTGCGTTTCCAGGTTTGTGAAGGACCGCAGACCTTCAATATCACCCAACTTCAACTTCCTGGGTCAGCTGCTGGAGTTTGAGAAGGGTCTGAGGTTGCTAAAAGCTCTGTCCTCAGGTCAGGAGAAGTTGGAGCAGTTAAAGGAATTATCCGAACCTAGGGGAGAATCTTCAAGCGATCCTGAAAAGGGCCGCCTGGAGGCGGACAAAGACCGCACAGAATTTGACGTTAAGCTACCTTCTCCAACCTCCCTCCAGCAGGGCTTTAATGGCTTGAATCTTTCGGCAGAGCGTATCCTGGACACCAACCGTCTCAAACGCTCTTTCTCGCTTGACATCAAATCTGTCTACGAGCCCAACCACTGTCCTCGCCTCGCACCTGTGCATACCGAAGATGTCCCCAAACTCTGCAAGCTGGATAGCCCAGAGGCTGGAGAAGCCAACGGTGTATGCCAATACTCACCTGTTTCAGTCAGCCCTGGTTTAGCTGAATCTCCCGAGAGCAGCTCCAGACCTCGTTCACGGAGGAAAAGCAAGCACAATGGTAGCAGCGCTGGAAGTTCTCCTGTGCACTCGCACAGCCTGAACTTCGGACGCTCACTCCCTGCGCACAAAAGTCCCAGTCTTGATGACAATCTGAAGCCCTCCCTGCTGCTCAGCCTTCCCACTGTGGGCACCGGGCCCATGTGGACCAAGCATAGAGACACCGTTCAGGCCACAACGCCTGTTACGCCAACAGGCGAAGCCCCTTGGTTCTACAGTTCGGAGTCAATGAACAGTAACGGAGGTGGAGGAGGGGCCGTACACTTTCCTACGCTAGGCTGTAGCAGTCTCCCTGGGCCGTGCGAGGCTGTCCGTCTGCGGGAGAAGGTGGGGGAACCACGGGACTCGAGGGGCAGCTGGCACGAGGACTCTCCCACTTCCTGTGCTTCCGATAAGCAGTTTAAGCGGCGCAGCTGTCAGATGGAGTTTGAAGAGGGGATATCAGAGACACGTTCAAGGGAAGAACTGGGAAAGATCAGCAAGCAGTCCAGCTTCTCTGGGAGCATGGAAATCATTGAAGTATCCTGACATCCCCTGCACAGCCCCTGAGGACTTTAAGCGGACAGGCGTCACTCCAGCGCAGTCTCATCCCAAGACGTCATTTAACTGACGTCTTGGGACGTCTTTTGACCATACGTCAACATCCGCCTTTTTAGGGTACCCTTAAACGTCGGTTAGTTGACGTTATCGGATCCTAAATCTACCCCTAAACCTACCCCGTCACCTAACCGACGTTAAAGGTAAAGCGTCAGTTGTATGACGGCCCGGGATCGTCATCTAACCGACGTTTAAGGGTACCCTAAAAAAGCGGATGTTGACGTATGGTCAAAAGACGTCCCAAGACGTCAGTTATATGACTTCTTGGGATGAGACTGTGTTAGTCACTCATGAGCAAGGATGACTGAGAGTGGGCCTGGATAGGCTGTCGAGTGGAACATTCATATTAGTTCATAGGCTTGGCGAAAATGACTGGTTCTCCGAAATGTGACACTTTTTTTTGTTGTCTTTTTAAGCCAGTGGAACCGGAAACAGATTGACTTTGCTTTTGACTTTCTACTGTTTTTTAAGCCATAGCCATCCCCAGATGACAACGCGCTGAGACTCCAGTGGCAGAATCCCTCGTTCCCTCACTCTAGAAACAGCCCCCCCCCCCCCCCCCCCCAGGTTTCCTCAGAAATTATCGAGAATCAAGCATGGCTGTTATGCTTACGCTTGTTTCTTTTATTATGCCATTTTATGAAGTTGCACCGCCACAGCACAAGGAGTCAGCATAGACTAAGCCTTGGTGGTACATGCTTTTAGTGGCTGAATGAAGGCCTCTTTGTGCAGTTCTCTTGTCCACCCTGGTCCTGTATCCTAGCATTCATGGAATCCTGGAGGAGGAACCAGGCATGTCATGAAGGAAACGCATTGTGGGCATATTCCCATAATGTTCTGTCACTCTTTTGTTACCCAGATTTCAGGGTCTTGTTCTTCCCTTCCTGTGCCCTAGTGGTGATGCTCGAACTGTTGTGCAAACCCACGTTCCTCTCACCGAGCATGCTTCGAGGCTGCTGTTTTCCTTACAAACAAATAGTATATGAACTATACACAGTGATTTCAATGGATGTTTAAAACATTTTTTTTTTTTCGTAGTTACATTTTTAATTTATTCTACTGGTTCATTCTGGTAATGAGAAATAATATAAAAGATTGTGGAGTTTTTAATTTTTCCTCTTTTTTTTCCAGTGTTTTCAGTGATATTTACGAAAATACACTCGCAAGACCGATACGGAACTACAAGCAATATGTTTTCACTTATTGTCCTCCTTTTCGTTCATAAGAGAGTGTGGTTATTACCAGGAATTATCTGATGTTAAAATGCACTTTCTTTTGCTTTAAGTGGGATGTTTTTGGATGTTCTCATTAAAAGGGTACCACAACGCTTTACAAAAAAAATCACGTGTAACCATTTATGTCCTGCGGTGTGCGTCACAAACTAAAGCATTTGGTATGGCTTTCATTTGTCTCTCCAGCCTGCTGGCTTGAATTATTGAGGACTTTAATCCAGCATGAATAATCTAGAGTAATCTGGAAGAATATGTATGATACCCCAACTCATTTTGATTTTCGAGAATTTGATTTTTGTATTAACAAGCACACAAGACAAAATGAAGGGAAAAATGACAGGGACTCTAAAGGGGTTTGTCTGTGTCCCCCATTTGTTCTGCATATTTATGATATTATTTATTGTTTGTTTGGGTCTGATTGCGGGAGGATGTATGATGGATGTTGTGAATGACCCTTCGCAGATGCTCATATAGACTGGCGTCTTGGAGAGGAGATAAGCCCCTAACCTTTATATCTAAGGTTACTGCGCACCCAAACACAACTAGATGCATTTTTAAACCTGACTGATGATCTGTTGATCAGCTAGTTTCTATTGGATCATAAAACTGTATATGTACAACCAATAACTGATAAGAACAGAATCTGCTCTATGGTGACAATACATTCGGCTTGCTTTTTTTCTCAGGGGAGCTTTTGATGACTCAATTACAAATCTGGGCTCTGAGCTTTCTCTTTCCTGTCCTTTTCACTCATTCTCTACTCTTTCTCTCCCTTTTTCCTCTCCATTTCTCTCAGAATCTCTAGAACGCTCCAAAGTTTATATATAACACAGAAAGGGTGTGTGTGTGTGTGTGCAAATGTGAATGCCCTCTCCATGTGAGATAGTTCAGCAATTTATTTATGTCTGTATTTTTTTCAGTTAGCTTTTCTGAATGGCAAATCTTGTATTTTGTGCTGCTGTAATTGTTTTCCTTGTGTGAGACATTACCTGTATTTCCTTTTCCTTCCCTGTACTATATTTTTAAAGACATTGTTATTCATTATTTAAATCATGTAATAAAAAGATGCAGGCTGTCCTTTTTTGCTGATAATGTTAAATAGTTGGCAACTAATTATTATTATTATATTATTATTATTATTATATGTTGTGTGAATAGCATCGTATCAACAAAACTAATTGAGATAGGGAATTTTTTTAAAGAAAAAATCTTGATACCTTAGGCTGCTTGACGCAAAATACCTCAGGTTCTTTGGAAAAGGCTTGTTCCTCCCCATGTACCCATTTTGTGATGATGATGAAACAAAATACAAACATTACAAAATATGAAAAAGTTTCGTGATTTCTTTTCCTTTGATTTTTGTATTAACATGATCTTGCATGTGCAAGATGAGAGATTTCCAACAGTTTGTGAATGATCAACATTATCATTTATGCATATTGCAAATGGTTTTCTAAACCATTTTAACCGCCAAAAACAGTTTTTGCGTGTATATGGTACACGTTTTTTGCGTGCATATGATACGCACTTTTTGGCGTATAATAAGTTCGAAGTCCCCACCCCCCTCCCCCCTAAACCTACCCCAGGGTTTTTTAGTGCATACCATTTGCATGCGAAAAAACATTTTTGCCGTATAAATTAACACAGTCTCATCCCAATTCGTCATATAACTGACGTTTTGGGACCTCTTTTGACCATTCGTCAATATACGACTTTTTAGGGCCCCCTTAAACGTCGGTAGATGACGATCCCGGGTCGTCATACAACTGACGCTTTACCTTTAACGTCAGTTAGGTGACGAGTTGGGTTTAGGGTTAGGTTTAGGTATGGGGTAGAGTTAGGATCCCATAACGTCATCTACCGACGTTTAAGGGGGCCCTAAAAAGTCGTATATTGACGAATGGTCAAAAGAGGTCCCAAAACGTCAGTTATATGACGAATTGGGATGAGACTGCGCTGTATAAATGCCACGAGAAATGACATTCGTAGTATAGATATGCATTTTCATGAGACTGTGTTGCACACAAACAATACCGGACACCTGAAGAGTGCACACAGAGGAACTGGTCCTATCATGCTTTTTTTTACTTTTTCAACTTTATTTAGTCTAATGTTGCTGTTTGAGCATTAAAAAGATCTGCAAGGTTACAAAGGACAAAGTCCACACAATCCATTTTTCAAGAAGTACTACGAATGTCTTGTTTGGACTACAACACGATTTTTCAGGACCTTTAGAAGCCATCGCGTTCCTCATTTAAATAAACCCCGCCCAAGGAATACGCAAAGAAAGTTGGCGAGGCCTGGTTGAGCTGCGCTAGAGAAGATGAAGAGTGTTGTCTCAGTTTTTTCCACCCTGGGAAAAAATTTGTCCTAAGGCTGACAAACTTAGAGACGTTCAAATTTTAGGTTAAAACACTGTTCCTGTTCCTGAAGACCTCATTTGTCTGTGCACTGCACATCAGAACAGCAAACAGAGTGTGCAGGCTACAAGCACAAAAAGCTTCTCCTGAAAGACGTAACAATTCCCATTTTGTTGGGACATCTGTTGTTTATGGATCTAAACTTGAAACTGTCTTATTATTTTTAGATATATATTTTCTATTAACAGTTTCAATTATAAGTTTTAAGTTGCTATGATGCAAATGAAGGGCAAAGCTTTGCCACCGCTAGCCTGCTAACTAAAATCACACTAGTTATGTAGAGCGTTCCCATAGCACCAACGTTATTACACAGCGTTGAGTTCCCTCAAAAGGAAACGTTTTCCAAAAATGAAATATTGTCAAATAAGGTTTGGGATGCAGGGAAAATACATGCTAAATGCAACCAATTAATTGTACATAATATAAAATGGTTGTTTGTAATGATTTTTGTGTGATGTCCCCCTGTGAAAGAGGAGAAGGTGATAGAGGTGGCATAAAAAACCCCATCACACTAAATGCCCATTCGCACCAAGGATGATAACTAAAATGATAAAGATATAGTTCTAAAAATCATTCTGTGGCGAGCAGGACGAGGCCGAGGGATGTGAGAGTTAATGAACGACACCTGTGAGTGGAAGCATAAAGGAGGAGCGACGACAGTGAAGATTGAGAGAGGAACAGGCCTGATTTTACGTTGTGTTTTGCTCCTGTTTTGTGTGGCCAGCAGTCGTCCTTGAGGGGCTTACAATAATTTTATTATTAAAGTGTTGAATGTCCGCCGGTTGCGAAGAACACCATTACAATGGTGGCGAAACCTGGGAAGAAGGAGGCGGGAACCGGCCTCCATTATCACTGAGCCTCAAGCCGCTCTCTCACGACCATCGACCTCGTCCTGCTCGCCACACATTCTAAATCTAAAAAAATAGCAGAGTCAACACCACAACTATAACGGAAAAGAGAATCAACATCATTGGAATCACATTCAGAATGATTTTTTTCCCGGCTGATGAACAATAAAAACATTGACTACGTTTACATGCAGTCAATTTTCGGGTTATGGTCGGGTTAAGGTCACTTTTCGGGTTTCTGAAACATTAGGGATAACCCGTTTACATGCGTGAACCGAGAGAGTTTCTGCAATATCCCGATGTAAACGGCGACACGCGGTTAGCGTCTAGACGTACGGACAACCTTAAGACGCAAAATGCGTCATTTCCGATTCTTCTTCCTGTATCCAAAGACAACAACAACAGCAGTATGCGGATAATGAATAGTTCGGTGCAGATAGCGATCGCCTTTGTTTGCGCTTAGATGCTGGTAACGTTACTGACCTCGCTCCAAAAGTATGCTTTGCTGCGTCTCGCTATGTTTACTTCCGGAATACTGCACGCGGATTTTTGTATGCGCCGAGAAGTTTCTTTACTCAAAAGACCAAGATTCCTTTCGAATAGAACATGCGCAGAACACAAATCACAATGGGGATATGCCGATACGCGTTTACATGTCTAAAAATTCGGGTTAGAAAAGGGGTAGCCCAGGTATAATATCCCGGTTTTTAAAATCCGGGATATGAGCATTTTTCGGGTTTTTGCTGGTGTTTACATGGACGTTCGCGACCGGGTAATTGCTAATATCCCGGTTTTGAACGGGTTATTGGCTGCATGTAAACGCAGTGACTGACAGCCAATCAAAATCCATCCATGTGTGGATGCCAATTTAGTTATCGTTATCTGTATAGTTATTGTTCTTGGTGTGAGTGAACCTGCTGCCCACTTGCAAGCTGTGGGGTCAAGGTGAAATGCAGAGTTAAAAGGCCCTCCGTATAACCAGGAACACTAAATCCTGTGGGAACAGGACGAAAAATTCCCCGCTTCCCACTCGCGAATACCATTCTGTTCTCTGGGGTTTTTCTTTCATTCGTTGTCATGTTTTTGAACATGAGCACAGTGAATGAGTAACTTTGTGGGTATATCTGCAGCCTTCGGTCAAAGTATTTTTGTTAATAGAACAAATTTTACTTTGTGCAAGCAAAATAAGGGATGCGATGTGGGTGATTCATGCATGCACCCGTGTGACGTATTCAGATGTTTGTTGAGTAAGTCAAGTGAGGCAGTGTGTTTGGACTGCGTGTTCTGAAGAGATAATGATTACGGAAGCCCAGCTGACGATGACCGCATGATGACATGCAGTCCACACAAAAGACTCTCCTGTCTTCCTCCCTCACAGAATAGTCAAAGCTCAAACATTCACTTTTAATATGCATGCTGTGGCTTTTTGGGTACTCTTTGTAATGGGTACAAACAGAAAAAAAAGCAAAAGTTTATGATAAATTATATATAAAATAGCTTATCAAATATTATGTAATGCAGCAATATTATAATTAGGGCTGTCAAAAGGATTAATCGCGATTAATCGCATCCAAAATAAAAGTTTGTGTTTACATAATATATGTGGGTGCACTCTGTATAATTATTTTGTATATATACAAAACACACATGCATGTATATTTAAGAAAAAAAAATATTATTTATATATAAAATATTTATATGTATATATAATATAAATTATATATAAATCTATATACAGAATATACATGAAAATATTTCTTAAATATATACAAGCATGTGTGTGCGTTTATATAAATAAAATAATTATACACAGTGCACCCACATATATTATGTAAACACAAACTTTTATTTTGGATGCGATTAATCGCGATTAATCGTTTTGACAGCCCTAATTATAACTGATTATTATTACATTGTAAATATATTTGACAGCACTCATTTTTTTGTAAAAGTTTTGTGTAAAGTGCTTTTTGCTAACATTTTACAATATGATCATTTTCCGAATGTTATTAGAAATGACATTACAATTATAATTTAGATAATTTCTCAATACTGTAGTTATTATTAAGTGTCGCCAGATATATTCATATACATCATTTTGCACCAAAAATTTAATTTTCGTGTTCTCATTAGAGCAATTTAATAATTTCACTCATAACTCCTTACACTTTCCAGGCTATTTGAAAGTTGTTTATTTCCATTGTTTGTTGAATTCGGTTTCACATGGTTATTAAACTGGTCGGGTTTTAAAAGGCTCTTCAAAACCTGGTTCAAAAATGACTGTAAAATACATTACAGAATAACAATGAATTATGTTATCGTTTAATAAACTATATTTAATTCTGCCTACTTGAAATTTTGGAGGATTTTGTCTGAGTGCAAGGAAATTGTGTTATTGTAAGCTATTGGATACGAGAGTGACAAGTTCCAATGAAGCTGATTGTTCCCAGATGCTCCCATGTTGTGTGCCAGAGAGCTCTCGGATCCCAGAGTTTATATACGGCAACTTATAAAACTGTTACATCATAGCAGCAATTCTCTTCAATTCCGTTTGCTGGAGTCGGTAGGTAACTTTCCGTGGGATTTCTTGCCCCATTGCCTGTGTCCTCAAATGACCGTAAATCGAAAAGCATGTGAAAATGCTTCTTCACTATAAAAGAAAAGCCGCAGAGACTTATTCTAATACATTTTATAAACTTTTGGTGCCACAAAATGATGTATTAATGCACTTTATGACATTGCTGCAGTCATTTAGTGTGGCCACAATGTTCCAATGTCAATTAAAAAAAATAATAAAGTGCCATAATATACAGTACATTTCCCACTGCTCTGAAAATAACTCAATGGAAAAGTGTAATATTTGATTTGACTGCAGGCAAATATACCCTGATAAGATACCCTGAGTTATGAGACCTAAGTTCAAACTGTGTTAATGTATGTTTTGCACATTACTAACACTGTACACTTTGGTGTCAATTATTGTTTTTTACTCAAATCTCATATTTTTGTTCTGAGAACAAAAAAAATGACAATCAATTATTAATTGTAATTAATTTTAATATCATAATTGTTGTAAAATATATTTTTTTTCATTATAACACGATTTTCCCTCTAGTTTACAATAAAAATAAACATATATTAAACATATATATATACACCTTTTGTACATTTTCTCAATATTTACTCTAACTCTGTAACCCAAGATATTATAAGAAAAAAAAATATTAGTACATTTTTCCCCGTTTGAGTTAAATATAAGTTTATCAACAACTAAAAACCAACATTTTGAGAATCAACAAAATCAGATTAGTATTTAAATTATATTTATTTTGCAAATAGGTCACATGATTTCGAATAGAAAATGAATAGAAGATAAAATAGCTCATAGTTTTGCTTGGCCTAATGAAGCGGGTAATTTTCCAGAGGCTAAGCACCTCCTTTCACAGAACATTTATTGTTATTTTCCCACTTTTTACATTTATTATTATTTATTATTAAAAATATGCATTGATTTAACTTTTCAAAATAAGTTGAGTAATTTGTTTTCAACACATTTTTGTGTCAGAGTCAGTTTCATCTTAAACAGCCAAGTTTATTTTACTTACAAAATTAAGGCAACTTTTTTTTTTTTTACGGTGTATTATTTTTTGTGCCATCCAAGCTGTATACTTACTACTCACATCAACTTTTCACCACATTTTTTAAACCTCTGTATGGTGCTGCCATCTATTGGTGGTTGGTAATATTGTTGTCATCAAGGAGGCCAAACAGGGGTCATGTATTATTCAATACACCTCCTTCCACATACATCACCTCTGCTCTCCTGAGATTTCAATGTTGCCAATGTAAGGAGACACCATATATAATTGTCAGGTGGGACAGCTGTGCACTTGAAACACAGGTAGGGCTGAGCCCTGCAGGCGCCGAGCTCATCACTCAGGGAAAGACAGGAGACGGCGTGTCTGGAATCAGAGATATGTGTATTGATCTGTACAGTATTCGCACAAGGTAAAAGTCTGAAGTGAATCAACCTTGTGTGCTAAGATTTCATGTAAGACCTGGTCATAACCTTTAAGAGATTGCTCTGTCATCTTTTACTCATTCTCATGGCATTCCAAACCATTTTTGTTCACTGTCTTTTGTCCAAACCATGTTCAAAAAGCTGCCTTTTGAAAGGCAATGAGTATTGAAAGGGAATGAGTATTGGGGCCAACAAGCTCCAAAATAAGCACTAATTTTAAGTCTTTGTGTGAGGAACAGGCTAAAATTTTATTCAGAATTTGTTGAAAATCTAGTCAGGAGACTATTTTTGAATTTTGCTTAAAGGAGAACTCCGGCGCAAAATGAACCTTTAGTCTAAATTACACATTGGTACCTGGTCGACCGTTCTCTAAGTTTTGTTTTCATGATAATCGAATGTAAAGAGTTTAATCTCTAAAAACTGTTTATATGCGCTAGTATATGGGGCATATAATAAGTAAAAATAAATCGCTAGTTTATACCACTAACAAGGCTCAAAATAGCCCCACACTAACACAGCAACATAATGAGGGTCCCTACATGCTAAACGAAACATTGACAACTTTGTAAGTGTACAGACCGTTTAACAAGAAGATATTTTTTTAAAGACAGTGCACTTCGTGTATACAGGCAGCAGCCATCTTGGGAAAACAGTCTCGACCAGTCGAACCACGAACGCCGTTCATTCAGTTCATAAGTTTGCTGAACTTCATACAGTTCAGCTCGCTTGGCACGTCGTTCATCGTTCGACCTGTCGTGACTGTTTTCCAAAGATGGCTGCTGCCTGTAAACACGTCTTTATAAAATATCTTCTTATTAAACGATCTATACTCTTACAAGGTTCTCAATGCTTCGTTTTGCATGTATGGACCCTCATTATGTTACTGTGTTTGTGTGGGGCCATTTTGAGCCTTGTTATAAACTAGCGATTTCTTTTTACTTAGTAAATGCCCCCATTACTAGCATTATACGGTTAGCATTAACTAAACAGTTTTTAGAGATAAAACGCTTTACATTCGATTATCATGAAAACAAATCTCAGAGAACGGTCGACTAGGTACCGATGTTTTATTAGACCAAAGGTTCATTTTGCGCCGGAGTTCTCCTTTAACTCATTGAATTCAACACAACTTTATATGCTTAAAATGGGGATGTTTTCCTCGTACAGACATTGTCCTTCATTGTCAAAATGATCCCCAGTCACACGGATCCACAAAAATGACTGGAAAAACCTCTGTATTTTGCTGCCAGGCCATTAGATGGCGATGACACACTGTTGACACTGAACACGTAATACGCATGTGCATGACATCATCGTCTTCAGAGATCCTTGGTTTTGGTTTACACAGAGACCATTATTAAAAACGTGCACTTTGAAACCCGTTTTTAAAAGTTTGCGTCTTAGGCACCCGAAACGCCTTTGTCGTGTAAACGAATGGCCAAAATACACAAAAAGTATTACGCTTTTATTTGAAAATGGAGTAGTTAAATCAGCTCCTGAGTATAAACTGATGAGCTAAAACATTGAAGCGAACATCGTTGATCCTCTCCTAACAAGGCCGCATATTAAGGTCTGGGTGAATTAGATGGTAATTCTCGTAACCAACATGTCGGATGCAGGAGAAATGGGCAGGAATAGAGATCAGAGCGACATTGAAAAGGGCCATTACTATGGCAAGGCGACTGGTTCAGAGTATCTCTGAAACGGTGAGGTTTGTGGGATGATCACGGTCAGCAGTGGTGAGAATTGACCAACAATGATCCGAGGAGGGAAAAACCAAAAACCAAGGCTCATCAATGCACAAGGAAATGAAGGCTATTCCATCTGACCAAAGCCAACAGAAGGTATACTGTGGCACAAGTCAGACAAAATTTGAATGATGGTTATGAGATGAATGTGTCACAACACTCCTGCGTATGAGGCTGTGTAGACAGAGTGATCAGAGCACTCATGATGACCCCTGTCCACTGTCGAAGAGCATTAACAATGGACAAGCGAGTGTCAGAACTGGTCCTTGGAAGAAGTGGAAAAAGGTCGCCTGATCCGATGAGTCCTGCTTTCTCTTCAACCCGGTCTCATCCCAATTCGTCATATAACTGACGTTTTGGGACGTCTTTTGACCATTCGTCAATATACGACTTTTTAGGGCCCCCTTAAACGTCGGTAGATGACGTTATGGGATCCTAACTCTACCCCATACCTAAACCTAACCCTAAACCCAACTCGTCACCTAACTGACGTTAAAGGTAAAGCGTCAGTTGTATGACGACCCGGGATCGTCATCTACCGATGTTTAAGGGGGCCCTAAAAAGTCGTATATTGATGAATGGTCAAAAGATGTCCCAAAACGTCAGTTATATGACGAATTGGGATGAGACTGTGTTATTCTCTTACATCACATGGGCAGACGTGTACATGTGCGCTGTTTATCTGGAGAAGTGATGGTACCAGGATTCACTGTGGGAAGACAAGCCAGTGGAGGGAGTTTGGAAATGTTCTGCTGGGAAACCCTGGTTCTGGCCATTCATGTGGACCTCAATTTGACTCGTGCCACCGTCCTAAACGTTGTTGCGGATCAGGGCCACCCCTTCATGACAATAGTGTTTGCTGGTGGAAGTGGTTTCTTACGCACTGCACTGCACACATTGTTCAGGAATGGTTTGAGGAACATGATGAACAGTTCAAGGTGTTGCCCTGGCCTCCAAATTCCCCAGATATCAACCTAATTGAGCATTTGTGAGATGTGCTGGACCAACAAGTTCCTACAGGACTTGAAGGATCTGCTGCTATTGTCTTGGTGCCAGAAACCACAGGACACCTTCAGGGATCTTGTAGAGTACATACCTTGGCGGGTTGGTACCGTTTTGGCAGCACGCGGAGAACCGACAGGATATAAGACTGGTGGTCATAAAGTTTTGGCTCATCAGTGTAGGTTTGTTATGCTCTGTAAATTATGTAAGGAAATGGTGACAGAATTAAACATTTTTGGTGAATGTATTCTTTTAAAGCAACACCATGGTACTTTCCCTCTTCGGTCGCCCCTACTGGTCGGAAACGAAATTCTCCATTACCGCTGTCGTAAATAGTTTAGCCTACCGTCGCACGTACACTTGTTGTTTATCCAGCACCAGCTTTAGAATGAACGATGTCCACAGACAAGGTAGATTATGTTGCATGATTTCATGAAAGGATGATGTATTGTGACATCAGAAACGAAGAAAAACTAAATAATGACTATTGTAGCGCTTAACGTAAAATTTTGTAGTTCTTTTTGTGGTTGGGTTACTTCCCGAACTACTATAACGTTTAATGGTTGAGTGGTCGCTTTGGCCAGATGGTATAGCTTAGGAGGCGGAGCTTTAGATTCTAGAGAGCATTTGATTGGACAGAAGATGTAATGAGAAACTGAAGTCTGTGGCGATGTCTTAAAAAAAATCTGAGATCCAAGTGAGAGACTGTAAGTTTCCCAGAAAGCACAAGGCTATTTGATGTGCTATTTACATCTGGAAGACGAATTTTTAAGAGTGTTTGCTCATCTGCAAGACGTCTATAGGACGTTTCCTGTCAGATGTCAAATAGACGTTTAGAAGATGTCAGTTTAACATGCATTCTAAATCATTTGCATTCTAAATCATTACATCTTAGAGACATCTTCTAAACATCTATTTGACATCTGCAGGAAACTTCCTAAACGTCTTGCAGAGGCTATCAAATAGCCTTATGCTTATATCTCCTAAATGTGAATTTTGTCATTGTTTTGGAACAATCCAGCTTATTCAAAATCTTAAGGCTAACATATTCGTACTAAAAGCTAAAAAATGTAAATTTTGATTTTAGAGGGCCTTCATTAATTTTGTACTGATAATTAATAAAAAGAAAATCAAATTACTTTATTATGTGATTTAAAAAATCTATATATTTAAGAATGTCAGGGGTACCTCAGACAGGGTTAAAGATGATGCCATTAAAAAAGCACACAGCGCTTGGTAGGTTGAGAGGTTGTTTATTTGATATGAGTTTTAAGTGAAATTCAAAGTAAAATGTGTATTATAAGGCTCTTATCAAAAAGATTTAAAGAAAACATTGTTATATCGGTTAAATAGCTACGTGAACAGACTTAAAGAGCAATCATTCATTTCTGAAACTTAGGCGTAGGCTAATTCAACAGACGATAAAAACGGTGTGCGGTGAATCGTTTCAATAATAAGCTAATACTAATATTAACACTTAATAATAGGCTACTACTACTATAATGAAAACAATAAAGAGATAATAATGATATTTGGAGAAAGAGATTAAACAAGTCTCCTGCAGGTTTATTTCTGTGCAGCTGAGGTCGATGTCAGGCACGGAAGCGACTGTGGGGGGATCAGAGGCTGTGGCTCAAAACCAGTAAGCTGCCCAACAATGTTTTTGGACATTTAGCGCGTTACTTGCTTCAGTGCAAATAGTCATCCCGCTCGCTGGATTTTGAGACACAGCCGTGTTTACTTCCGGATTCCTGAAATCAAGCAGCAGCGGGACTGAAGCATTAGAATCTCAGTGTACTGAACAGACAACATGACACGGACCACCGGCACCCTCAACACTGCCAACTGAAGTTACTGAACACCAGAGTCCAAACCTGGAGAGACATCATTCAAAGTCAGTGAGGAGCAGCTCTATGTCCAAAACTGTTAGGCATAGACCAAAAATCTTGCCCTGGATATAATTTGAGACAGCCGGTGAAAGTTAAATCAAAGCTCGAGTGGATCAGCTGCCAGCAGAATGGACTGGTTGATGGGGTGAGTTCAATACATTGCTCACAGATTATCATGTTGTTTCATAAATGTAGGCTATCTGTCTTCACATTTGAAAAGTTTTATGCCATATCACAAATTTAAGTTACTTTTGTTTTTGTGAATGCTGAACTTTGAAGTTTAGAGGAATATAAACTGAGTTTATTTAACTCAAGTGGCTCTGTCATTCGTCTAGCGTTTCACACTGGGATCCAGATTCAGAACACATTAAAATTGTCTGTAGCCTAACTTTAAACTGAGCATTGCATTTTGTTCTACGTATGTGGTTTCCTTCATGACATCCTGCCACATAAGAAGCTACACCCTGACCTGTTGAGTTATTTTAGGTTAAGAAGCGAAGACTTATGTGTCACTGATGCACAGATCCATTAAAACTTTTACTATTTGATAAATACTTCAGTTACTGGCCAAGAGATTTCCTTTGCAAATAGTTGGATGGATAGCTAAAAGTAGATTAGTTACATTAACTTGACTGAATGAGCCATGTAAAATTTTCAGTAGTCACTTAACATCTTTACCTTGTGGTTTGACAGTATAACATGTGTATGGTTGGTTCCCCCCAAAATGAAAATCCTGTAAGTAATTATACTCGCCTCATGTTGTTTCAAACCTGTATGACTTTCTTTCTTTTGTGGAACATTTATAAGACATTGAAAAATGTCTCGAGAGTTTTTGTCCGTATAACGCCAATGGGGTCCAATGCTGTTTTGGACCCCATTGACTTTCGTTGTGTGATATGGTTTGCATAACAGCAGAGACACAGGGTGCTGTTAGTTTTAAACTGTCGACTGACTATGGTTCAAGCTTATATTTGGTTGTTTATCAACTCCAGGTTCAGATCTGCTCTGGGCCTCACTATTCTTATTTCATCTGATTTTCCATTTATGATGGCTCTTATTTTTATACAGCTGACATTACCTATTTGCAAAGCAATTAGCATCCTTACATGAGCAGGTTGATGTTCTTGTAGTTAAACCCATGACGGGATATTATTTGTAAGATATATTTGTATTTGATGATTTATTTTGCTGCATGATTGACTGATGAATGATGTCCAGAGATTTATGTGCATTGTATGCCTAGTGTCATTTATCTCATTAGGCAAAATTCAATTAATTAGATTTTTTTGTCTTTAAGATTTGTCTTTTTTAAATTTATATTTGCACTTTTTTTCCATTTTTAGTAAAAACACCAATGTGTAACAAATTCAGGCTGAACTTTTTTTATTAATTCTATAGCATTTTTTTAAATTTGATAATATATATATATATATATAATGTTTTTTCAATGTTCTAAGAGTTTTGAATCATGTGAACTCCCATCTGCACTCCGATTGGTTGTCGCTGCATTATGCATAACTCATTTGCATAATGTTGAACTTAGAGCCAGACCGATATATCGGCAGACCGATATTATCGGCCGATATTAGGCATTTTCCAAACTATCGGTGTCGGCAGTTATAATGGCCGATAAATTAATATTTCAACAATAAAATTCAAACGGACGAAACGCGCTTGAACCATGTCATGAGTGTTGGAGTTGTATAGTTGTCCACCAGAGGGCACTCTACACCGTTCCTGTTGGCAACACTCGTTGAGTTGATCACGATACATACATTGCTTGAATAACAATTAAAAGAACATCCCCATCAGTTCTCTAAACTCAAATAAGCATGACAAAATTTGTGACTATCATGTCCAGTTAAAAAAAAAAAAAATCGGCCGATATATCGGAATATCGGTTAGACTCAAATATACACTCAAATAAGCATGACAAAATTTGTGACTATCATGTCCAGTTTAAAAATAAATAAATAAATAAAATATCGGCCGATATATCGGAATATCGGATTTTAAAACCCAAAAATATTTGTATCGGTATCGGCCTTCAAAATCCTTTATCGGTCGGGCTCTAGTTGAACTCATGTTTGATCAAATCGGCAACTCTCAATAAAAATCATTCTATTACCACCGGAGACTTTTATGACTGTGCTGACTTCCCATGTGCAAAAGTAAATGCTATATATTGTGTATATGTTTTGTTTTTGATGAATAAACATGCAAGAAGAAGCGTGTGATTTTGAGAACATCTCTGTCTAACAGTGAGAGGTGACAGCTGGCTTCAGCCCATGCTTATAGACAGAAAAGGACAGGCATTGTCAGGCATTCCTATGGCTTTATGTCATCATACAGCTGGTTTAACAGGTCTAAAGACAGTGACCATACATTCACATTCTTGTGTCATTACATAAGCTCCCTCTCTTGACCTGCTGCTGCTGCTGTTTTTGCCTGTTCTGACCACATAAAGCATCACGATGCAGGCTGATAGGCCAAATCCTTTCCTGTTTTGATGTCTTGCTTAAGTGACATTACGGCTTCTGCCCTGCGATTCACCCAGTATTCACACAGAAGGATGGCTTTAATTGTTTTTATTCAAACTTGCAAATCAATTTATCAATAAAGACATGTTACGTTAGCATTAAAAGAAAGTATTTTTTAGAGCATATAGGACATTTATTTTTATCGGCAAATATTTGTTTTTATTTGTTTTATTTATTTATTATTCCGATCTGCCGATTCCGATAACAAATTATTCAGAATGATATCTAGTTGGATTGGAAAAAAAAGGAAAGAAAGAAAGGGAGAAAACGTTCCCAATTATGCTGTCAAAACTATACTGGAAACCCTCTCATTTAGTACATTAATATTAGAGAGCGCAGACTATCATATTTAACTGCTATTTTTTTTTTAGATAATAATTATACTCAAATAAAAACTGTTCTTGACTTATACAAGTAGTTTGCACAAAAGGTAGTTTTCATAAGAGCTTGTCTTCATGGCAAATTTTAAACATGCTTATGTACAGTTATATTTATAGCTAACTGATGAACTGTGAACATTTGATAACTTTCCTGAGGTAAATATGCAACGTTAAGTAACGCATTGTTTTCTTTCCGCGGTTGAAACACTGATTGAGCGATTACATGTACGTATCACATGATAGATTTTGGGAAGTTTTACTGTATCTTTAAACATACTTTTTGATGTTAATGGATGTTTTTTTCGGCCTACAACTATAAGCTAGAGTGTCAAAACACCATTTATTGTTTGAATTTCATTATTAGAGCCAGACCGATATATCGGCAGACCGATATTATCGGCCGATATTAGGCATTTTCCAAACTATCGGTATCGGCAGTTATAATGGGCGATAAATGAATATTTCAAAAATAAAAAAAAACGGACGAAACACGCTTGAACCATGTCATGAGTGTTGGAGTTGTATAGTTTGTCCACCAGAGGGCACTCAACACCGTTCCTGTTGGCAACACTCGTTGAGTTGGGCACGATACATACATTGCTTGAATAACAATTAAAAGAACATCCCCATCAGTTCTCTTAACTCAAATAAGCATGACAAAATTTGTGACTATCATGTCAAGTTGAAAATAAATAAATAAATAAAATATCGGCCGATATATCGGATTTTAAAACCCAAAAATATTTGTATCGGTATCGGCCTTCAAAATCCTTTATCGGTCGGGCTCTATTCATTATAAAATCAACATAATTTTAAAGCTGAGACCTTGTTTCTTATCAGAAGTAACAAAACACGAAGCTCTTTATGATTATTGGATGGGAGGCGTTTCAAATAATGTTTGGTGTTGAAAAAATGCTGACTTGCAACCCTGGCTTGAACTACGAGGTCAAGGTCAAACCGAGCCTGCTTTAACCTCACCATTTTTTAAACTGCGCATGCGTTATTATTGCATGAACTTTTTAGAAATTTTCTTCACACCATGAGTTGCAGTCTGACAAGTTTTTCTGCACCCCTTTGATTGACAGGACTGAATCGGCCCTGATCATTGGCTGTTTTTAAAGTAATTGCTTTTATCAGCCGATACCGATTATTGGCCGATACATCGGTGCATCCCTCAAATACTAATAATGCAATAACACTGTTAAATTAACATTTAGATAATCTCAAAATGAATATTCTTCCAATTTTACATTATGATGGTGTGATGTTTAAACTCACATATGGCTTTTAAACAAATGAATAGGTAACATTTTAATTGAACGTTACTATGTACTGTAATAACAGTAAATGATGGATACAAGTAACTAAACCGAAATCAAACCCTATAGTTAATATTACTTATCTGAGGAAGTACAATATAACTACGACACCTTAAAATAAAGTGCAACCTGAATTTATTTCGACAAAATCATAGAATTTGTATCATTTATGGGTTATCGGCCATGACGTCAGTAATTATCAGCTTATCGGTATCTGGCAGAATTTCAATATTCTCCGTCGATCTGATTTTGAAGGTCTTCAATGTGGTCAGAAGAAGTTCAGGTTCTGTCGGGGACTGTTAGCATGATAGTTTTGGAGACTTTGAAGCTATTGATGTGAGTAAGGGCACTTGACCCACACAGAACGGAGCATACAGCTTTTATTTGAGTGGAGATTTCCACTATGCAGAAATAATAGCGATTACAGAAAGGCCGGAGGGAAGGAAGCGTCTCCGCTGGGTGGAGGGAGCCATTGTTTGCAGAACGGTGCTTTATGGGAACTGTGTCAGATTTTACAATAGCATGACGTTTATTATTGCCAGGTCAAGATTTTATGACTGGTCAACTTGAGTTATTTAGTTGGTTCTAGCTTGCTACAGTGTTTAAATATTCAACATCATTATTTAAACATGTACTTGTTCCGTTTTGACCATTTGTAGACCGATATTGTACAAATGTAAGTGCTTAACATGGAATAAAAGGAAATCAATTGATTAGTTTGACAAAAGAAAGGGGACTGTTTTTGGTGTTTGGTGAAATATGGCAGTGTGTTTTTCCTTCTAAAAGGTCCTGGTCTGTCCTTGGAGTTTGTACTTGTTTTCCTTGGCATACTTGCTTGTTTGCTTCCAAATTCTATACTTAGTGCAGAACTAACATTGCCAGTACATTTCAAAAAACGTCCTAAATTTGAGTAATATTAAGCTCTCTATTGTATTTAAAAAGAAATCTTGTCTTTTTAAACATCTCTGACCTCATATAGCTCTGTCTTATGTGATAATACAATTTCAATTGAATAAAAACACACTTGATTTTTTTTTTAATAGCGTCTTGTATTTGCTTATGGCTCATTTGTTTGTTCAGATCTGTTAATTCATTCAAAAAACACTGAAAATGTTTTTCATAAATATGACTAGAATCTCTTTTCTTTGATGACCATGAGTTCAAATTCAAGAGTGCCTAAAGTTGAAATGTCTTGGTATCATAATGGAAAATTTTATTTTAAAATCTTTTATTATTATTTAATAGTGAAAAAAGCATTCTTTAGAAATGCTGGCCCATATTGATAGGATAGCGTCTTGCAGTTGATGGAGATCTCATCCATGGTACGAAGCTCCCGTTCCACCACATCCCAAAGATGCTCTATTGGGTTGAGATCTGGTGACTGTGGGGGCCATTTTAGTACAGTCAACTCATTGTCATGTTCAAGAAACCAATTTGAAATGATTCAAGCTTTGTGATGTGTTTCATATCCTGCTGGAAGTAGCCATCAGAGGATTGGGTACAATACACACTCTTAGAAGAAAAGGTTCTATATAGAACCTTAAAAGGTTCTAAAGCGCTACGTATTTGGAACCCCTAAAATGCAATGCATGTGAATGATCACAAAATTCAAGAAATGGTGGTTAAAAAATGTAATTAATCAATATCACACGAAGAGTGACATTTCAGTTTTTATCCTCCAAAAATCTGCATGATTAAAACGTGATACTAAGTACAACAGTTTAATAAACAATAATTTAACTACAAAATGTTGCATGCAGATTAATGAATGAATAATAGCCTTTAAAGAACCTTTGTGCCAAAAGTGATCTTTCTTGTCATTATTGAACCTTTTTTTAGCATAAAATGTCCTTTGGAGTTGAGTAAAGAACCCTATGCTACATACCGTATATAGAACCCTTTTTTCTAAGAGTGCATGGTGGCCATAAAGGGATGGACATGGTCAGAAACAATGCTCAGGTAGGCCGTGGCATTTAAACGATGCCCAATTGGCACTAAGGGGCTTAAAGTGTGCCAAGAAAACATCCCCCACACCATTACACCACCACCACCAGCCTGCACAGTGGTAACAAGGCATGATGGGTCCATGTTCTCATTCTGTTTACGCCAAATTGAGAAATAGAGCAGGTGTTCCTAATAATTAGAGCCAGACCGATATATCGGCAGGCCGATATTAGGTATTTTCTAAAACATCGGCATCGGCAGTTATAATGGGCGATAAATGAATATTTCAAAATTAAAACAAAAACGGACAAATCACGCTTCAACCATGTCATGAGTGTTGGAGTTGTATAGTTTGTCCACCAGAGGGCACTCTAAACCCTCCCTGTTGGCAACACTCGTGTATAACGCGCCACACATCCTGCAACCTGCTGATCCAGCCAGAGTCGGGCAAAGAGTACCAGTTATGAATTATCATATTTTAGTTAAAACTCATAATTAACTAAAAACAACTAATGTTAGGGAAATCTGTTAATATTTTGTTGTGCGTTACTGAAATAAAATAATAATAATAACGGCCGATATATCGGAATATCGAATTTTAAAACCAACAAATATTCGTATCGGTGTCGGCCTTCAAAATCCTTTATCGGTCGGGCTCTACTAATAATCCTTTAGGTGAGTGTATAGCTTGTGTAATGTTGTAGTAGGATCATTTTACTGACTCGTATCTTTGAGTCTCGTTCAGCATTTCATCATTATATAATTAAAATGGCATGTTAAATATCCCAAAACATCTAGTACTTATGAAAATCTTGATTACAGTTGTAAAGCAGCCAAAGCCAAATTATAAGCAACTGAAATAACTGTATTAATTAGTTGCTGGGTCTCAGGTTCAGGCTATTGCAGTCTGACCCTGTTAGTTCACCTCACCTCCTGATCCGAGACGTTCTTTCTAGGGCTGTCAAACGATTAATCGCGATTAATCGCATCCAAAATAAAAGTTGGTGTGTTTACGTAATATATGTGGGCGTAGTGTGTATAATTATTTTGTATATATAAATAGACACACATGCATGTATATATTTAAGAAAAATGTGCTCTTAATATATCAAATATTTATATTTATACATAATATTAATTATGTATAAATATATATAAAGTATATACTTTCAGATTTTTCTCAAATATATACATTAATGTGTGTCTATTTATATATACAAAATAATTATACACACTACGCCCACATATATTACGTAAACACAAACTTTTATTTTGGATGCGATTAATCGCGATTAATCGTTTGACAGCCCTAGTTCTTTCATTTGCAGCTTCATATTTATCAGGTTTGTTCTTCTCCTCCTCTCATGTCTCGAGACATTAGCTGTTGACTCATCAATGTCTAACTATGATCTGTGCTGTCTGCTTGGCCGTGCCGTGCCGTGCCATACAGCAGGACCGGAAAGAGTAACAATTAGTTCATCTCTCGAGTCTCGAGTTCGGGTTCGGCCGGGTCCGAGTCTTTCGTTCTTCCTGTCAGTCCCCTAGAGTCTACGTTGGTCAAACAGATGGCTAGAGCCTCAATCAGTCTTTAAACCAAAAACAATTCATAGCCTGTAGTATTACCTTTATAGTCTTTTTGATTGGCTGTTGGATGCAATATCCGCTGTCAACCAATGAGCAGAGGTCATGTGGTCTTGTCCATGTACTCATTTGAACTATATGCTGTTGTCAAAGTGTTTCATATCATTATTATTATTAAATATTAATCACGACATTGTTTTTTGAAGTGCTAAATATTGTTTTTATTCTGATATAGTTGCCTGAAAAGGGATTTAATGCCTTTTAATGTGCATATAAGCAAAGGTTTTCTGAGTTTTAAAGGAAGTTGGACAGGTCAATGAACTCAGAGCACTAAATTATTCCTTATACTGTACTAAAGTAAGTAGGGCTTTGTGTTCTTGGTCTCGCTGCTGGTCCTGGATTATAATAATGCAAGTGCGCCCTCTTCAGGCTGTATACTGTTATTATTTCATCCTCATTCATGTCTGTAAACTGCCTGAACAATGACCTCTGCGGGGTCACGGGACAGCTGGTAGATTAAATGCGCATTATTGAACGACATATTGTCTCCTTTATGTGTATGGATGACATGTCATGTTATGTTTTATGCGGACAGAAAGCTATGGAAAAGGATTTTATGTGTAATGTGTTCATGGACCTTTTTTTATCATCATCAATTTTTGATATCTTTTAAATGTGTTTTGACTTCAACTTAATTTAAATGACTTTTGTTGAACTTTTGTCAGTTGCAATTTTCCAAAAATTAGGGGTCGGTAAAGGATTTGTTAATGTTTTTGTGATTTATGTAAGGAAAAATACAGAAAATTAAAAAAAAAGTGTAATATTATTGTAATTTAAAAGAACTTCTATTTCAATTTCAGCATCATTACTCCAGTCTTCAGTGTCACATGATCCTTCAGAAATCATTAATTTCTGATTATTATCAATGTTCATAACTGTTGCGCTACTTCATATTTTGACTGTGGACATTTTTTTTTTTCAGGATTCTTTGATGAATAGAAAGTCAAAAGAACAGCATTACCTATAATTAGGTAATATCGATCGTTTGTAACGTAAATGTATTTACTGTACCTATTTATCAATTTAATTTTCTTGATGAGTAAAAGCATTCATTCTTAAAACAACAACAACAACAACTTTGAAACGGTAGTGTAGTTTCAATTAAAATGAGATTAAAAGTTGTATGCTTAATAGTTATTAAAACGGATTAGAAAAAATGCTGTTAAAAAATAAAATAGTCTACAGTTGTGTCAGGGCACACCAGCTTAACTACACATAAAACATAAATTTTATATATATATATATATATATATATATATATATATATATATATATATATATATATAATTCTGTTTTCTAAGACTGATTAAAAGTTATAAGGTTAATTCACTGTAAAAAATATATTTTCAAGATTTGTTATCACAACATTTTTTCTTTTGTCAAATCAACTTAAATAATTAAAGTAATTTAAGTTGAATAATTAAATAATAAAATTAATTTAAATAAAGTCATTTAAAAATAATTTAAGTTTATAATAGTTCAGATAACTTATTATTTTGAATTTCTGATGATTAAATCAGTCTCCTTCTTTGTATTAACTCACTTTTTCCATTTCAATCGACTTAAAATTTTAAGGCAACCAGGTTACTTAATTTTTTAAGTTTAACCAACAATATTTTTTAAATTTTTTTAATGTTATTATTATTATTATTATTATTATTTTAAAGACTTAGTCTATATTTAGTATAATGTCAAAATAATATTTTAATAATCTATATTATTATGTTTTTTTGTATTTGGACTAGGGCTGTCAAAAGATTAATCACGATTAATCGCATCCAAAATAAAAGTCTTTGTTTACATAATATATGTGGGTGCACTGTGTATAATTATTTTATATATATAAATACACACGCATGCTTGTATGTATTTAAGAAATACGTTCATGTATACACTATATATAGATTTATATAGAATTTATATTATATATAAATACAAATATTTACATATAAATAAATTTTTTTTCTTAAATATACATGCATGTGTGTGTATTTATATATACACAAAATAATTATGCACAGTGCACCCACATATATTATGTAAACACAAACTTTTATTTTGGATGCGATTAATCGCGATTAATCGTTTGACAGCCCTAATTTGGACTACATACTTTAAACTTATATTTATACTATCAACTATTATATCAGACCGTTACATGGAAAAATGATTTGCCGTCTACATTGCCCTGAATCTCTATATTCGGTATA
The DNA here is from genome assembly GCA_038021265.1 of Cyprinella venusta. NCBI lineage: Eukaryota > Metazoa > Chordata > Actinopteri > Cypriniformes > Leuciscidae > Cyprinella > Cyprinella venusta. The sequence continues at coordinate 7,544,953 of CM075886.1, forward strand.
TTCCCTAGTAAAGTAATTCATAACGGAACAAAAGCAGTTTGTTCATTGCACAATATCACCTTTAACTTCTTTGACTTGTGTGCTGTGTAATTATTAAAAGGAGGATTGCAATATGTTCAACCACTGGACAGCAAGTCGAGGTCAAATCAGTTCACATTCCAGCGCCATTGGCATCAAGTCAAACCCGAACCCCTCCACATGCACAGCTGCCGACGCTTCACCGCTTCACTGCTGATATACTGGTCACAAGATGTAGAAACATGGGCCCGATTCAGAAGCACATTACTCATGACCTCATATATATTCAGTTATTTATAGGCAAGTAAAAGACTAATTCATTTGAATGCACTGAATTTGAATGTGAGTGAGTTTTAATGGTTTCACTTTCATATCTGTTCCCTCTCATTCTGAAAGTGTTGTGACACATCTGAAAGAAAGTCGCACATATTCAAAAGAGCGATAGAAGTCTGTCACGTCTCTGTGGATGTGGTCTCCGAGATCGGTATTGAGAACAAATCTTGCTCTTTTCACACAGGAAATAATGTAATAATTTATCGATATATAAAATGCTAGCTAAAAGTAAAACAACAAAAAAAGTCAGCCATTATATTCTAAAAAAAAATCTATCATGCTACAATGTTAAAGAATTTACAATACTGTTCAAACGTATTTATTAAAAAAAAAACTTTTCTTTTATTTGCAAGGATGTTAAATTAATCAGAAGTGACATTTATAATGTTATTTCACATAAATGCTGTTCTTTAAACTTTCTATTCATCAAAGCATTCTGAAAAAAATGTGTCATCATTTCCACAAAAATATTAAGAAGCACAACTGTTTTTAACACACATAATGTAACATGTAGTAAAATTATATAATAGTAAATGTACTAGGGCTGGCTTAATCGTGATTAATCGTATCCAAAATAAAAGTTTGTGTTTACATAAAATATGTGTGTGTACTGTGTATAATTATTTTGTATATATAAATACAGACACATGCATGTATATATTTAAGAAATATTTGCATGTATATACTGTATTTATACATAATTTACATGAATTATATATATTAATATTTTATATATTATTAACACATTTTTCTTAAATATGTACATGCATGTGATTGAATTTTTATATACAAAATAATTATACACACTACACACACATATATTATGTAAACACAGACTTTTATTTTGGATGCGATTAATCGCGATTAATCACGATTAATCGTTGCACAGCCCTAATGTACATGTAATAATAGTAAATAATGTTAATAATAAAATAAATGTTTCTTGAAATCATCATATTAGAGTGATTTCAGAAGGATCATGTGACACTGAAGTAATGGAGTAATGATAATGATAAATTCAGCTTTGATCACGGGAATGGATTATATTTAAAAATATATTCAAATAGAAAACAGGTATTTCAAATTTTATTAATATTTCATAATATTACTGTTGATTTTTTTACGTAAAAAAATGCAACCTTGTTGAGCATAAAAAAGTGAAAAATTGTAACCTATTGAAAATTAGTGTACACAATTTGAATTGTGATTAATATAACACTATACGGAAGAAATGTTTATGACTTTATCTTTATCCTAAATAGCCTGTCCACATTTAGTCATTTTTCCCCCTGTGCATTTTCAGACATTTTCTCTCAATATTTCTCATGTCTGAAATATGTTTTCAGAACGATGTGAAACTCCTAGTGTCAGATGTTCTTCAGCTTATGACGAGAAATGAAACCATACGCTGTGATGACTTCAAGTGTAATGCTCTAGATTAAATGAGACAAAACGGTCACGGGGAATATACCCTGAAAAACCCCACAGTTCAACCTCTCGAGTCCGAAATATGAAGAAAGCCACCTGATATGAAGTTTCATTATCATTCATGCAGATGGTGTGCGAGTTCATAAAGTGACAGTTCAACCAAAAATGAAAATTCTTTCGTTATGCACTCACGACATTGCACCCGTATGACTCACATGAAACCCGAAAAGAATTTAGCAGAATGTCCAACCTGCTCTTTTTCCATATAATGACTCTTGCATTGACAAGACAAGATCTTGACCAAAACATTATGCACCTCTTTATGGAAATAACATTGTTTCCATCAAGAGCTGCGTCAAAGTTTGGTCAAGATCTTGACTATGCAAGAGTCCAGCACTAAACATATAACATGCTAGAAACATAATAATAACTGCAATAAAAAACAACAACTCTAAAGCATTTGCCTACACTGTAAAAAAAATTTTCAAGATTTGTTATCACATTTTTTTCTTTTGTCAAATTAACTAAAATAATTTATTTAGTTCAGATAACTTATTATTTTGAGTTTCTGATGATTAAATCAATCTCCTTCATTGTATTAACTCACTTTTTCTATTTCAATCAACTTAAAATTTTAAGGCAACCAGGTTACTTACTTTTTTAAGTTAAACCAACAATATTTTTTTACAGTGATAATCGGTAATTTTTCCAAGTCCTCTGAAGCTATTTGTTTATTTCACCTACAATTGTTATGTCTGCATAAATACACTAGATGGCAGCACTTCATCTTCAATAGTTCTCTCTAACTGTATATCTATACTACTGTAAAATAAGTACCATACACTAACCCTCAGGCCTATTTTTTGGCCTATTTCACTGTAAAAAAATATTGTTGGTTTAACTTAAAAAAGTAAGTAACCTGGTTGCCTTAAAATTTTAAGTTGATTGAACTGGAAAAAGTGAGTTAATACAATGAAGGAGATTGCTTTAATCTTCAGAAACTAAAAATAATAAGTTATCTCCACTAAATAAATTAAAGAGGCTATATGCAGATTTTTCCCCAAAATAAACATAACAATAGCCTTTTATTTTACCATTTATGACTCAAACATCTCCGGATGAGCATACTGACACCTTGTCGGCTCACAGTGGGTGCACCTATAAGCCTGTATCCTATTTTTCCTATTTTTTGTCGGGTCCGAATTTTCCCGCGCTGTCTGCGGATGTGACGTCAAGTGCGTTCATGTTACGTATATTCCGCAAATTAAGCATCCAGGTGGCGCTACATTTAAAAAAATGCAGCGCGTCAAAAAGCTGGCCGATGCCCATCTTTATAAAAATGAATAAGGTCCTTCTCTATATGATTTCGCATGTACCACGGATTTTTTTTGTAACAATGTGTTCAGTTGTACATTAACGGTGCAGTCGACGCTGTTGTTTACATCCGAGTGCCTCCATAATGGCCGCTCATCCGGGTTACCGCCCAGAACGTGACGTCGGTGAAAAACCCTCAGTCAGATCACTCTGCCAGCCCACCACTGCTAGTCAGCAAGAAGCCTACACTCGCAAACAGAACTCTTATCTCAAACAATATATGTATTTAACTGGTCTTACCTCTGTAAACATAATGTTGACCTCCTTGCTGCAGATGACTTGTGAAGTGTGCACGTGCGAGCACGCGCTGCGAGAGCGAGCAGAAAGGAAGAGCAGTTCTGTTTTTTGCCCACAGGTGTCAGTCGCGAGTTTAAATTTCAGGAAATCGCATATAGCCTCTTTAAGTTGATTTGACAAAAGAAAAAATGTTGTGATAACAAATCTTGAAAATATATATATTTTTAGTGTGTTTACACCCTGGTTCTTCTGTTTTGATGATTCAAATTCGCAGTTTACCCGCCCTTTTGGAAGTGGAATGAAACGCATTAAGTCTTTTCTGTGTCTTGAAAGGAGATGTTGGACTATATTGGGAAGTATGCAGACATGAGTGGAATGTTCTAGAGGAGTGAGAGCAACACAGCGGCTGTTATCGTCTATGCTCAGCCTCCCACAGATGTTATCGTCTTAAACCTGTGTGAAAACGAATATCGCATTCTTCAGCCATTTATCCAAACATAAATCGAGTTACATAAGTTCGTAAACTTTCTCATGGCGCCAAAGAGTTTACGGCGTCTGAGGTTTCATTGACTTAAACAAGGTTCGGATCAATTCATCACAGTGCCTCAAATCATGTTACGTTAATCGGGTTAGTGAGCCAACAAATAATATTCAGTGTAGTCTGTTACTCTGACACATACACAACCGAGAATCTGTGGTTCATCTGGTGCTGATTGATTTGACTGTGCATGTGTGCCTACAGGCAGAACGTCCCGCCAGGAAGACTGGCACATTTCAGCAAACACTTACGTCACTCTGGTCACATGGTACACATTATAGGTCTGAGCAATGCAGCCTCACACTGATTATTTGCAACAGGAGATTGTAAAATGATACAAAAGCCTACTTGTGTTTTTTGTGATATATGTAGTTTACTCAAGCCAAGTCGAGTCAACTTCATTATATAGCGCTTTTAACAATCTAGAGTGTGTATCAAAGCAGCTTTACAGTGAGAATAGGAAATTACAGTAACTGAGATTGTTTGGCTTTACAGCAGCTCTAGAATAAAGTTATTATCCTTAAGTTAGTTTTGATTGATTGATTCACTTCCGTTGCAAAGATCATTAGTTATTAACATAGTTCTAACAGAACATACCAACACTATCTCACGCTCAATTCGTACGAATTCGACAAATGATTAAAAAGTGTCTAATTTGTACGACCTCACTCATACGAATTTGTACGATTTGTCTAAACCCACGTGATGGTTAGGTTTAGGGGCGGGGTAAGGGGTAGGTCATTCGTACGAATTCATGAATTGGCCAATTCGTAAAATTCGTACTAATTCGTACGAGTGAGGTCGTATGAATTGTTACGAATTAGCCACTTTTAAATCATTCGTCGAATTCGTACGACTTGGTCGTGAGATCGGGTTGAACATACTCAACGCGCTACAGCCCACTCATTCGCACAAAAAAAGTGCCTGGCGACTCGAGAACGCAATGGAATTCCAAGGTGCAAGCTTTGAAAAATGTTGAAAAAAAAAGTTAATCTCTATGCAATCCTCAAAAACGCAAACCCACGAAAATGCCGACGGCGTGCACATGCGTATTACCAACGCATTCTCATCCTTTAGCGTCATATTTAACGCTATATGACAAAACGGCAAAATACTACACACATGGCACCCGTTATCGTTAATATAACACGCGCTGTGATGGTTGGGTTTAGGTGTGGGGTAGGGTCTGCGTCTCATAATTCACGCTAAAGGATTTATGACGCCTTGGGTTCGCGTGTTTTATTAACGATAAAGGGTGCCATGTGCGTAGTATTTCGCCGTTTTGTCACATAGCGTCACCTATATGACGCTAAAGGATGAGAACGGGCTGGTATTACGTGTTTAGTCTATAGGTATGCGCGTTTGAATATATATATGCGCAGGCGTGTAGTCCTTCTTTACAAACCAACCCTCCACAAACTACTTGTCTGGCCTTAGAAATTTATAATACAGAATTATGTATCGCTTCCACATGAACCGGAATTATCCTGACAATGTTTTATCTGTACAGAGGTAAAGGGAAGGGGGCCTTCACAGAGGAGAGACTAGTTGACACTTCAGCAATGCGTTGTTGACGTGTCCGGGCGCAGGTCCTTTATCAGATCTGGATACGGCCTGGATCCTGCGGACTGCGGTAAACCTCAGGATAAATAGAGAGACTAATATTAGTGTAGACGCCATTCTTCTCATGATGTACTGTAACAAGTACATTAGGATTTATGGGAAGTGTTCCCGGGTTCCGGCTGACCTAGTCTATACAGCCTAACATTGAATTATAGAAGTTTATGTGTATGCTAGGTCAAAGAGATGTGTTTTTAGTCTGGATTTAAACTGTACCGGGATGATCTGGTCATAGATTGTACTTCCAGGTTCTAGTGAGAACTCGAGCTGCTGCGTTTTGGAACAGCTGTAGTTTGTTTATTAAGCGTGCAGGGCAACCACCCATAATAGCAATACAATAATCTAGTCTTGATGTCATGAACGCATGAACTAATTATTACGTATTTGTCAATGAGAGCATATGATGTAATTTAAATGATTTTTAAGATGGAAAAATGTGGTTTTACAGATACTAGACACGTGACTTTCAAATGAATGATTGGTATCAAAGAGCACACCCAGGTTCTTAACCGACGACGGGGACTTGAATGAGCAGCCGTCAAGTGTTAGAAAGTATTCTAGGTTAGTTCGTGAGGAAGTTTTTTGTCCAATAATTAGAATCTCTGCTATTAAGAATTAAATAGTAGGAAATTACTAGTCATCCAGTTTTTTTTCTTTTTTATATAGACCATTTTACGAGATGTAAACAACACTGGTCCGGAAGCACTTCCTGTTTCAGTTTGTAAATGGTTTCTTAATTTCAAATGTAAAGAAAATATCTTAAAGATGTTTGTTTAACTTTTTGAATCAGTTGCAAATGTTCTGTTGGTTGTACTTCATCCCAACGTTTATATAGTGTTAAAAAACTGAAACAGGAAGTGCTTCTGGACCAGTGTTGTTTACATTTCGCGATCAGCTATGCATTCCATTAATTTTGTGAATTGGTAAGTTCCGTCAGGGTGTGAAGAAATATAGAGCTGAGTATCATCAGCATAACAGTGAAAGCTAATTCCATGGTAGCATGTACAGAGTGAACAGCAGCGGTCCTAGTACTGAGCCTTGTGGTACACCATACTGAACTTGTGATCGATAAGACATCTCTTCATTGATTGCTACACTGACAACAGTCAGATAAGTATGATTTAAACCATGCTAATGCATTTCCACTAACGCCAACATAATTTTCGAGTCTATTTAAAAGACTTTTTGTGAATAATATAAAATGCAACTCTAAGATCGAGTAACACTAATAGAGAGATACAACCTTGATTGGATGATAAATCACTTGTGACTCTAATGAGAGCTGTATCAGTACTATGGTACGTTCTAAATCCGGACTGGAAATCCTCACAGATACCATTTCTTTCTTATATATATATATATATATATATAAATATTTATGTATTATGTAAAAACAGATATTCAAATGTATTGTCTTCGTTATTAAATGTATGTAATGATCATTTGTTAACACAAATATATTAAATAAACAAATTGTAGTAAAAATGTAATTGACATGATTACTAACCATCTTTAAAGTTTACTTAGTTTCAGGTTAATAAGTAATTATTTCAGTATTTAAGTCTTGATCTGTAAACCCTTTGAGCAAGATTGTTTTTCGTGTTCGTTAACTAAAGATTTTTGTGTGCTGTTGGCTATTTTTATTTTACGACGGAAGTTTTGACTGTATTCTCCTCTGAGTTTTTTCTTGGTCTTCCATCTTGTTCTAGAATCTGACATTTTCCTCATACCCGAATGATGGATGGTGCATGAGGGAGACATGCACTGAGTTTTGTAACAGTCTGCTAGGCAAAGTTTCCCAATCCGTCTCTAAAATGATATTAAGCTTAATTTCTGCCAAAACAGCCGTTACCCAGACAGAGTAAATAGACTTTTATTTAGAAGATTTAAATGATATATTTTAGTCCAGATTAGTCCACATTATTATGCATCATAACTTATTATATTACAGAAAAAGAGAACAGCTACCAAAGCTTTATATACTGTAAAGAAAAAAAAAAGAAAAAACTTATTAATCAAAAATACGGTAGCGACATTTGAGGTTTCACAGACTTAAACTTAAATTTACAGTAAACAAAAAAAAAGTATTTATTGTCTCTGATATAATGTCAATTTACCGATCTAAAGTACTTTTATCTATTTTGTACCTTTATTAAACACTCACAATCACCAATCACAGTGGAGACAAGAGTCAAATGATAAACAACAAACATTGAACACCATAATGGTGCCACACATGAAATTTTAAAAATGAAATAAACATTAATTTAACAGCAGTAAATGTAACATTAAACCCTAATGTACTTAAAATATTAGAAAAAAGAATAAAAAAAAAACTATGAAGAAAGTTATTTCAACAAAAATAAATGTGAAGCATCACGCAGGGAATTGTGGGAATTTACGTTTTCTCGCTGTAAATTAAACAATGGCTTTTTCACTTCCAAAAACTGTTTTACTGTAAAATTCCATTAAATGATGTACGGTTAGATCAATCTCATATTCACCGGATATATACGAGAAGCATTTTTACAGTATTTTACCTTTTTACACAATCATTTTTTTACAGTGTAAGTTTCAGCCACTTCTGTGTATGTGTGTCCACAGTAAACAGCAGTCTGTCCCAGGACTGTTCGGCTGGCTGGTTCTGAGGATTGCATAACTCTTTCTGCAGTTGCAGGGATCGATCCCTTGGGACTCTGCCAGCTTGCTGTAATTATAATGATGGTCCTGCCAGCCAAGCTCTCTGCAAGAGACTTACCTACACAAAGAGAAACACATTCATCATATTCTGTATCACTGCAGAGTCGGGCAAGCCTTTAAGAACTGGCTACGTTTCAAATCATGAGTGTGCATTTGAGTCTAATTCACCACACCCGTCGGGATGATGAGTGGGAATTTGAATTAAGGACAGGACAATTCCAAGAAATTAAACAGAACCACACATGGGATGAATGCATGAGTCCAGCACAACCAATGGGAAAGAAAACGTCACTGCTTCAATGTTTTATTTAATTGAGGATGTTAGTACATTTGTAATCCAATTTGTGGGACTATATTTAAGGGGATGGTGAAAATGCTGTCATCGTTTTCTCAAATGAAAACATATCTATTTTGGTTATTCATACGGAAATATTAAATGTATTATAAAATAGATTTCTTATATTTCTTATTTTATTCCGGTTTATATTGTGACCTTTTTACTTCTGAAACCAGAGATTTAAAAAAAAAGTGACCTAGATCCAACAACATAAGGCCTGTTCACACCCGGACGAATTTTGTGCGCTATATTCGCTGACGTTTAACGCCTCGTGACTAAACAAAGGGCGCCAATGTGAGTGTGCACACCAATGCGGAAAACGCCACGCGTAAAATTTAACGCGTAATTTTTTTTAAAACGGGGTTCGTTTCCTCGGGTTCGTTTTTTTTTTTTTTTAATTTTAACGCGTCGCGTCAAAAACTATCCAACCAATGAGATTGGCACTTTTGCTCACGTGTTTGGAGCTTCTGAAGTTACAGTAAAACATAACTTGGGGGCTCTCAAACACAAAACAGTCTTGACGGCAACACTTACGTAACGGAGAAGAATATCTACGCCAAGTAGCGTCGCTGTCTACACTGCCATGAAGAAATAAGACGAGGAAGATGCAAGGCAAGATGAATGTAGAGCTGCTGTTCTCGTTGGTGTTAGAACATAAAGAACGATATGACAAACGCGACAGCGACTACAAACATCTTGATGAAAGAGAACTGTTATGGAGCAGTATTGCAGAGCAAATGGGCGCCATCTAAGGACACGGAATGAATTTGCATGTTCACTCATCATCAGTGAAAATCGCTTGGGTGTAAACAAAAAACGCATTGAAAAAGCTGGCGAATAACATGCGCCAATATTCGTCCTGGTGTTTACGGCCCTTATAGGCTAATAAGAAAGATGACAACATTGCCCTCACTGTAAAAAAAAAAAAAATATATATATATATATATATATATATATATGAAGAGTTCAGTTGCAAAAGCCTCCAAGTGCCATTTGAAATTTTCTTCTAGAATGATCATTTTTATCAAGCTTGTATATTTAAATTCAGTAATTTCACTTAAATTGCAATGAAGATTACCTATTAATTGTCATTCAAGTGAAATTACTGAACTTGAATATATAAGCTTAATAAAAATGATCATTTTAGAAGTAAGTTTCAAATGGCACTTAGAGGCTTTTGCATCTGAACTCTTCATATATAGTATATCAAATATATTACATATATGAGCAATAAATTATGACATGTGTTTTTACATTGCTTTAACTCATCAAGATAAGTGAAGTTATAAGATTCAACTCATATTTTAAGTCAGTTTAATGTAATTTAAGTTGAAACAACTTAAATCAGGCAGCAACGTTTTTCTACAAACTTAATGTGTTACGGAGTTGAAAACTATGGAAGCTTGTTTCCGCCACTGAATAAAAAAATAAAATAAATAATTGCGACTTTTTATCTCACAATTCTGACTTTTTTTCTCAGAATTGCGAGTTATTAAGTCAGAATTGCGTGATATAAAGTCGCAATTGCGAGATAAAAAGTCAGAATTGCGTGATATAAAGTCGCAATTGCGAGATAAAAAGTCAGAATTGCGTGATATAAAGTCGCAATTGCGAGAAAAAAAGTCAGAATTGCGAGATATAAAGTCGCAATTGCGAGAAAAAAAGTCAGAATTGCGAGATATAAAGTCGCAATTGCGTGTTATTAAGTCAGAATTGTGAGTTATAATGTCAGAATTGCGAGTTATAAAGTCAGAATTGCTTGATATAAAGTCGCAATTGCGTGATATAAAGTCAGAATTGTGAGATATAATGTCAGAATTGTGAGATTTAAACAAGTATTTTTTTCCCCTTAGAATTGGCCTGATAAGTCGCAATTGCGAGTTTATATCTCACAATTCTGAGAAAAGATGTCAGAATTTCGACATATAAACTCGCAATTATGTGTTAGAAAGTCAGAATTGCGGGATGTAAACTCGCAATTGTGAGAAAAAAAGTCAGAATTGTGAGATAAAAAGTCGCACTTCTGTCTTTTTTTCTCAGAATTGCGACTTTATATCACGCAATTCTGACTTTATATCTCGCAATTCCGACTTTATATCACGCAATTCTGACTTTATATCTCGCAATTCTGACTTTATATCTCGCAATTCTGACTTTATAACACGCAATCCTGACTTTATAACTCGCAATTCTGAGAAAAAAAGTCAGAATTGTGAGATAAAAAGTCACAATTATTTGTTTTATTTTTTTATTCAGTGGCGGAAACAAGCTTCCATAGAAAACAAATAACAGATTAAGAAAAACAGGCTAAATTTGAAAGAGAGACCAAACCATATCTGTCCATTGACAATTTCTAGATGAATTAGTTTTATTGTATTATAGGTCTTGATTTAGCTCTCTTAATCTTTCCCCTGGACACATGGAAAATACACTCTTCTTTTTGTTGCTTCTGTTCTCACTTTTGGTCTGATTCTATTTTTAGCCTGGCACTAAACGGAACCAGTGTTGCTGTATTGGGTGGGGTCTCATGGTTGAGATCCTAAAGTAGCCTATATCATTATGGTTATTTTTAGCTCTTCTCGTCCTGATATGCCTTGGGAAACGGTGAAAAAGTGTTTACTGTTGGAACCAGACAAATTAATGAAGTTGGTTGTATGACTCTCCAACATGTTTCTTTCTCCCTCGCTCTATCCACACACACATTTGGCAGCATATTTTAACTTAATGTTAAACATTCGTCTGCCTTGATTCAAACGCTCGCCTTTGTTTGTCAGTTTCCCGAATGCAATCAAACTCCCCAAATCCATGCCGCGGTTTCGCCGAAAGAACGTAACTCTGACAAAACCTAACGTTTTATTACCATAAATAACTTCACAGACACACAATGAAAGTGTTGTTAATCTCCTTCTCATCCCCCTGTCTGATTTTAAGCCAGTCCTACCGAGACAAACGGACATTAGAGGCGGTCTCGTCCTCAGGACTCCCCTCTCTCTTTGTGTTTCAGCAGCTTACTGTAACATACTCCGTTTGCAGTCTGAATATTTTACAGTTCTGGATTTAATCGTCAAACTTTTATCATCCAAAATGAGGTTTAAACGGAACGGTTCGTACACCTTAAATAGGTAAGCACTTTAAATATCGATCATCGTTCATTGATTCCTATGGCTTTCTTGCGGGGATTTGAATTCGCTTCATTTGTGTTTTTAAATTCATGACAACCGTTTCGCGTTCGACTTCGAATTTAATTGTAACGTTCGATTCCGCTAAAGCCACATGTTCCATGATTGAGCGCTTCCGTCAGGTCACGCTGGGCATTTGAATAGTCCGCGTTCCCACTGAATGAGACTCTTTTAAAACGTTTAAATTGATGTCATAACGAACGAACACCTTGGTCTTATCGTGTTTAGTAAGTAACGCACGCACGCAGAAACATACGAACTGGTTTTGCAGCGTTGTTTTAGTTTACGAAGTTGCAGTTAAACGTTTACGTTTTCACAACAAAACTCAGGGGTTTAATTTTGGGGCAATAAACCAGTAAACCTGTACATCATGCTTTTAGAAGGGAGGGTGTTTCTTTTGTTCCCATTTCCTTTGAGAGAACCGAAATGAATGCATAGCATCATTCGTTCCTATTGCCTCCCCTCCACTGTTATATTCACTGGATTTAGTGAGTCTAGCAGCATTTAAGACTGAGTGACCAGTCAGATCAGATCTTTAGGACACAAGACACATGCACTTTCTCTGCTCATTAGGATTTCTCGAACCCCAAAAATGTTAATTCTTCTTGGCCAGGTCTGGAAGAAAACAGTTGTATTCTCTGTAGCAAAGGGAAGGTTCTTATCACAGCTCGGGCGCTGTAGTTTCCAGAGCTTCTGCTCCGTAATCACTTTGTGCTGCTAGGAATAACGTCATCGAGTCCGGGAGAAGATCACTGTGGTCACGGCTTTATGCAGAGAGAGCTAAGATTTAACACTGAGGCTTGATAGCTCCTCACTGGTTTTAGATTGACACAATGGGTGACGTAATCTTTTTCTGTGGTTAGGTAATTGATCTTCTGTAGGCATATATGTATACAGAAACAATAAAGAGACTGCTTGCAATAAGCTTTTTTTTTTCATTTGGGTTTAATTTAATGTGCTATTTGCTACAAAATTATTATGTATACCATTATAGGTGATGGGGCTTTTCTCTTATCTTCTATCATTAGTATTTTTAAGAAAGCCAAACAGCCTATTATGTAGGTGATGTGTATGTTTGTTTGTTATTAAACTGACATATATCATAAATGGGATAGATTATCCCAAAGATAATTGTCATTTTTCTAGTCACCGTCTTGTTTTTTCAAACCTGTATAATGTTATTTTCTCACTGGAACACAAAAAGAGGGTTTCATTTTTGTTCCCCCCATGCAATTACAGTTTACTGCCAAAAAAGTATCTGTTTGGATTTAAATAGGAAAATGCTTAAGAGTCTATGATTGGAACATCATTGCCATGATTGTGTTTAGCTTGTTACAACAGTTCTAACCCTAACTGATGGAGTGTGTTGCTTTTCATATCTTAAACAACCATTTATGAAGACACATCATGGCCATATTCCAGACAATGTCGAAATTCATCAAGCTCAAATTGTGAAAGAATGGTTGGGATGGAGCATGAAAAATCATTATTTTTCACTCATGAATTGGCACCTCTGAGTCTAGACCTTAAATTCATTGAAAGTCTTTGGGATGTGCTAGACTCTTGCATTGATAATATAAGATCTTACCCAAAAAAATGATGCACCTCTTGATGGAAATAAGAACAATATTTATTTCCATCAAGAGCTGCATACATTTTGGGCGAGATCTTGTATTGACAAAATTCTGTCAAATCCTTATATACTCCGTAAAGTCCAAGAATGAGATTTGTTCTTGTTGGTCGAGCAAGTACGGTTGAGCCGCCGTTGACCATATTCAAAGCTGGTGTGGACACATTGACACACTGGTCATTGATAGAAGGGAATTAAGACTCAATGAACAGCAATGTGCATCTGTTTGCCAGAGGACTTGGAATATGAGTTACTTGGACCTCTTTAGTGGTGCTTTTATTGTGATATTTGGCCTGTTTGGAGCTTGACATACATGGTTGCCGTTAACTATGTCTTATGTTAAATATCTACATAAAGATTGTTCAGAATTTCTCCTTTTGGAATGTGTTGGTAAATGTCAACATAATTTTTTGGGGATGAAAAATAGTTTGATGGGCGATATGACCAAAATCTTGAATCACGACGTGACACATTTTTTTCACGATAACGCTATGTCACAATATAGTTATTTTTGCTTTGAATAAAGTTTTGTGATATAAAATTATTGAAAATTCAAAAATCTCACCAACAATTTCAAAATCACAAAAAAATGACGAGTAAATAGTGATAAAATAGGAACAAAAGTTATAACAAAAAACTACACTAGAACAAAGCGGATTTATTTGACTGCTGTCCCTTTAAGAGCGAATGCACTGATCTAATATACTGATAAACGTGCGCTTTCTCAATTAATTACGTTCATTTTAGACATAAACGACTGTTATGAGGTTACTTGAAAAGATGGGGATTTTGACATATATTTGTGTACTTGACTGTTCAAGAACTAAAAAGAACGGTTAGACTTTATTTCGATAGTCACTTTAGACGCTCTACTAATTATAAGTAACTTTTCAACTAATTGTCAACTAACTCTCGTTAGAGTTTTAGTATATTATAGTAGACTGTCAATAGACTGTTTGGTTATGGTTAGGTGTTAGGCTTGGGGTTAGGAGAATAAGTTTACTTATTGTCAACTTAACTCAACTTATTGTCAACTCAACTCAACTTATTGTCAGTTGAATGTCTGTTGGGGGACCAACAAAATTAAGTGATAGCAGATATTAAGCTGACAGTCTACTGGACTATCAAAATAAAGACTATCTAGTGGACTATCAAAATAAAGTGTTTACTACCAAAAGAACTCACATTAACTCTAAGCTCTGTAAACAGAATAACAAAATCAGACAGCACAAATTAGCCAATCAGGATGCAGCTCTGTCAATCTCAACCAATGGTGTGAGTTCGGGAATAGTCCACCGCAATTACCAGGAACTATTTGTCCCAGGAACTTTTTTCACAGGAACTTTTTTCCCCAGACCACTTGCTTACTGCGTTTACACTACGTTATGTAGTGACGTTGAACTGCGTGCGACTGCTCTTCCTAGCCTGCACGTTTGTTTTGAGTTTTGTATGGAGGAGATTCAAGCTTTGCTGCTTTTGTGTGCGATTGGTTTACTAACGAGGTAATTAACAAAACGGTAGAAAAGAGACGAGCACCCAAAGCGTATTCAGAAAGCTCATAATGCTAGATATAATAGTAGGCGTTTGTTATCAGTGGACATGGATGGGGGGGGGGGGGGGGGGATTTTTACCCAGAACTTCATTTAGACCCTGGTTCCTGCGGTGTAAACCCACCGAGTACCACCCCAAAGTTCCTGGGGAAAGTTCCTGCGGTGGAAACACGGCTTAATTGTTTGTTTAAACAATGAGAGATGGGTAATGTTTGGGATTCAGCTTCAATAGATCATCCTTTGTTTCCTTTTGCTAGAGTAACAAAAATCACTTTTAATGTGAGAGAAAGTCATTCTTTTTCTGTTTTCCTGTAACTCTTTATGCCCTAAAAGTATTTATATTTGTTACTAGCTTTGCTTCCAGAGTCATTCCCCCAAACTGGTCTCTTATCTTGAGGTACTTACCCATGCAGAGTCTATTTTTTATTTTTGAGGATGGAGAAAGTTTTCCTGGAAAGAAACAGCACCATTTGCAGGGTCTGTTTGGGCCCTTAAAAAATTCCTGGCTCAGAATATTCCTGCAGTGGGCCGTCATCGGTTTGCAGCAAGTCTATTTGCCAACCCGACGCTCCCGCCTCAAAGTCAGAGCCAACGGGAGAGTGAGACGGGGAGGAAAGGGAGAGAGACAGCGTCAGAATGAGAGAGAGAGAGAGAGAGAGAAGATGGGAGGGGGAAAACTGAGGGTATCAGCAGAGAGGAACACACAAGTGCTGAGCGACTGTATGCGCTGTGCTCGCCTGCTGCGGGCGCTTGTATTTGTTTGCTGACTGAAGTGTTGTTCTGTCTTCACCGCGGCAAGGGAAATCACCACCTAACAAAGCCCCAACTGTGTGCAGTCCAGCAACTGAAAACAGATCGGGAAACGGGAAAGTGTGAGGGAGAAACAGTTCGGGGCTCCACTGCAGATCTGTGAGGATGCTATGCCAAGAGTTCCCGCTCTAACGGATGCCACTCACCTGTAGTACTACATCTTAAAGCCAGCGCAACAAAGGACAGGACTTGCCGACTTCACAAGCTGCATGGGGGTTCTAGTGTGTTGTGACTGCTTCTTTTACAGGTACCAGTTTCGGGATGTTTTATCACCTCTTCTGTGTGTTTTTTTCCCCCACTGCCTTGGAGTTGAGGATGTTCTTGAAGCTGTGCCAGGCTATGCAGAGATCAAGCATGACGTTGTAGGACCTTCAGTGAGAGAAAGAGCAGATAGCTGAAGTTCAGATTCAGAATCAACGCAGCTTGTAGAGCGTGGGGGCTGCGGACTGGTGTTGGTTTGGACACTGTGTACCCAACTTGCTTTTTCCCTACAGCTAAAGGCAGACTTTGCCCTTTCCGATGTTAGTTTCGACCTCTACCTCAATTTGGAAAGTTAAGCAAGGGGGTTGTTCGAAAGTTAGTGAATGTTAACAGACCAACAGCTCTTCACATGGAAGGCTTGAGAGATGCTGTTTCCTTTTTTCCCTTTACATGTGGTTGTAGTTTTATTTTACTGCGGTACTGCTATATATAACAAATCTCTGAAGTTCCATGGTTTTTCAAGGATCCCGTCCAAAGTGAAAAGTACCAGATGTATCTGATTAAAAGGTTGAGGGTTTCTTTTGCTGATCCATCTACACTCTTTATCTTTCCTTCATGTTTCCGTCTCCTTTTAGACTTTTGTGTTGATTCGCAGTTAATGTTTACGCTTGAAAAGTTAAAACCATCTTGATCTGGCAGTTTATTTTGTCTTCTGCGACTGAAATGTTTTTAGCTGTCCGGTGTGCAAGGAGTTCACGTCTTTTTAGTGCAGTATCCAAACACTGGTTTGTTTTATAACACCGTCTTCAGGTGGTGTTGTTTAGTCTGCCAGGTTTACGTTGCCAATCGCAACTGTTCTCTGGGATGTTGGTTTTAGACACACCTGCTTCCCGCAAAAAACTGTTTAGCCTCTGTATAGTGTCTGATGTTTAGATAACTTAAATCAAAGTTATTCTCAAGTTGCAGTAACTGCACTAATAAGCTGTGTGTAGATGGAAACTGTTACATGTGACCACGCCAAGACTTGGATGAATGGAAAATGCATCCTTGCAAAGTATCAAATATAGTGTTGCTAAACTTGTTTATAGGCGAAGTCCAACTCCCATAATCTGTAATCGCATCCTGTTTGTGATCGTGTAAACAGATTTGTTGAGTGACGGTAGTTTTCCATTTTGGTCCTCAAAGGTGGTCAAAATGTGGTGTAAGATTTTTCATGGAAGTGATTTGTTATGGAAGTGTATGAAAGTATTCCAGCGCTGTCTGGTTTTGGAGGATGTTGTTATCTGCTATGCAATCTGACTGGGTCGTCTATTTAATTTGATGTGCTTTGATTGGACTGTCTGTGTAGGCCGCCGTTTCCTACTGTCTGCATTCTTCTCTGGCTTCGGCCCAATCTCTAATGACGATCATGACTTGGGAAGCTAAGGTCTATTTTCATGATCTTTAGAGGTTTTCTTTTCAATGAAATAATTAGGAAGGTGGATATTTGGATTGTATTCAAATTAAAAACAATGTACAATATATCGGTAGGTGTTGGCAATGTTGCTTTTGTCTAGTGGTAGTTTCTCAAAATCTTCAGTCTGATAAATTCCAGTCAACTGGTCTTAATTTCACACTCAATTCCTTTTCTAACCCAGGTTCCAGAAGAACTAAACTGTACTGTAAATAAAGGGATAGTTCACCCAAAAATGAAAATTCTGTCAGTATTTACTCTCCCTCATGTTGTTCCAACCCCGTAAGACCTTCGTTCATCTTCGGAACAAGATTTAAGATATTTTTGATGAAATCTGAGAGCTGGATCACTCCTCCATACTAGTCCATAGGCTTCTTGAGGGATTGAAACTTGCCGGCCTCAAAAAGTTATTAAAGACATCGTTAAAATAGAACCACGTATACTAAATGAGGCGAGAGTGTAGTTGCATTGAAGCTATTTTAAGGCATGAAGATCTTTTTTCAAGGAAAAAGCGTTTAAATAAGAAATTTTGGTGATCAAAGATGAGTTTTAAGGGATACAATTATTGACTACAAGATTTGGGTAACGCTTCCTTTTTACAGTCCAGTTACCCATGTAAATACTATGTACTTATTTTAATAACTACAATTATTGGGTAATAACTAGTACTAACCCTGAACCTACCCCTAAACCTACCCCTGTTCCATGTTCTTATCTTATATTAGCCATTACTTTCTAGGTAAGTACATTGTAAGTACTGTACTGTAAAAGGAAGCGTTACCAAGATTCGTACCTTTAGCCATCATTTCAGCTATAAAATAATTACTCAAAAGGAGGATATACTAGATTGTACTTAAATATTATTGTACAATTTAAGTGTATTTATGATCATACTATATGATATATATTAGGGCTGTGAAACGATTAATCGCGATTAAACGCATCCAAAATAAAAGTTTGTGTTTACATAATAAATGTTTGTGAACAGTGTATAATTATTTTGTATATATAAATATACAAACATGTGAAATATTTGCTTATATACTATGTGTGTGTGTGTGTGTGTGTATATATATATATAAATAATTCATATTATATACAAATATTTTACAAATAAATAACACATTTTTCTTAAATATATTTATATATATATATATGTATGTGTGTGTATTTATATATACAAAATAATTCTACATAGTTCACACACATGTATTATGTAAACACAAACTTTAATTTTGGTTGCGATTAATCGCGATTAATCGTTTCAAAGCCCTATATATATTATCCACCATTTTCTTTTATGTTGTCAGCATTGAGTAATGTTGTCATATTGTCTGTAGCCTCCCAATTCCCCTCTGTCATGCCCCCATCCCTCTCTTGTGTGGAAATTATGTAAGCGCCTCCTCCCACTTCGATAGATCGGGTTGCAGCGATGCCACTCTTGCTCTTCCTCAGCATCCCGAGCTGCAGCGTGAGCAAGTGATAATGCTTAATCAGCATCAGCATCCAAGGTCACTCCATTCATTCCCACCTCCGCTGGAGACTCTGCACACATCCAGCCGTTCGACACCTAATCACATCAGCAAAGAATAATGCTTAAGTGGTGTAGGGGATAATCTGTTTTGGTGGTAGTCTGCAAGCCTCATCTCCACCCCTCCCAGTACTCGTTTAATTACCTTAGATGTTGTTCATTCTTGACAGAAATGACCCTTTCATTACCTTTTTAATTATCTGTGATAAGTTGTGGTGAAATCGAGGGAGGTTAGGTTTCCTCAAGTCCACAGAAGTCCTCACCACTCCCTTAGCTTGATAATGTTCACATCTCATAACGGGAGTGATGGTTTTTTTGCAGTGCTAGGCCTTTCTATATTTAGCAGACAAGAGCTTCTTGTTGGAGGAGAATTACAAGGTGGAACACAGTATTGCTCATCACAGCAGGTTCCTATTACGTAACACCCAGAGGTCGCAGCTGTGACGTAATCCGGTTGGAAATGCCTGGGGGCCTCGCTTGTTAAGGTATGCTTGCACACTGATGGACCCATTTAGTTGCAAATGTGCGTCAAGGTTACATCATGCATACGTTTAAAGGGTAGTTCTCGACATTTAACCCTATTTACAAGGGATTTTTTTTGATCATCATGGGAGTTACCTACTTGGAGGTGTAAACTGGATGAGTGAAATTCTTTGAAGAGATGTTACGATGGTGTATATAGAGGATAGATGGTGCTGTTTTGAACCATTTCTTTTTCAAAAGGAGTGATCATTGTTTGTTTAAAGTGGCAGTTTTGAGTCGTTCAGCAATCCCATATTGGACCATGTGCTTATAATAGATATGGAAAATCCTACCTCTTGTAGAATATAGTTTTGGCTTCAGATGGTGTGCTATGGACAACTCCCTAACCGTCAAATTCCTATTGTACACAACTGGTTAGAACTGCTGAAATCACCAGTTCCAGTGTGATTGTATGGTGTCTAGACAGTTTCACAGATTAAATGGCATATAATTTCACAGATTGGATGGTGTCTACACAGTTTCAGTCAAGGTGCGCAGGTTTATATCATTCTGTGAGGAAACTGAGTTCCCAGATCGAATCACAAAAGTTACTAAAGGTCATCAAATCTTTGAAAGATGTTCAAGAATTTTGTTCGAGAGACCTCTGGGCTAAGAAAGCACACCTGTAGATTTCCCCTTTGTTCTCAAAGTTGTGTCAGATTTCAGATATTTGTTGTACTCTAGTTAGTCACTAGCCCCTTATACACCAAAGCATTTTGAGAGCCGGTTCGGAGCCGGTGCCTGCGCGCGAACCAGTTCTTTGTTTCGACAGCCAAAGAACCAGTTCTCAGCCAGGTGAACTGGTTCCAAAGCGGCACCAACTCTTTGCTGGACTAGAACCGTTCTTTTACCACGCTTACATCGGGGGCTGGGGCGGGTTTAGATGTGCTCTAAACATCTTTTGTGACCATAATAAAGGATCGCAAAGCCAGGAGAAACATTTGCAGATTCCGGCTTTGTAATTGTTATGCTTGAAGTTAACGCAAGCATTTCTATTTTTGTAATTTTTTTATTGAAGACAATATAAGCAAAGAAGAAAACAGTCACAATATAGAACAAATAAATGGAAAGAAAAAAAGACACAAGATATGGGTACATAACTTATCAGAAAAGATTACATATCAAACAAAAAGATTAAAAGACTTACATATTTCAATTGTTTTTAAAGCCTTCTTGGTACACAAGTTAGAAATAATCCCAAAGTAATGTTGTACTTGCAAGCGTTTAGTTAAGACGTATGGCGACGTACACAGTAACGTAACGACCCCTGGGCGCTCTAGTCAGTGGAAAAACAAATAGGTTCTGAAGCGGTTCGCAAGTTGAACCAACTAAGAACCAACTTTGAACCAGCACCAGTTCCGAACCAGTTCTTATTTTGGTGGAAAAGGGGTAACAGAATCCATTTTATGATTATGAAGATTATCACTCATTAAAGAGACCAGCTCGATAGATTTGTTTGTGTCCATACTAAAGGCCAATTTATACTTCTGCGTAGTGTGCGCGCAGTAGGTACGGCGTAGCATACGCACAGACGTGTACCCTTCGCCGTAGCCTGATGCGCACCTCCTCAAAAATGTAACTACACGTCGCGACGACACGGACCGCAAGATCTGTGATTGGTCTGCTTGGTAGCATCGTATTTCCTCCTACGCATTTCCGCACTTAGTCACGCATTTCCGCACGTGCCATCTCCTCCGACATCTTCTCTCGTTTCTGCCTTTTAGTTTTAGTAATTTCACTAAAATGAACTTTTTTTCACCTCAATAAGCTCCAACTCCAACATAATCCGCTCTCTTTCAGTCGCCATTGCTTGTAGTAACCTATCCGTGAGGAATCTAAACACAGTGGAACATTAAAACCCTCCGCCGCCAACTAGTGTTTCGGAGCAGTACTGCATTCCAAGACCTGAACTCAGAAGTATAAATGCTCATGACGGCGTCGCCTACGCCGTACACTACGGCGTACCCTCGACGGAGAAGTATAAATTGGCTTTATGACTGTTAGACCGCTTTGGTGATCTGACAAAAGTCTGATGGTTATTCTTTCCGTTTTTGCTGTTCAGATCTGAGAATGATAAGCATAAGTAACCAGGACAGGTAAGCATAAAAGGTTTGCTTCCTTCCGAAGCATGTAGCCGTGTCCTCTGCACTTTCGTTCTATGTTTTTCACATCTAATGGAAAGCATGTCAGTCTTGAGTTTTAAGAACTGGAACTTAAGAAAATGTTTGGCCAGAACAGCATCAGGTTTGTCATGACTAGGAAAGCTATTTCAATGTTTACCTGGCATCGGCTACACGGATGAGGCTCTGAACCACAACATTCTGTTGTTGTGGATCCAGCATCCTCAGGGATGATACCAATGGGCTCTGAGGTCTGGCTGGATGAGTTTCTTCGAAACTACCTTCCTCCCAGAGGCACCTAAGCTACTTAGAGGATAACCGTTTCCATGAGCCTCACACCTGAGCTGAGCAGATATCCAAAGCCAATAAAAACAAGAGGCAGAGCCTTTCACATGACAATACTTTGTATTGAATAGACTCTCAGTCCCAGTTATTCTGAGGTTGTTTCCTTGAGTATGTCATCTGAGCACTGTGGCAACAAGAAACTTGTTATTAAATTAAATAAAAAAAGTAGAGTATGATTAAGATGTGTACAAATTGGTAAGCTTTGAATGAATCTCCAGTTCATCTCTGTGAGGCTGGGTGGAGATGTTTATGTAAATACCGGATAGTGGCAGACCTGCTTAAGGAGAATCGGGAAAGGGTTCAGGAAATGAGCATCTGAGGGCAATTAAGGGCCAAATTACGGTTCCTGGGTGGTTATACATTTACGTGCCAAAAAAGGAATTGGGACAGGAACATAACCACAGAGTGATTGGCCTAAAATAGCACGGAAAACAGCTGGAGTACATGTCCTCGAGCTCGACTTCCAGATTTGTAGTTCAATCACTTGAGCACTGCTGTTATCAGAAAGTCCTTACTGTTTGGCATTTGACCCCATTAGGGTCAATTCACATTAGTCGCTGTTTGAGAGAGAGTTTCCTTTTCTTGAACGCCTCACCAGCCTGGTAAAAAAAAAGGCATTGTATTCAGTAGCACAACTGTACCGTTGTCTTAAGCATGTTTCATGTACAAACATTGCATCCCACAGCCAAGCAGTCAGCTTTATTCAGCCTTCGCGCACTAAGGTCTTCCTGTGCTGGACTCAAGTCACGATGACCCTCTGTCTTGGCCCTTGCGTGCTTCTGTTTACAATATATTGACGCCCAAAAGCTCATTAAAACATGTCTTTGTCATTCTCTGTGCTGTAGAGTAGCCTACATATTGATGAAAATACCTTTGTTTAAGCACAAGTAAAAGTTCAGGTTTTGCTTAATGATGCAAGTTTGATGGTTAAACTTAATTTTAACCTAGAGGTTCGAGACAGTCTAAAGGAATCCTTCCTGATGGCAATGACTCTAGTGCCTGGAGAAACTACTTTTGAACGGCTGTCTTTTTACAGATGGTGTAGTTCCAGCATTTACCAGTAGGGGCTGACTAGACTGCTTGGCCTCTTGGTTGATGTACTGATGCATTTCTCCAGCAGGAGGAGGTGAAGTTCTTGTTTTAAAAACTCTTTGTGCTTTCAGATGGAACTTGTGGTTTAACCAGTGCAATTTCGCATCACATGGTCGTCTTGCCTTTTCATTTCTTTACTGTTTTTGTTTTTTAGCCCTTAGCTATTTTTTGCTCATGATCTTTTTAAATCTTTGCTAGAACTTGTCATCCGTTTCAGATGTGTGTCTGTGCACGCTACTATTCATGTATACCTCATTACTTTACATAATGTCTGTCCACACTGATGAAGCTTGTCTCATCATCTTTCATCTCTTTATTCTCCGAACAAAGACCTTGATTAGCTTTTCCTACCCCCGAATCCAAGGATCAAAGGCTCTGCCTCCATAATTACCAACATTCAGAAGCTCTTTCACAAGCCAGTTCTTTCCACTGCTTTATTTTCTAGTTTTTTGAATTGATGTTGCTATGGATTAACAGCTGCATCCCATCTTTAAGTCTATAACCCCCCTACTCCACTTAAATCATAATGATTGTTTAGTTAAATCCCTGTAGTTGATGGTAACTGAAGGTGACAAATGGTAGAATGATTTAAACCTGTTTTTAATTACCAATATTGATAGGGATTGTGGCTGATGTGACAAACTGACCAAAAGATAAATGACCAGATTTATCTGTACCTAATTTAAATTGATTTAATTTGGCTTAATAAATACAAAAGAAATTAGAAACTAAATCCAGTCATTATAAATGCTAGATGCTAAGTGAATTTTGGCCATCACAACATTCCAGATGATAAATGGATATTCATTTTAAAATTTGCTTAAAAATATATTAAATAATTAACTAGTTAACTACACATTTGATGGTGGAAAAGACCAAAGGCTGATTTTATAGCTAATCAATGATGAATTTATTAAACTCTTATTTTACACACTATGTACATCTCAACAACTTTGTCAAATTCACATTTCTGATTTAAAAATTTTAAAGGGATAGTTCACTTTGAAATTCATTTTTGGTATGTTTTATCTTACCTCAAGGGCATCCAAGATGTAGGTGTCTTTGTTTCCACAGTATTTTCAATTTTGATTTGATCAGGTCAAACCGTTCTTGTCTGTCAGTCATATAATGGAGGTCTATGGTCACCACCTCAAAGAGCATGCACAGAGAAGTCCAAATTAAACATGATTTAATGACTCGTAAATGTAAGTACACATTGATGGCCTAAGACACGAAACGAGCAGTTTGTGTGAGAAAACGAACAGAATTCATATCGTTTTTACCTCTTGTTATCACAGTCACATCCAAGTGATCTGAAGACGCAGACGCTTCTTGTCTGCGCAAGCGCTGGAAAGCGCCGGAAGTGATCTCTTTTTGCGAAAAAAAAAATTAACTTTGTCTGTTGATATCTCAAAATCATCTTCCATTGCAATTTCCTGTATATCTAAATATGTTTAGATCTTCACAGTGAAGGGTAAAACTTCTGAAATCTCTGTGTAAACAATGAGTGACGTACTCATCAGTACTTGGACGTGACTGTGATAACAAGAGGTAAAAAAAATATAAATACTGTTTGTTTTCTCACACAAACCGCTCGTTTCGTGTCTTAGGCCATCAATGTGTACTTACATTTACGAGTCATTAAATCATGTTTAATTTGGACTTCTCTGTGCATGCTCTTTGAGGTGGTGACCATAGACCTCCATTATATGACTGACAGACAAGAATGGTTTGACCTAAAACCTAAAAATTGAAAATACTGTGGAAACGAAGACACCACAAAGACAAATCTTACAAAGACAAATCTTAAATACCCTTGAGGTAAGCTAAAACATATCAAAAATTAATTTCAAAGTGAACTATCCCTTTAAAATTTTTCTAAAAGAAATGTGAAATCGACAAAGTTGTTGGTTTTAGAATTGGTTAATTGGTAGTAAAGTTATCAAGTCAAACTGTATCGCTACTCTGTGTAGATTCTGGGGTTTTGTTGGACAGTTTTTGCGCAATTGCTTTGAAGACGTACAAGTTAGAACTGCAACCAACTATTTTGAGACTTTGATTGTAATCTGTCGAGACTTCAGGATACGTTTGTACTTTTGTTTGCCCCGTATTTCGATCCTCAAACTGAAGCCGAATCCTTCAACCGCTGGAATGCTGCGTGTGCGGTGAAGCCTTTTGAACATGCTTCAACACGTCTCGCCGTTTCCCACATTTTCTGTTTTGCTCACTTTCTTTTTGGCCTTTTAACATTACATGTGCGTTTCTGGGAAGAGTCATGTAACCTTATTTTTTGTCGGTTGTAAATGGGCATAGTGATGTCACACTTGCACAGAATCCAATTGTAAACCTTCCCGGAATTTGTACGTATTCTGCGTATATTGCAGCCAAAAATGAAATGAAATCTCACTAGCAAGATTGAAAACCGAGTGCTCTTCTTCATCCACGTCCCTCTTGCTTTCACTGCTCCCCGCCGTGTGTTTTGTTAGCCGAGAGCAGAGTGTGTTGGTGCATGCAGTCGCTCCTCTGCAGGAATGTGCGATAGGATGCAGGACCATGCGATGATGGCGGT
Source organism: Cyprinella venusta (assembly GCA_038021265.1). NCBI lineage: Eukaryota > Metazoa > Chordata > Actinopteri > Cypriniformes > Leuciscidae > Cyprinella > Cyprinella venusta. The sequence continues at coordinate 7,570,540 of CM075886.1, forward strand.
CTTCCAAAATCTCAGGACGGCAGGGGAGATGAGTAGAAGGACAACTCGTGGTGTTGCAACAAATTGAACAATTGAAAAATGAACAATTCATACCAAGAATAAAGAAACTAATACTTACTTTTGAACTAGTGCACTATTGTTGACCAGAACAAACAAAAAAAGATCATGTTTTGGAAGTATTGCATCTCATGACTTGGACAATGCTTAGATCATCAGCAATGATTGAAGGAGGATGAACTCCTCCACACATGATCCTTGAGCAACTTCGAATTGAAGCTAGCAATCAAGTGTTGAGAGATTCTCGCTGCGTTTAACGTCTTTTCTCCGATTGCAACAGGATTGTGGGTAGGTTCTTATCTATCTTGTTCATCTCATGTCGCCCTCGGCCTTTCAGCGGGGCTGGATTACTCATCTGCTGGATGCTTTAGCTCCGGGCCTAATGTGCTGTGTCTGAGAGGATTTTTTTTCTGTTTGCTTTGTCTAAGAGGAATGTTCCTTGACTTTCTCACCGAACGAGTCGAGCCAGCCGTGTGACCAATCGTATGATCAAGCTTGAGGAAAAAGTGGCTGATTTAAAAAAGTTTGCTCCCTTTTTATTCAATTACATTTGATTTTTTTTTTTTTATCTCACCCTTTAATGAGATGAATGATGTGTAACATTTGTTTAATCTTACTGGCCTTGTCTCAAACATGATATCAGACACTACATCTGTTCCGTTCTATAATTGGTAGTTGGACACATGTGACTAAATGCCTAAGATTGAAAGTAAGGTCTGAAGCGCATCCTGTAAATCAGTGATTAATTGTGTTATCCGACACAGCAGATGCTGCTCTATAGTTTCAGTTGTCGTGAATCAGTAGTCGGGTAAACATCTCGTGAAATGTTTTTGTTGGGCCGCAGACATATTGCATTGAAGTATGCAAGACCAGCCACTCGTGTATTTTAACAAAAGATTATCTTGCGCAATATGTGAAGATTACTGAGATAATATGCTATTTTTTGTGTTTTAAATCTTAAGGAACTTTCTAAATGTGGTAATATTACTCATTATCTGTCGTCAGATCCTTCTTTTGTGGCTTTATGATTCACTAGCTTCTAGATTAAATATTTTCCTTTTGGCTTTCATTGAAGACACAAGATTCCAATTACGAAACTGCTTTTGTAACATCTGTATTATATAAATATCTTTCCAGTGAGGTATAAATAAAAACTTATAACTTAGTCAACAACAAGATTGTTCTGTGTATTAGCTATCTTGAGGCAGTAAAAGAGAGACGGTTTGCTCATTCTTTTGTAAAGTATATTAGCCATCCCTAAATACACAATGATTTCTAAAGCTAAATAATAAAGAATTTAGTTTCACTATCAGCAGTCAAAGTGACGTTTTAACTCGTTCCCACTGCTCTTCTGACAGGAATTTGTGTGTAGTTTGGCTTGGTTCAGTGTCAGCCACTATTCTATCAATATTTTCTTATGTTGTTTAACCTTTAAAACATTACTTGGACCCTTTATATGTTTGGTTTTGTCCGAAATATTAAATAAATATTAACTTGACCTTTTTAAATGTGGTAGTAAGGTGTTGTAGCTCTCATGAAGGGTTTATTTTCCTAACAAACCAGAACTAAGACAAAACAAGTTGTACTTTGTCATGTTACCTCAGAATATCTTGAAATACGGCTGAATGTTTCCTCTTAAATGTAGTTATAAAGAAGGAACGTCATTCAGATTATGGTTAGACCACATTGACGATGTACAGAGAAAAGACCAACAAACTAAACTGCAAGTTAACCTAAACACGCCCCGCCCGTGCGTGCGTATGATTGGCTGTCGTTTGGTGTTAACATATCATGCCCCGCCCATGGACTGTTCTGATTGGCTGCCCTTTGGTAGAACGAGAACTTTGGAGCAAGAACTTTAGATGCACTGAGTAGCCTACCTGCATATTCTTTGAAAACATCCACGGAAGGGAGAGGGAAAGACCGGTCAGTTCAAAACACTTTGGACTCTCAGTCCAATTTTGTTGCTAGCACTTCGGATATGCACTCGCAGAAAACTCCCAGAAACGGATTAAGTTGCAAGATGGTTCTTCAGGCTGTTGGTAAAGTTTTAAGGTAACGTGGCTTTGCTCTGTTTTTTATATACATCAATCTATTATGTATATTTTGGCAAGCTGAATAACATAAGTAGGGGCTATATAATAAACAAACTAACAATATTAAGTTAATTAATATGTATATTGTATAGGCTACATTATTTACTAGTTTAACTTACATACATACTTATCTAATGTTGCTGACATTTGTTATGGTAATTTATTATTAGCACACCATGAAACGCACGCGCGTATAATACATTACGATATCAGATAGGATGAGGAATATTAACGTCTCATATATTCATGAGAAAACATTAACCGTTCATTAAAATTGTTCGAAATTTTCGTGCTCTTGCTTTAGGTAATTATTCTCGGGTAAATGTACATTTTGTGCCATGTGTGTGTGTGTGTGTGTGTGTGTGTGTGTGTGTGTGTGTGTTTTAACCTCTTTGGGAACCAAAAAATAATAATAATTAAATGGGACTTTCATTATTTTTGTATATAACTGCATTTAAATATTCGCATGCTTTTTATATGATAGAATGGGTTAAAACAACATTTTAAGTGTGTGAGTGAGGGATAGTTTACAAAGAAAGAACCCTGTCTTCCCTCAATACTCAATACTGTCATCTCAGTGGCTCTTCACACACTTTTCATGCCTAGAAAAACCAGGTACACACCTGGGTAGACACACTCATCCAAAGACCAGCAAATTTACTTTTGCATTATTGCTAAAGGTCACCATGTTGGTTTAAAAATATAGGCTATATGTATAAAATATAACTATATATTTTTTATATATAGTTACTTTTTCTTTTTTCTTCTTTTTTTCTGAACAATTTTTATGAAAAAAAAAAAATATATATATATAGTTTTCTTTTTCTTCTTCTTTTTTTCTTTTTTTTTTTTAAATTTTAATCAAGACTACTGCTTACGATATGTAGTGCTGGCCAACCATTAAAATGCATCCAAAATAAAAGTTTGTGTTTACATAATATGTGTGTACTTTGTAGAATTATTTTGTATATAATACACACTCATGCATGTGTATATTTAAGAAAAGAATTGTTTTATATATATATATATATATATATATATGTGTGTGTGTGTGTGTATGTATGTATATATGTATGTAGGTATATATATATATATGTATATGTGTATTCTTTTCTTAAATGTTTATTTAAAATATAAGTATAATATACACAGTATATTATATATATATATATATATATATATATATATATATATATATATGTATATTAGGGCTGTCAAAACGATTAATCGCATCCAAAATAAAAGTTTGTGTTTACATAATATATGTGGGGGCACTGTGTATAATTATTTTAGATATATAAACACACACACATGCTTGTATATATTTAAGAAATATTTTCATGTATATTCTGTACATAGATTTATATATAATTTATATTATATATAAATATAAATATTTTATATATAAATAATATTTTTTTTCTTAAATATACATGCATGTGTGTTTTTATATATATACAAAATAATTATACACAGCTCACCCACATATATTATGTAAACACAAACTTTTATTTTGGATGCGATTAATCGCGATTAATCGTTTTGACAGCCCTAATATATATATATATATATATATATATATATATATATATATATATATATATATATATATATATATATATACAAATAATTATACAAACTACACACACATATATTACGTAAACACAAACTTAATTTTGAATGCGATTAATGGTTGCCCAGCATTTATATAATATATAATATATGAGCTAAAGAGACAATGCAGATGCAGATATTGTTTTAGTGTTTACTGATTTCCTGATTAGTTTTGGTATGCATATGGAAGCTTTGAAGTTTCCAGCCCTGTTCTCTGGAGTTTTGTTTGAGTCAGAATGATTTAAGGATGTTTAGATGTTTTGGCTGTTGCAGATGAGTGTGTTGCATAATGTCAAGCCTCATGCATAGTTCATCTTTGAGATTCTGAACAGCACACTGCATTTAATAATTACTTTGAGATGTTTACTTGGCAATTGCTTCAGTTCCCTAAAGAGCTTGTGAACCTTATTTATTTCAAACCTTTGAGGAAAACAAGAGAACGTTTCACATGGTTTAAGACACTTCCAAAAAACACACATTGTATGTTAGACAAACATCTCTATTATTGTTTAATATTCTAAAATAAATCGCAAGAGGTCAATGGGGTCTCCTGACTGATTTTGAACAAATCTATTTGAAGGAATCCATTTGAGGATCCAGAACACTGTTATGTCTGTTATGTTTTTATTTACATGAAGAAACAGTTTGTGCATCCAAAAATCTGAACGCACATTGTTTTATTTTAGCCTTCCCTGGGTTTCGTAATTTTCCAGGAAGCACTGTTTTCGTGAATTATGTGGCGCAGGGCAAATTCTCAATCCATTAGCTAGTTTATTTTAGGAGAAAGAAAAACTTTCTAGCTGCCAGCGGCCCTCCTGTTACACGCACACACACTTCATGCCCACTCAGAGCAGTTTCCCGTAGATATCTTTGCCATAAAAGGCATTGTAGTTTCCAAACTCTCAAAACAAGCCAAGGTTTCAACCAAAGACCTTTAGTATCCACTCAGCAGCAGAAAACCATCAGTGTTTGTGTACCAAACTCTAAACTCACGTGTCAGTTTTACCGACAATCATTCGTGGCTCCACTTTGGTAGTGTTCACACTACAGTTAAATATGGTGTCAATCCACTTGTGAGTTTAGTTGCGTACAGACACGGGTGTGTGTTTTTTTGACTTAGTAAATAAGACTACATTGCTTGGGAATATAGTGAGCAATCGAGCATCGATACTCTATGGTTTTGACTGTGCATTGTGGGACTTTTTAGGGAGCGAAAAACAACCCTTAAAATGGCAGAACTAGGGAGATGATTGAAACGAATCAGTTTCTGAAGTATTAATGAAACATACATGAGTGTTTTGTAACCCGTAATGTTCACATCACCTCATTTTAGATAAGAATAAATCATTCAGGCTTAGATTATTTTGTGTCTTTGAATTTAGATCTATTCACATTCATGGGAACCTCTAGGCTATGTGAACACATTTGCCCAAAAAAGGTATGGGGAACAAATTTAAGTTTTATTAAAAGTAGTCTACCATGGCTATAATGTTTACTGTGCCAATGTTGTGTGTTCAGGACTAACTGAATGTATTTTTGGGAAGTCAATCCAACATTTACATGTAGTTGTCCCTCCCAAAAAAGGCTGGATCTGAACTGGAGCTGTCGTAATCTATAGAAACAGAAAAGCAAATGAAGAATAGTTAGCGTCACGCAATAGATAGTCATGTGCCTTTGCCTAATATAATTGGAGCACAAGTTTATGAGATGTATTATGTGAATGCTTGGCTAAAGAGTTGTGTTTTTAGTCTAGATTAGGCTTGCTGCTAGTCAGTGTTCAGCCGGTTACATCACTTGCCCACCACAGCGTCGCCATTTTGATTTTTGTATAGGAATAAAAATAATTTTGCTTAGTTAGAAAACAGACACTATTATTGAAAACTTAAAGGAGTAGTTCACTTTTGAAAAACTTTTGATGTCCATGTCTTTCTTTCTTCAGTTGAAAAGAAATTAAGGTTTTTGATGAAAACATTTCAGGATTTTTCTGCATATAATGGACTTCAATGGGAACCAAACGGTTCAAGGTCCAAAAGACAGTTTCAGTGCAAACCACAAACTGTTCAAAGGGCTTTAAACGATTTCAGACGATGAATATGGGTCTTATCAAGCGAATCGATCGCTCATTCAAAAAATAAATAACGAAGTTTAAGTTTTATAAATTCAAATGTTCGCCTTGCTCTGTACTGCTATGCACGTTTGTGACTCTCCTGTTCGAACTCGTTCATCAAGATGAACAAATCTTTTTCCGAGTCAATTTGTACGTTTAGTTTGTTTAATGAACCAAATGACTCGGAAAAAGATTTGTTCATTTTGATGAACGAGTTCGAACAGGAGAGTCACGAACGTGCATCACAGAACAGAGCAAGGAGACCATTTGAGCTTATAAAACTTAAACTTTGTTATTTATTTTTTTAAATGAGCGATCGTTTCACTTGATAAGACCCTTATACAACGTCTGGAATCGTTTAAAGCCCTTTGAACAGTTTGCAGTTTGTATTGAAACTGTCTTTAAGACCTTGAACCGTTTGGCCCCCATTGAAGTCCATTATATGAAGAAAATCCTGGAATGTTTTCATCAAAAAGCTTAATTTCTTTTCGACTGAAGAAAGACAGACATGGACATCTTGCATGACGTCGGGGTGAGTAAATTATCAGCAAAAGTTTTTTTCAAAAGTGAACTACTCGTTTAATGTGTCTGTTCAATGCAACGCGAGTCAAACAAGAGTCGCCGATTTCGTTCATCACTAGAGTGGCGAGCTGACTGACAAGACAACGGCAGAAGTTTTGGCTTCAAAGCAAAATATAAAAGTGTCTCTTTGGCAATATGGAACCAACGTCACCCTAGCAATCGTTTCCCCAACAGATGGATGTTTGATCAGAAAACCATCAGAAAGAAATCACTTGAAACGGCGAGATCGCTAAACGAACGTGATAAAAGCGACCGTTTGCTGGCATTTTTGTCATTTACCTGAATATTTAAAACCCAAGCATTGATGTTTTACCACAGGTTTACAATAAAAAGTGAAACAGTAATCATAATGAATTAATTTGAGTCAAAATTGCACATTAGTCACACAGAAACAAAATGGTTTAGAGTTATATCACAAAAGAAAGACGACACACTTACTTATTCAGTCGCATCTGTTTCTGTTTATTTACAGGACATGTTTAGAAAAAAGGATAATTTCTACATGCCACAAAAATACGACCTGAGGAGCTTTAGCACTACAGTTATATTTTCAGTCAGAGAAAATCTTTTTGTGAGCAATTATTTTGATGGTTTAAATATTCTGTTGACTAGAGGGAACAATGCACCTACATGTCAACTAACTCCCTTTAGACGGAGTGTAGTAGAGTATTAGTAGACTTGAAGGGTAAGGGTTCCTAGAATAAGTTAACTTGCCAAGTTACTTATTGTCAGCATAATGTAAGTTGGGCAGGATCAAAATAAGGAGTAGTTCACTTAAAAAAAAACTTTTGCTGATTAATTTACTCACCATGTCATCCAAGACGTCCATGTCTTTCTTTCTTCAGTCGAAAATAATTTTTTTGATGAAAACATCCCAGGATTTTTCTCCATATAATGGACTTCAATGGGAACCAAACGGTTCAAGGTTCAAAAGACAGTTTCAGTGCAAAATGCAACCTGTTAAAAATGCTATAAACGATTCCAGACGATGAATAAGGGTCTTATCAAGCGAAACGATCGCTCATTTAAAAAAAATAACAAAGTTTAAGTTTTAGAAGGTCAAATGTTCGCATTGCTCTGTTCGGTGATGCGCGTTCGTGACTCTCTTGTTCGAACTCGTTCATCAAAATGAACGAATCTTTTTTCATGTCACTTGGTTCATTCAACGAACGAAATGAACAAGTTGACTCTAGAAAAGATTCGTTCATTTTGGTAAATGAGTTTGAACAGGAGAGTCTCGAACTTGCATCACAGAACAGAACAAGGCAACCTTATAAGCTTATAAAGTTTGAGCTTATAAACTTTGTTATTTATTTATTAAATGAGCGATCGTTTCGCTTGATAAGACCCTTATTCATCGTCTGGAATCGTTTAAAGCCCTTTGAACAGTTTGCAGTTTGCACTGAAACTGTCTTTTGGACCTTGAACCGTTTGGCTCCCATTGAAGTCCATTATATGGAGAAAAAATCCTGGGATGTTTTCATCAAAAACCTTAATTTCTTTTCGACTGAAGAAAGAATGACAGGGATATCTTGGATGACATGGGGGTGAGTAAATTATCTGCAAAAGTTTTTTCAAAAGTGAACTACTCCTTTAAGCTATCTACTAATATTTTAATGAGAGTTAGTTGACATGTAGGTTCAACGACGTTACTTAATAGTCTACAGAATGTCTAAAGGTGACCGTCAAAATAAAGTGTTAGCAATTTAGAAATATGGAAAGCGAAGCTCATCCTCGTTTAGAATAATTTCATAAAGAGAAAACAACTATTTTACTATGTGCCAATATTCGTATGATGTGGATTACACAGAAACGTGTATTAATGAGGCGGCTTGCTGGTATGAGGTCAGTCCGTCTGTTGAAAGAGGAACAAGAAATATCCTCTTTTTGTGTTCTGTCTATGTTTCCTTCATTTTTCAGTATCTTTCACCACAAGTTGTAAAGTAGCTCATAGTGTGAATTCCCTTGGTGATGTATCTTCATTGTATTTCCTGTTTCACCCAGAACACTTAATCATGTGTAGTTAAATGGAATGACATGCAACTAAAGTTGAAGTTTCCCAGACTTCCCACGCTCCAATGATGTTTGATCAGACGATTAACCCTTTCAGACCTTTGCCACGAGTCAATTCAAGACCTTGATATGGATGATCTTTCCCGCTCGGAAGTAATCCAGAATCCCGCTGGTCTCACAGACCATTCCCTTTGTCTTTGGCGTCAGTTTAAAAACACGGTTTATGGACTTTGGTCTCTTCCTGCTCCGATGATGGAGTGCTGTGTGTGGAAAAGAGGAAATGGTGAAGGTGGTCAGAAACTTGGGGTTGGGAATGAGGGAATGTTTACAGTGCTGAGAGACCTGAGCAGGATATCAAGTTGGTGGGTGAGCAATAAATTTGACTCCTTTGTCCGAAGCGAAACGCTGATTTAAGGCCGCAAGGAAGAAAGGAGTTAAAATGAGCGAGCAGTAAAGAGAAACTCTGCCTAATTTGTTCACATAAACATAGTAAACCAAATAGGGGTCGAAGCGAGCGCAAGGAAAGGATGTAAATTCTTTATAACCCGTCCTTGCCTGTACTCTTGTTATTAGCTGTTTAATGACCCCTATAACCTTTGTCCCAAGCAGCTGCGGGATCTGCCACAGCAATGCGATTCTGGCATTTACATGTTAAAACTAGCACTGGAAGACTGTTTTGACACAGGGGTTTGAAACAGACAAGAAATGTGGTGTACTCCAAAGAAGTGGAGATGTTGGATCACTTTGGGAAGTTTTTTTGTTTGATTTATTGTATACGGTTTACATATCCAATGACTTGAACGGCCTCTTTTAAATTAAACTGAACTTAAAAAAAAGATTTTAAGCCTTTTTTTAATGATTTACAAATTGAAATCGTATAGTTAAAATTCCATCAACTTGAATTAAATAATCCTTGCGTATTATTCATTTTATAAATGAAGAATTTTAAATGAGTAAAAAGAAACCAGAAAATTTTGGGGGAAATTTTAAAGGGACAAGAGAACGAACCATTTAGTTTGTGATTTCATATTCATAAATTAAAAAAAAAATAATAATTGAAATGTTTAAATTTGGGAATATGAATCACATGTGATTCATATTCCCAAATTTAAACATTTTCATTTAAATTGAGTTAAAAAAATATATCTTAAAAAAACTTTGTCATAAACTAAATGGTAAGATTAATAGAAAATTTTTTAAGATCTATTTTTTTACTTAATTTAAATGTTTTAATTCATAATATGAAGAATTTTAAAATGGCATTTTTTGTGTATGTTAATCATGTTTTTCATTTCTAAATGTCTTTGTCAAATGTCATAAATAAATATTTGTCTACCAAGCCATATGGTGCAGTCAACAACTACAAAAAAAAAAGAAAAAGAAAAAACAAATTCATAAATTAAAAAAAAAATAAATGAAAATGTTTAAATTTGGGAAAACGAATCACATAAACTATAAAATGTTTTTTTAAGATCTATTTTTTTTTACTCAATTTAAATGTTTTAATTCATATTATGAAGAATTTTAAAAAGGCATTTTTTTGTGTCGATGTTGAGCATGTTTTTCATTGCTAAATCATCAACCTTTATTTACAGACTCTTGATCCATTCAGAAGACACAGACAATACATGCAACAATACATAAATCAGAAATATACAGAGAGACAAAAAAAATGTTTAAAAAAATAAACTTTTAAGGGGGGCTAAAGTTCTGAAAACATAAGGAGAGAAAAAAGGAAAAAAGTAAACCTAAAAGAAATTCTTTCCATTTTTTTCCATTTCACTACTTATTAATATGAATAAATCTTTTGTCTACCAAGTCATGTGGTGCAGCCAACATGCAACAATTACAAAAAAATGATGGAAATGACATCATAGATCTCTTCAGACACTCATGACTGTATCAAAGTCAAAAAGTTTAAAATATCAGATAATTTTACTTTTTAATGACAGTGCTACTATCTTAGTTCAGTTCAAAATGTCATGTGTGAATCCCCAAAACCTCATATTTATGAATAAGAATTTCATAATGTTTTTTAAAAAAGTAGTTTTACGTTAAATAATGCATTTTAAAATATAATAAATTAATTAATTAATTAATAAGATGTGTACACAACAAAGTTTTTAGCAGTTACACCATATGTCATTTTTAAATGTTTGAAAACCGTTTGCTACCGCCAAACCAACAACGAGAAAAACACACTTCACCTTTGTTCCACTCTGTCTCATCTTAACGTGTCTCTCTTCTCCCAACTTGCAGGAAATCCAAAACGAAGCCCAATGGAAAGAAAGCACCCGCTGAAGAGAAGAAGACCTACTTGGAGCCAGAGTACACAAAAGTACGGGTCATGGACTTCGACCTGAAAGATTTGGTGGCGCTTCCCGCCAGAGAGATAGACCTCAACGAATGGCTCGCCAGCAACAGTGAGTTCCTAACCGAACATTACAGTTGTTACGAGTGTTTGCCCTGTATTTTTGAGGCTGAGAGTCTTTGTCCGTCTTTAAAAATAACCTTCCGTCAGTCAGGAGTTTGTAAATCAGTGGCATTTTAGTGTGTGTGCAAAGTACACAAAGCAATTTCAGAGCGCTACCTTCTTAAATTGTTATTGCTGTGAAGAGAATGAATTTTAAGGGATAGTTCACTTCAAAATGAAAATTCTGTCATCATTTAGCAGACAATTGATGTAGTCCTTCTATGGAAGTCAATGCGGTCCATCGACTGTTTTGTTAGTGACATTATTCAAAATAACGTCCTTTGTGTTCAGCAGAAGAAAGGTTTGAAAGAACTCGCGGGTGAGTAAAGGATGACAGAATTTTCATTTTTAATTGAACCGTTGCTTTAATTATGAACCAAATTATTTGTAAAATTAATGAGATGAAACAACAACAACAACAAAATACCGGAGATTGCAACGACAACAACAGACGCACACATTGACAAGCGCTTCTGTGAGGGGGTTATGAGAGTCGCAACTTTACTAAAAGAATACAGACACTTTATCGTTCATAACGTCTGGAGAAAAATACTGCAGACACTGGAGAAAGATGAACATTTCTAGAGCGCATGTGTCGACTTCCTGTGTTTGCGCACTCTATCAAGTGTCTGCTACGTGTCTGACTGTACGTATACGCAAAACTTAAAACTTAAAAACTTAAAACGTTGTTGCTTAGTTTAAAAAACTTAAAAGACCAACTTAATTGGTCTTATGATTTTCACCCGGCAAACAATAAAACGTTCACGTTTGCTGTTAGCATTTTGCTAAGCTAACAACAGGATAGTTTAATAATAAAAAAAAACAGTACAAATTTCATTATGAACCAAATTTCCTGTTGTTGTTTTTTTAAGTGTTACAAAAATAAATACTGTTTACATGTCAACTAAAAACGTAAAACTTCATGCGTTTTGTCCGTTTGTTTACGCGACAACGGCGTTTTGGGTGCCTGAAATATGGTCTTCGTGTAAACAACAAAACGCAAATCTCTGAAGATGATGACGTCACCCACTTGCTTATTACGTGTTCAGTATATAGTGTTTCATTGCCATCTAAAGGCCTGACAGCAGAATACAGGAGGTTTTATTTGTTGTCGCGGATCTGCGTGAACGAATCATTTTGACAATGGTGTCGTTTGTACGCGGAAAATTAAAGGAAAAACGTCTCCGTTTTAAGCATATTGTTGTCGTGTAAACACACCCTATTTCTGGTCCTTAGCGTTGGTGATTTGAACAAACCCCCTAACCTTAAGTATAAACCCCTAACCAAAATGTCTTCCAAGTGATTGGACTTATTATTTTCACCTGGCGAATGATAAAACGTTCACGTTTGCTGTTAGCATTTTGCTAAGCTAACAACAGGATAGTTTGATAATAAAAAAGAGTACAAATTTCATTATGAACCAAATTTCCTGTTTTTTTAAGTGTCACAAAATACTGTTTACATGTCAACTAAAACGTAACTTTATGCGTTTTGGCCGTTCGTTTACGCGACATCGGCGTTTTGGGTGTCTGAAAACGTTTGACAAAGTGTTTCAAAGTGCAAGTTTTTGAAAACAGTCTTTGTGCAAACAACAAAACGCAAATCTCTGAAGACGATGACGTCATGCACTTGCTTATTACGTGTTCAGTCTAT